>JANRMT010062837.1:26512497-26560925 GCA_026402145.1 Polypterus bichir lapradei | reverse complement strand
GAGAGAGAGAGAGAGAGAGCAAGAGCGAGCAAGCACGTGCCAGCTGGGGAAGGGGAGGAGGAGATTGCTGCACGTGTTTGCCTGC
Organism: Polypterus bichir lapradei; assembly: GCA_026402145.1. Lineage (NCBI taxonomy): Eukaryota > Metazoa > Chordata > Cladistia > Polypteriformes > Polypteridae > Polypterus > Polypterus bichir. The sequence continues at coordinate 26,560,840 of JANRMT010062837.1, read as the reverse complement.
CTATCTGCAGGCAGTAAGTGAACCATTCCCCCAATTCCACGTGCCTGCTGGGGAGGGGGAGGAGGAGATTGCTGCACGTGTTTGCCTGCCTATCTGTAGGCTGTAGTGCAAGTGAACCATCCCCCCCACCACAGGCAGGCTGAGAGAAAAAGAGAGCTGCCTGGCTTTTTCATTTAAGCAAAGCCGCTCCTTGTTCATTGTTTTCAATAAGACTTGAACTCTCTTTGTGCTCTACAGTATTTCGTGTGCTTTTGCAGTTAACTATGGCTTCTAAGCAAGTGAAGAGTGGTGAGAAGAAAGTTTTGAAGAAAATTGAAATCGAAGTAAAGAAAGAAATTACAAGAGGTGGAAAAACTGTTTACCAGTTTACTCATTTACCAATCTGAGAACCCTCGTGCTTTCAAGCAGCACAATGTAAACAAAGCCAGACTGCCAGTAATGTGGGGGGCAAACATGAAGGGTTGGGTCACAAGGAATTTGTTTTTGGAATGGCTGCATGAGGCTTTCACTCCCACCAGCTAAAAGCACCACAAACCCAAGAAATCACAAGAGAGAAAACACCTGAAGGAAAACACTTCATGCCAGAACTCGACTCATGCAAGGTTAGTTTTCTTGGTGGTTTTTGTATTACGGATTTTTCAAAAGTTAATTTTTCAGTTCATAACGCGATTTGTTGCAATGTTACTTTTCTCTTTTTTCAAATGTTCGCTTTTTTCCCTGTGCTTAAAACTCATGAAAATGTTTACAAATGGAGTTTTTCATAGTGTGATTTGTTGCAATGTTACTTTTCTCATTTTTCAAATGTTCGCTTTTTTCCCTGTGCTTAAAACTCATGAAAGTGTTTACAAATGGAGTTTTTCATAGCGCGATTTGTTGCAATGTTACTTTTCTCTTTTTTCAAATGTTCCTTTTTTCCGCTGTGCTTAAAACTCATTTTAAAAACATTGTTTACAGCGATCAGGCTTTAAGTTTAATAGCGTGATCTCCTGCAATCTTACTTTTTTGGTTGCTTGTGAGTTGGTTTTTGCATGCACTTCGGATTTGTTCTGTTCCTTTTTTCCGCTGTGCTTAAAACTCATTTTTAAAAAAATGCTGCGCGAGCACGTGCTACAGAGAGATTAGAGAGCGCGGGCAGCTGACGGGGAAGGGATGGGGAGGAAGGATAGTGGGTGGGTGGTGTGTGTGTGTGCAGAGAGAGAGAGAGAGAGCGCGAGCGAGCCAGCTCGTGTAGCTAAGCAGGGAGCCTGGGTGTTTTGTGTCAATGTTATTCAATGTTTTTACATTAGTTTACTATTACACTGTGCATTCTATGGTGTAATTAACTATATTTGTGCTTAATCTTTAGATATATTTACATACAGTTTGTACGGTCTGGAACGGATTAATTGTATTTACATACAATCCTATGAGTGAAACTGCTTCGGTTCACGACCAACTCGGTTTACGACCAAAGTTCTGGAACGAATTATGGTCCTGAAACGAGGTTCTGTATCTGGTTGAACCTGAGTAGATGTCAACGTGTTTGCAAGAAATGTGATGTTCTGAAAATAGCAATTCTTGCTATTAAGTTTGAGACATATGGTTGTACTATTTGAGGAGCTTTACAAACTCTAATTTAACTTTTCCTTAGTATCTGCCCAGCACTTCACCCATATATTCTCTCACACCTCTAAAGCTTCAAAAATAGTTTTCATAAAAGGTCTAAGGCATTGACCAAATCTGAAATGGGGCAGCACTTGGAGCTGTAATATCCAAAGGGCGTGTTAAAGGTACATTGGGCTTCATCATTGTAATCAAAATGTAACCACTAGAAGCCAATAGGTACAGCTTATTTACTCAACCAATTTGCCTCTGTTATCTTACTGAGGATTTCATCCCAATTTGGTGTTGATAGTGCTTTCTCAGTATGTTCTCATTAAGGTCTCTTGGGTCCTTACAAATCCTAAGGGCTTCATTATTATTAAAACAGATCATGGAGTTAGGCTTCACCATTCTGTCTAACTCCTTAAGTAATTCCTGCTTAAGAGGTATGGGTATGCTTCTTGAGGCATGAACCACTGGTATGGCTGACTCTTTTAATTTCATGCTATATGTTGTCACACAAGTGCACTTGGGAGACACTTTATGGGCTTGAATAAGTGTGTCTGCCAGACCAGGGGTTGGTGCTGCCTTTGCTTTCTCCTCTTTCCCTGCAGACTAGCCGATGAATCCTAATCCTAAAACCACTTCCGGTCCTCAGAAGACAGCCAACATCACTTCGTCTTCCAGTCCTCAAGATCCCACCTCCTTCTGATGTCTTTTCCAGTTCCCAGAATACCATTCTCACATCATATGACTTCCTGTTTACCAACTATATATGGCAAACAATTTTTTTTTTCCGCAGTTCTGTTTTGAGTTAATGTCTGTAAACATCAACCTAAATCAACCTTTTTTCAAATATACAGGGTGGATCACCAAACCTTTCACTTTGTTGTGCATTTTCTTTTACAATGTGAAAGACAAAACTCTGTCAAAATTTCTAGGATATAATTTCTTACAGTTCTGTGTTTGTTCAGCATGTTATTCCTTACTTTCTGCAATCTACTGTCACACACGTGCACGTGGGAGGCAGCTAAAGGGCTTGAATGAGAGTAATTCCGAACCAGACCGGGAGATGGCAGAGTGCACCAACTCTTTTTCTCGCTTTTCTGTAGACCATTCACAGGAAATTCTGCCTAGCTCTGATGATGTCAATTCTGGTTCTGACCCCTTTGAAGTCACTTCCGGGTCTGAGCATATGGAAGAAGACTTTTCTGGATCCAGCCCCTCTGATGTCACTTCTGGGCCCGAGCCTATGGATGAAGACTCTTCTGGTTCCAGCCCCTTTGAGGTCACTTCCTATACTGGCCTTTAAAAGCCGCCACCTTTCCTCTGTCTCCTCAGTTCTGTTCAGGACTCTGATCTGTACACTTCAGTACATCAATTTATTCAATTTTGCAGCCAGGAAATAATATTTGGGTGGCTGCCCCAAACCTTGCTATGGATCTTTGTCAAGTTTGTGACACTACAAACACCTTGTGTCTCAATAACCAGTCCACTGTAGGCTTTAAGATCAACCTTCCTATTTTCAATCCCTTGCTTGTCTAACACTGCATTGTAATCATTCAGTGGTATCAAATTTGCCTTTGCATCTGGTATCCAGTTTAATATTCAGCACAGTGTCATTTACTACAATAGGTCCTACCCATTTATCTCTTTTCAGGGCTTCTCTTTCTCTTGTCTTTCATCCTTTTTTGGTATTGTGTACTGTTCCAATAAATAATGAATCACTTATATTCCATCTTCTACTCCTTTTTCTACCAGTATGCTAATATGCCTCTGTGTTTGTAACTTAAAGGAAAACAAATGAGCTAAATGGCTTCAGCACCAGCACTTTGCACATTTTTTTCTAATATGCCAGTCACTGTCACTGCGGTGTTTTCACCCTCCTGCCCCAATGAATATACTTTTAATGTGCATATTCTTAGGGGTGGTGTCATGTTCTATGCTGTGCCACACATGTGTGAAGAGGAGGAAGCCAACAGGCCCAAAAGACAATTTACATGCCAGACCAGGGGGTGGCAGTGTTCGCTAGCCCTTTCTCTCTTTCCCCTGCAGACCAACCGAGAGAAATTCTGCCAAAGCCTGTCCACATCACTTCCAGCCCCAGTGATGTCACTTTCTCTGATCTGGCTATAAAAACACCATCTTGTTAGTATTAATTAAGTTCTGTCTTGAACTCAGTCTGTAAAGACCTTTGATTGTTGATTTTTTGCATTTTTGTTTCCAGTATATGGGGTGGCTACCCCAAAACCCTTTATGTCTCCATTTTATTGACTCACAGCTGCTAGGACTGACCTTTATCTGCCCTAATAATGACGACCAACTCTCACACTGCTTACATATCAGTAAAGGACAAAATTAACTTAATAAGTAAATAAATACTTGTGAATTCTTAGAAATTCATAGTCCTAGAGAGTGTATCTTCTGGGTGGCAGATGGAGGAAGGCCTGGAAAGATTTGCTGTGAATAGTCATAATAAACAGCCATGGACCAAAGGCCAGTTGTCCCAGAGTAACTGAGACCTTGCTGTTGGGCTAATCTCCTGCACAGTATAAAAATGATTCAGACATAAAACACCATAAAGTATATTGGGAGGTGATTAAGCAAGTACTGTGAAGTGTAAGTATACATAAATGAATACACAATGAAATCTGAGCATAAACAAATATGTCATGAAAAATGTTCGTTGCTTATATCTTTATGGATTTAAGTTTTGTTTGCCTGTCAAAGTTGGGAGAGGAGGCGGTAACAAGTCCTGTGATTGTTTGTTGAATTGCTGGTTAGAGTGGATGTAGATCTTTGCTGTAAATGTGGCCCTTGATGCACAGACACTTCAGATACAGGCTTCTGATGATGGATTCAGAGTGTCTTGAATTAAAGTAGCCACATATGCAACTTCTTCTTGCACTCATGTCCACTATGGATGCTCACAGTTACAACTTGGAGCACTGACAATTCACCAATCAAAACACAGTACTCGCTAGAGCCCACCCTCTCAACTTTGATGGGTGAAAATGGTAGCTTTCATTTCATTGTGCATTTCATGTTGCATGTGGTGTTACTGAAATAAATAAATGAAGAAATAATTAAAAATACGAGTAAGTATATAAATAAACATGCAAAAAATCCTTATTCAATGACGTATTATTTATGCTCATACAGTATATTGGTCTTTTAATTATTGTTTCATTTCTAAATATATTTGTTTGTTTGTTTATTTATTTATGTAAATTGAACTATTTCTCCATATTCAGGGGCACTCTGTTTAAATCCATGCACTTTTTTTCATCCAGATGCCCTGCATGTTCTCATTATACCATCCAATGTCAAATTCCCTTGTCTTTGCAATCATTAATGCATCTTTCTGTCATGCAGACTAAAGATGATCTGATGGAAAACTCCATTTCTCTATAGTTGCAAGATTGCACCCCCTGTCATAGCCAGGATGTAATCGTCTAGTGATTTACTGGGCTGTTGGACACAGCAGTGAAACGTGTCTCTCGGACATTTTCTTGAACATTAAGCAACAAACTGATCAAGCACTTTGTCTAATCGCTTCTTTCAGTTTCATCCTAGAATTCAAAATATTCTAAATCTCATTAGCTTGAGATCCAACTACAGGCAGGAACAATAAAAACATTGTGTTCACTTGTTTTTGTTGCTGGTGCCAGTGCTTTCAGATACAGTAAAAAATGTTTAAAAGTTTTCTATGTGCTGTCTACATTATCTGTCAACTTCAGTTACTTTTACAAGTGTAGTACACAGATTATAATTTCCAAAACTGCTGATAACATGTAAGTAAATGCCATACAAGATGTCTTTTTAGTGACTGAACTTACTGTGTTGTGATCCTCACTTAAATATGTTGCCTACCAAAATCAAGTTAATGTTAATACATATCCATACTGTTACTGAATACTGAAACATGGCTTACTTTTGTAATATTGCTTTGTGAGGAGCAGTCTGAAGTTCTGTCTAGGTTTCATTAATTTCTGGTCTTGACATTTAAAGTTCTCATCATACATGATTTTTATATTGTGCTTTCTATCGTTAAATTCCTTTGCAATGGGCTTTACTAATACAAGGCTATAAAATTTGTTGACATGCATTTTTACAGTTAAACGGCAGGGTAGTTACTGTATGGGACTTAACAAGAGACAAAAAGGTAGTCAGAGGCTGGAATTGGAAATTTTAGTCCCCAGGCCACACAGGTCGCAAGATCTAGCTTGGTTAGATATGTGTGGGTGTGTATTTAAAAGTGTATACAAGTCTCACAGGAGCAGGGACTGAGACATAAAAGTTAAGGACAGAAAAACAATTTGAGGAATTTGTAATACAGCTGTAAACATGTTTGCACTGGAAATTCAGAATTTGATATTTCTAAGCTTGAAACTGCTTGCTTCATTTTGGAAAATAGATGCTCATAACCTCAAGATCAAGTCCAAAAAAAAGAAGAAAATTGTGGGCACCGCCTCATTTCCATAAACTAAAGTCGCAGTCTCCTGTTTAGCCTTGTAGACACTATAGAGGAAAACTGATACGTTTGCTTTCAAAGTACAAAACATAAGTATGTAAACTCTAAACATCACACTTCAAAATACTAGTTAATGATATTATTGATAGAGCTGCAGTACAATTTTCAAAACAAGTAAGGTTTTTAAATGAAATAAAATACCTTAAGATGGAGTGCCAAGTGTCCATTCGTTCAGGCACACACACCTTATTTTCTAGAATATCATCTATTCTAATTACTGTGCACAACACAATTCTTTAAGCTGATGATATTCTTCTTTATTCAGGAAATGTTTCCTCTGATCTTATTGTAGTTCCAGAACTTTTTCATTCATACAAGGCATGTCTGGCTACAGGAGTTGCTAGAACAAATCTTCACCATTTTGTCTGCACAAATCTGTACCAGCTGACTCTCTTCCTTCCTTTATTTCACTAGTTGTGTCTTTTCACTTTCTAGGTATTGACATTTCTACCTCAGCTTCTACCATTGCTTTCAATAATTACACGTGGGTTCTGAATAATGTTGCATATTCTTTATCTACTTAGGCTTTCATCTCCCCTCCTGTCTTATCATGCTAGACTGGACAAAATTAAAATGAACATCCTTACTAGGATTGTTTGTCAGATCAATGCTTCCCCTTCCTAAGCCCCCTAAATACTAACCTCTGGTGAGAGCTGTACTATTTTGTTTTATCTGAACTACTAAGAGGTGGACTTTAAAACACACTATAATGGCCCAGGATGGAGGATGTGGTGGACTAGTTCTTGCTCTTGAGAATTATCATTGGGCACCCTACCCTGTCTTGAATTGACTTAACCCTTTGTTGGATGGCTATTGAGAAAGCCGTATTCTCTTCTCTAGATATCCCTTTTCCTTTTGATTCTTCTATGGCCCAACTATCCATTATGCTGTTCAAATTTGGCATCTGGGGAAGATGTTTTGGACCCTGTACCATGCATCTGCATGTCTTATGGGGGTCAAGTCACTAGGGGACTCATTTTCCCCATATGGCATTGTGTCATTCCAGAATTTGCTTCCAACATTCTCTTTACATCATCTTCAGCTCCGGTCAATGCTCAAGATATTTAGGGTTCCTCTGAAGTCTTCCCTCACTGGATACCTTCTCTTAGTCCCTTTAGTAAACCAGATTCTGCTGTATATGGCCATCTTAGGGAGGTACAGTACATGATAAAATCATTACATGGGTTTGGCAATCAGACCTTAATCTAGCCCTTTGGCGCTGCTGGAAAACCATTTTCCCTGAAATGTCAAACTGTTCTCACAGTAGTTAAATTTATCATTTGTATCTACCCATATTGTAGTTGCCCCTGATCCCATTTGTCACCTGTGTCCATATGGCACACCTGGCACTTTTCTTCACAAGTTCGGTCAGTGGTTTTGTGTTTATTTCTCTCTTATTTGTCTGAAATCATGAACCATTGTTCCCTGTGAACTTCACAGCTTACTTGTCCTAGACTTATATTCCTTAACTCTTTCTTCTCTGCAGTAGAGGATCCTTGCACTGGGCATGCTGGCAGCTAAATTGAAGGCCTTCAGAAGTAAAATCCCCTAAGTGTGTTCCTCCTTGTCTTTAGAGGGTTATATTTTATTACTGTTCCCTGCTGTAACTGTCTGTGCTGTGGCGCAGTAGAACATAAGTGCCAAAATTACAATATGGCGTAATCTAATTAAAATGGATTATGAATGGAAGGATTCTGGACTGTACCAAGACAGCAAGATCTTCCTATGCCTCTTCCTAAAAGCACAGGCAGCTGCAAACACTGTTGCACATAGGGGATACACACCCTGCACTAGTTATAGTTCCAGAGTTTCATGTGCAGCAGTGCACATTAAACTTTAAAGTAAACAATCTAAAAAAAACACTCCTTTTTATGCAAAAAGTAATGACCACTCATAATTATGAAATACAATCCTCTTGTGCAAATTAAAACATATCTACTACTATTACAATTTCTACTGCCATTACTACTACTACTACTACTACATCTACGGTACTCTAAATCAACAGTACTGGGCAGTATAGTGAATATAAATGTTAATTTTTATCTGACTCTCACGGACCCCCTGAAACGAATCCATGGACCCCCTATGGGTCCACAGACCTCAGGTTAAGCACCCCTGCTCTAGCAGATCCTTGTGGCAATGCTGACATGTTAAGTATAATTGGGCCTTTACACCTTCATGGTTGTGGTGTGTCAATTACAACCTGCAAAGTGCCAATGTGGAGCAGTTGAACTGACCTAGTCTGCATGTTAACAGGTAATCAGCTCACCCCGTTGCCACCCATCTCCGCCACCCTGCACATCCACAAAAAAAAAAAAAAAAAAAAACCCTGTATACTGCCACAATTTACTAACTTTCATCATCACAGGGGCTGCATGGCCATGCATTGTATGTGATAAAGGCTCAGGAGTATGTGATGCTCTTAGGCCACATGAACTAATAGTGCCTCACAAATGATTAAATGAGAGATTTCAGGTTTTGATTTTTAATAAATTTGCAGACCTTTCTGAAATCTTCTTTTCACGTTGTCATGATGTGTTATGGAGTATAGATAGTTGGTTAAAAACAGCAGAGAGTGCACAGAAAGTGAAGTCATCTAAATACTTTCTGAATCCACTGTATATATCAAATGAACATTACAGTTGTGCCCCCTGATATTTTGAAACTGGGTGTTGCGGGAGAGTTCAGTAGTGCATAAAATAAAGCCTGGAACAATAATCAAAATGTAGCAATATAACACAGTCTTTCAAAACAAATATGAACAGATACATGGAATAACATTAAAACTCTGAGTGGACAAACAAAATGCAAGAAAGAAAAGGTGGGTTAAGATAATTTGAATATGACGACTCATGGAGCATCACAGACTTTGGTGAGATTTCCAGTTGTATGTGCTGCAAAGCTAAATAAGCAGTAGCCATGAGTCTTTGGAATAATAAGGAGAGCCTGAGGGAATCTCATTAGGATTACCCACATTGGTATGAGACAAGTGATGAAAGCTAATTTGGGGTGTTGAAATTGAGATGTTTATAACTCAGTAGCAGAATTTTGAATGTAATACATCATATAGACTGATAATGGCCGATGTAGGTGAGCCAGTCAAGGCGCAATGTATTCATTATTCTTGAGCTGTGACAGAACTCCAGAAAAAAACATTTTTAACATTGTAGCAACAATCCATAGATGCTGATAGAGACTTCCACTTCCACTTCCACCGTAATGACAATTGTGAAAAAGAATGTCCCAGAATGTTCTGGAACTTATAGTTCACATTGGCATTTATTCTCTGTGTCCTTGAGCTCCAGATCATATTTTGAAGTTACCATGGTTACTCTGGTCTTTCCTGCTCTTTTTTATATAGTTTATGCTGTACCAGACATTCTGGAGGAATTCTCCTGGCCATTTCTCAGTGAATTCTTTTTCAGTGTTTATGAAGTCATTCTATGGCTCAGTTTAAAAATATAGAACACAGTGCCCTCTAGTGGCTGTTAACCAAAACATCTACTTGTAAGCACTGTTTGCCAGCATGGATTCCTTCTTTCAAATTATGAACCTTCCTTGTCTCTGTACCTTTTTCCCCATCTAACATTTCACCAGGCTGGAAGCATGTCATACTATATCAAAAAAATAACTAAATAAAGAGGTTAGGATATTGACTTACCAGAAGTTTGACTGATGTAATTCAGAGATACAGTACTTCAGTTCATTGGTATGCTGGTGTAACTCACAAGTCAGAGATCATGCTTAATTCTACATTAGGCATTGGCCATCTCCATTCAGTCATACATCATTGACTGGGCTACATTATTCACTGATCACCACAATGAGAGCCAACATTCAATGACACCAAATGATTGGAGATCTACCGTTCTCATGTTTACTTTTGGCATCATTCTTTTGTTGAACAGCACATCACAAAGTATCCATTAGCCTTCTCTAAGTCACACATTGGAATTGGACACTACTTTTCTTTAAACCACATGCATCCTTCACCCATCCCAGCAATAAATTATTAAAAATGTGAGGATCCTCTCTCTTCACATTTCTCTTTGATAATGTCAGCCCTTTGGGTTTATAAATGGGCATAAATCACATTAGTGGTTGAAAGACTCATTTTAGGATATACAGGCACCAAGCCAGAAGCTCTTAAAGTGTTTGATGTACAAAGTATCATCTTAGTTGTCCATCTTATTAGATGGACAGCACAGTTATGTCCATTCTGAGACTGACCTATAGTAATCTAACGGTTTTTCCCACCTTCTTGTACATTTTCATGTCTCCTGAACGTTCTGTACTTGTCACCTCTGGTCCCTACTTTTGCATGAGAGCCATCATTACTACCACCCCATTTCTCCCACAATGAACCACAAGCTTCAACCAGTATCTGGGGCTGCATCTCTTACTCTTAAGCAGATGGCTGGGAATTCCGAGCACCTGAAATCTAATATCCTTGCATAACACAAGCAAACTTGCTTTTTCTCCTGCACTGGTGCCTCTGCCAATTGCTTTCCCATCTTACTATGCATAACAGGCTAATGCCCTTGACCATGGTAATAATTTACCAGATTGACTCCTTCAGAGAGCTTACCATTAAAATTGCTTTATTAATTTTTATATACATTTAAAAAGACAAAACAAAGTGATCCCTTATTTTAAAGGTGATGTATACATGGCTGTTTAGAATGGGCCTCCTGTAACACTTAAAAAAAAACAAAAGTATAATGGGACATTCTTTATTCATTCATTCTTAAGCACAGCATTTTGGATGTTTCTCTTTGAACTTTGGACACATATTGTTCTGCCAATTTACACACTCCTAAGTTACCACCCTACAATTTTCACAATAATCTTTTGGCAGTAGTAACGCAATGTAGCAATTTGGCTGTTTTAGCCAAATGTGAGCTGGCAGTGTCCAAGACACATTTAAGACTGAACAAAGAGCAAAACTGATCAATATTTTTCACTGCTGACTGCACTGTTAACCACTAACAGTATGGATAATCATCAGAAGAAAATGTAAAAAGCACTACTGATACCATTTGGCTAACCCTTGAATTAGAAATACAGTACTTGTACAGAGATTCTGTGATATACTCATAGAAATTGACTTAATAAACATTTAATAAGTTACTTTCAGCAGAGAGAGGACAGGAAAGATGGCAGTATGTAGGCATAGCAGGTCCAAAAACCAACAGCTATGCCAACATCTTGCCTTCTCATCAGGTCCCACTTTGATGACCTTTTTCACTCTGAAAGTACATCTTCTATGGAAAGGACCTGAAATAAAATAAAATAATAATAATATAACAATATAAAACAAATTAACATAACGCTTTCATTCATGTTAACATTTAAAGGGTATTAAGATTTTTTTTAAATCATCATTTTAGTGAGACTGCTTACTTAATTACAGGGATGCAAAGGATGGGAGCACATTCTGGCAGCACCAGACAAACTCCAGGAGCTTACCCCAGATATAGAACCAGTCCATTACATGGCAGGATTATTTCCTAAGCCTTTTAATTCCAACTACAAAAAGTGTTTTTTTTTTTTTTTCAAATTTTCTTTTATTTATTGAATAATATGCACCAAAATTTTGTGGAAATGGAAAATCTAAAGAAATTGCATTTAACAAAAACAGTACCAACATATTCACCAGGAACTACAGACTATGTAATGTATAACTAAAGCTAATGTGTAGCAGTTTATTTCAGCATAGATATTATTTTGCCAAAACCTTTTATTTCACAGATACTACAGTAACATGAAACAAAAAAGTTCTTTTGAATATATTTCCACAATTTCAAATATTGCCGTGACTGTTAATATACAGTGCAGTTACAGAAAACTGCATAATCATATGGGTTCATTTTGAATTAACAAAAATGTAAGGAGAAACATAGGTTACTTTCAGAATCCAATTGATTAAAGGGGTCAAATTTTGAAGAAAAAAAAGGATTTATTAATAGAATTAATGACTGTCTCTCCAATAAAATTGTGCAGATACGGCATTCAAGTATATGTTATTGTTCAAAATGTGTTTTTCTTTTATTAAGTTATAGGCAGTGAAACCTTACAGTTAAAAACATTCTACCACATGTTCAAAGATATTAATTATTTAAACTATTAATAATTTTACTTAAAAATTTCTTATATAATACTGCTATAGACAGTCTTACTATGCAGTTATAAATAAAAAAACAACACAATACACACTCAGACTGTTTTTAGACAATACTTTCTACTCTTTGATGCATAAATGGGCTTCTAGAATCAATGGTGATCATTTGGTTTTGGTGTCCATTGTGAGATTAGGCCTTATCACCACCAGTGCTGGAGGGAATCACTTGACAGGGCAAAATATTTCTCTGTGTTAATTAGTAAGGGAAAACACAAAAAGTGTACCCTTAGTGAAACAGTATTAACCGATTTCTTAGCCCTGCCAAAAAATAAAGTTTGCCAACTCCTTCTAAGTTGCCATGGCTCATTATCTTCTTCCAATTAAAAAAAAACTAATCTGTTCAACTATTCTTTCTCCTCAGACTCATTTAATGACCTGACCCCCCCATACCCCCCATCCAAATTCTTGCCTGTTTCCTACTAAAATATATGCACTTACAAATGATTGCTTCAATATGGTTCTGTTCTTGTGTCTTGTCTCTGTACAGAAGGGCTAACCCTGTCAAAATGTATTCTAAATTTTGCCCTAGTTCAAATTTATATTTCTTTTATAAGGTCCCTTAAGCATTCTTGAACTAGATGTCTAAATCCTTTCATTCTTGATTTTACCTTCAAAATAATACTGAAATGGCTGTAACATGCACTATGAATGACTCTGTATTCTCAACTGCTTTTCTGCATTCTGCCTGTGTTTCTTTGACTTCAATTCTGTTTTTTAAGGGGCTGATAATAAAACATTTCTGAAATGCCACAAAAACTAGCTGAAAAATAGGAACAACACAGAATTACAGGCCTCAGACTAATACTCTCACAACATGCAGATGCTTTTCTTGCAATATGTGTCTGGTTCTGGTCTTTAACAGTGCAAATGAACCTAACCTAGCATAATGGAAACCAAAGATGATGACACAAGGATCTAAAATAACACAATGGCTTATAAAAAAACATGAGTAGTGCCTGCTGGTATACCACAATGTGAACAAATCTCATACAATGAAAGAAAGCACAGCTATCATTTAGATCATGAACTGCAAACAATGGATCAGAATAAAGTTGTATGTAAAACACTGTAATTGCTTTGCCTACAACTTTGCATGACTTTATCCTGCACTCAAGTGATTATTTGCTCAACAAGTTGGTCTCCCATTTTTAAAGTCTTTGTATCACACATACAAATGTCTATGAAATGCTTGCAATGCCATGTACTTCATCTGTATTGAGTTTTACAAAAACACAAAATGCGTCTGCCATTTGTGATGTGTGATTTCTGTCATCCATTTATCACCTCAGTTTTCCACTCACAGAAACCACATGTGTATCTCCTAATAAATGATGCTGTGCAATTTCATTCATGAATGCACTAAAATGCAGCTTCTCAAGTACTTTTGACGTGCGTACCAATGTCACACATTCATTAATACAGGCATAAGTGTTTGATATACCTATTTAAAAAATAAAGATCACTCTTGGTTGCACCTTGATCATGGAGAAGCTCACTTCATTTGTGACATCAGTGTCAGGATTTATTGTTTAACTTTGCCAATTCAAAAGCAAAAAGCTTATTTTGTAGCACTTCGATATTAAGGATCTCCAACCTCAATTGATAATTCCATCCACATACAGTTTATATCCCAGTCTTATGCAAGAGTATGCCAGCATACAAAGTTTCAGCTGCAAACATAGCAACAGAATCCACCATTAAAAATTTCCACAGAGTGCCACTATCTCTTTATCCCAGAAACTGCAGTTATCTGCATTACCTTTATTGACTCTTGCTTGGATGCTACTTTCAACACAATTTCTGCATAAAGAGTAAAGATGTTACAAAATACAGGTGGTTGAGTCCTGAAGAGAACCAAATAAAACAATGCCATTTCTTCACTGATGACTTATCTGAACTTTGTGACCTCCACTTGATGACAGTTTGTGTAGCTGTTATCTGTATTTTTAAAAATACCATTATGGGTAAAGAAAATTCCATTGTTTGGATAATTTGTTTATTTATTTTGTTAATAGTATTAACAAAGCTGAATCTAAAAGTCTGTACTTTTATATGTGAATTATACTTTTACTACCTATTTTTCTGCAATAAGGTTTCAGTGTATTTTAATTACCTGTTGGTGGTACCTCTTATTAAATTGCAAATCATTAATCTGACTATAGAAAATTATTTTTCCATTTGTGAATGAGTTTTAAAGAGTCAGATAAACTCTGACTAATATTGTCACACTGGTAAGAAAGAAATACACTGACTGGTGAGGAGGAAATACAATCTGGTTCTAAATGTAAAGAAAGATTAATATCTCTTTATATTAGCTTTTGGGAATGGAGAGAATAACATGTATCAAAGGAATGGTCACTGTGTGAAGCTTGCTTGTTCCTCTTATGTCCACATGAATTTTCTGGTTTTCCATTCACATCTGAAAGACATCAAGGATATGTATGTTAGGTTAAAATTAGCATTCCAAATTGGCCCCATGCCAAATTTGAAATTTCAGTATGTGCACGAATGGAATAAATGATGGACTAACACCCTGTCAAAAATTGGTTCCTGCATTGCACTGCAAGCTGCTGCACTATGATCAGATGTTCCATAACCATGAATTAGATTAAGCAAGTTCGACACTTTTGTATTATTGTATGAATGCACTGAATATACTGTATATTATTTATTATCAGAACAAAACTAATGACAAATAAAAAGAATATGGCCAAGCGGATTGCTTGTTTTACCCTTAGTAATTTTGACTGTGTAACTTTCCCTCCACTTACAATTAACTACAACAGAATGACTGACAATCCAGCTCCTATTTACAGTAAGAGTAGATATTTAGAGTAGAGTTTTAAAGCCAAGAACCATACTCTTTTGATGAAAAAACTTCTGTTCACTTGTTCAAGGAAAGTGTTTATCTCATAGTTATTTTAGAATTATTAGCTTACTGCGTGCACTATTAAAGACTATGTTCTGAAAATACTTCAGGAAGCCTACAGTAACACACTAGGCTAAACAGATGTAAACAAAGTCCTCATGTTTAAATGTAAACTGTAAACACTATATCTTTGGGGCTCAAACAATAATCAAGAATTAGGTGTTGTCCTTTGTCACTTACAGCTAAAATAGCATAAAATCAAAAGACTTCAGTTAACACTGTACAGTGTGAATATTGTTGATATTTTTAAATTGTATGCAGTAACTTGTAACTCAAGCAGATGCAATCGCATATCTTATATATGGAAAATATGAAGGCCAAATATTAAAATATTTCACATCATATTTCTTAATCTTCTTGATGTTAATTCTGAGCATGGTGCGGGCTTGAAATTCTACATTATTACAATTAATCCCAAATCAGCCCAAATTCTCAGGACAGTACTCTGTTGCCATGTAGTGAATGAAATAACATAATGCTGCAAAAAATCATGAATATTTCAATGCATTTTGCCATTCTAAGGTAAAACCATCAATATTCATGAGTGGAACAGAGAATCCAACCAATAAACAATGATGTGTAAACGAGAATCTGTGAAGACAGTTTTAGAACAAACTGAAATTGAATCATTAGTTGAATCAAGTGATAGTGGTGACAGTGTGAACTGGTCATTAAATATTGACACAGATAGTGAAACTGATGCATATTGCACTCTATGACATGATATGCATGGTGAATTCGGTTCCATGAAGCTTCACCATGGTGCAAGTAACTCTAAGGCAAAAAAGGCAAAATGTGATGTCTAGAAGTAGAAGAAAGATGTTACCTCACTAAGCACTGTTCATAATGCAGCAATGTCAATGTTTTGGAAATATGTAAGTCACTAAGCCTTGTGCTGAGGTAGTCTACAATATCACAAGGGGTGCGTTGATCATACAGATCAGGCATTGACATTCTAGCTTCTCATGCACAAGCAACAAAAAAAATATAAGTGTGCTAAGAAATACGGTTCTACTCTCCAGATTGTGACATTAGTGTGTGCAATGGTGACATTTTTCAATTACACATAATGACGTTTGTTTCTTGTTGAAAAAAATTCAATTTTTCTGGCTCATTCTGGTGGTAAACATAACACTAAGGGGGTTAAAGAATAACTCAGCTTTCAAAGCTGTACTACAAAAGTAAAAATGCCTAGCATCATTACACGTAAACCCTATTGTTATTTGAAACCAATTACATCAAGGAAAATGTGAATCTACTGGTACTGTATATATTTCAATATTTATTTATTCCCCATGTATGGATTTTCCACTCAGTTCTCTGTCCCCCTCACATACCAACTATGTGTGTCCTGGAAAAAAAAAAATCAGAACTAAATATATCAGCTAAGTGGGAAGCTACTAAAGATGAATAAAACTGAGCATTTTTTAAATATCTTTCAGCTATCTACAAGATACAAATATATGCTTAAGATGGAGGTAAATATTATGTATTTAAAAGAACTGTATGAAAAATGTTTGCTATAGACTGATAATGGGTGGAGGAGTCCAGCCGGGACAGTTAATTATACTTTGAACTAACTTGTAGAACATGCAAAAATAACATACAATTAGTTCTTTTGTACACTGCATTCTAGATTTTTCAAACAATTTCTAATTATGATTAGGGATGGGTATCATTAAGATTTTATTGATACCGATATCAGTACTGGTACTGCTTATGGATACTGATATTTATCGATACTCTTATTAACACTACTCTCCACAATGTGGTGCAGAAAATAAAGACCAGAAGCTAAATTTCAACATTATAGAACTATTAAAACATATAAAACGACTTACAATATATTGTTCACAGAAAAAACCATTTACAATATAAATAGCCTCACACAATAAAAATATTCTGACTTTATAATCTAACATATTCTTAACAAAAAATAGAGTAGCATACCTTTCCAGAAACAAGGGGAAAAAAAAGACACAAACCTATTCTCCCCTATTCCTAAACAAATAATAAATAAAACTGATTGCAAATTATAACTATTATACAAAATAAAAAATAAGGTTTAAAATAAGGGTAATGACTCCTATCCACATGCTCTATAAAGCAGCAACATTTCTCAGCCCAAAGCTTCTCCTTCTATGTCTTTATTTTATATCTTTATCTGTAAGATATAGAAGGAGAGGACCATCACAACAGCACAGAACAAGATGAAATGTGTAATAATTTCTAATAACTGTGCCTGTAGTACTAGGGTGTTGTACCGTGTTAGCCATTATGAATGTAGAGAAAAGCCAAGCAAAATGACAAATTTTATTGGCTAACTAAAAAGATTACAATATGCAAGCTTTCGAGGCAACTCAGGCCCCTTCTTCAGGTAAGATGTAATAACTGTGCCTTAACGCAGCTGAATTAAATAAAAGAGTGCAGTGAAGTTTACTGGCCAGCTGTTAGTAACATACTCTTTCCTCTCAGAGCAAACAAGCAGATAGCAAGATGCCTGAAAGTACGTTCACAAAGCCGATTTTGCTTAGCTGCTGTGTACATCTTTTGATAAGCAAAAACTACTGTGACCTGTAATAATATATATAATAAAATTTGAATCGTGATTAATTGCATGGTTGTCTGCGTTTACTCACGATTAATCGCAGATAATCACAACAATCACATTGTTATGCGCAAAATTCAATAATGAACTCAAAAGTAGTGTATTACATGTAGTGCTGGGCGATATGACGATATATATTGTGGGGACGATAGAAAAGTGTCTATCGTCCTATTTCTCTTCTATCGTTTCTAACCTAATTTTATCAATTACTAAAGAAAATATTGCATTAAATAGGCTATGACAAATGTATGATAATGTCTTGTCGCTATGCAATGCATACTCTACCCTTTATATAAGTGATAATCAAGAATAAAAATGAACTTTTTCGCAAAGAAACTCCGTCTTGTGGTTTTGCGACATGACGCTTTACATTGTTGCGACATGCTTTACGCTAGTTAACTCGTGAGTGCTTAAAGATGGAGACGCAAGAGGTTAAAGATGAATGCCCGGAGTCGCAACAAACTGAAACTGCTATGCAGGCAGCAGCCCAAGAAGTACTTTTACCGAAACGTGGGGGTACGTCAGTGATTTGGTTGCATTTTGGCTTCAAGAGCTCTGACACAGAGCAGAAGACAGTCATGTGCAAACTCTGCCAAAAGACTGTTTCCACGCCCGACGCTAACACAACAAACCTCTTTTACCACTTGAAGAAGGTCCACGAAAAAGAATACGGGAGAATCGAAGAAATGCGACGTAAAGAAAGTTGTGAAACAGCCCGGGCAAGTGGCGAGAAAAAATATAGCCAGCCTAAAATTAAAGAGTCTTTCATAAAAAGCACACCGTATGAAAAAACGTCCCAGCGTCATAAAGAAATCACATGTGCCATCTTGCATTACATTTGTAAAGGCATGACCCCCGTGTATGCAGTTGAGAAGGGTAGCTTCCGAGACCTCATCAAAGTCCTTGACCCGAGGTACGTTATGCCCAGTCGTAAGCACTTCAGTAAAGTCGAGTTGCCTCGCTTATATAACGCATGCCGGGCCCAAGTAGAGAAGGATGTTCGCAGTGTGGTCCATTATGCCTTGACAACTGACCTGTGGACGAGCAGAGCTACGCAGCCCTACATGAGCGTAACCATCCATTACATCAGCAAAGACTGGATCCTCTGTGCTCGCTGTTTGCAGACTGCGTACTTTCCAGATGACCACACGGGAGCCATGATAGCCCAAGGTGCGTTACTCGTGCAGTAATTTGTATGAGGTACTTTTAGTTTACTGTTCTGTCATTTTTACTGTAGTAATTCCGAGAAAGACCCCCTAATAAAATATTTATCTATCTAGGTCTGAGAGATGCACTGGAGCCATGGGGACTGCAAGAATGCCACCTTGTCTGTGTCACCACGGATAATGCTACTAATAACATCTCTGCAATGGAACTGAATGAGTGGGAACGGCTACAATGCTTTGGTCATCGTCTACAGCTAGCCATTGGTAAGTGTAAAACAATCTAAAAATTGCCTATTGTAATATTGCAATTGGAATACTATACTAACAGCAAAAATATTAGTGAATTGAGATTAGTTTGGTTATCCTGTGTTATGTTTGATGTACAAGACATTATTATTGAACAAGTTATACTCGCCTACATTTTATTCATTATTTATTATTTTACCTGTTATGGCAAAAACTGAATTCTGATACTTGCTGCCCACAGATCTAGTTGTATTACCATACTTTAATTGTTAAATCAATCCATAAATTGGTTAAGGAACACATGATCAAGTTAAAATGTCAAAATATGTTATTAAATTACATACTTTTCCATTTGATCCAAACAGAGAACGCTCTGAAAGCTCTCACACCAGCATCTACAAAGCAGGCTGTGGAACGTGCAGTTGGAGTCTGTAAAAAGGTGGTCAGTGCCTTCTCCAACTCATGGAAGAGAAAACGTGACTTGGCCAAGGCACAAGCAGTGCTGGGCTTGCCTCCCCATCAGCTCATCACTGAAACCCCTACAAGATGGGGCTCTCGGCAGCAGATGATAGAGAGGTTCCTTGAACAGGAGAAAGCTCTTTCACAGGTCCTCCTTGCAGACAAGAAGGTGAGACATGGACATTGGACATTACACACTGATTCTTTTCATTGTGGATTCTGATTTGTTTGTAGCCTAGATTCACCTCATGATAGTAACCCATTTTCTTTGCTTGCTATCTGACTTAGGCAAGACACCTGGTGCCAAGCTGGCAAGACATGGTGGTGCTAGAGTCCTTAAACACAGCACTGGGTCCACTGTTCGAGTTTATTGATGCTTTGTCAGGGGAGAAGTATGTCAGCGTGTCTTTTCTGAAGCCGGTACTGCACCTCTTTAACAACGAAATCCTCAGCCAGCAGGATGGGGATACAGAGCTCACAAAAGCAATAAAAGTGGGCATTCTCAAGTACCTTAATGAAAAGTATGATGACCATACCACCAACAACCTTCTGGACATGGCGACACTTGTTGACCCACGGTTTAAGACAGCCTACATGAAGGAAGAGAGGGTGGAATTCATAAAAATGAGAGCTGCAGCAGAGCTGGTGGACATGACGGCACCTGAAAGTGCACAAACAGAAGCAGCCTCCATTTCGTCCCCAGCTGCTGAAGATAATCCAGAGCTTCCCTGTCCCAATCCCACAAAGAAAACAAAGAAGAGTTTGGGTAGCTACTTCAAAAAGGTAGGTCAAGGTACCACCCACTCCCAGCCAAGCAGAGCATCCATTGAACTGGAGCTCTCCATGTATCTTCAGGCACCTGGGCCTGACTCGGAGACCGACCCTCTGGAATGGTGGAGGCAGCATGAGTTGAGTTTCCCATCGGTGGCCAGGCTCGCCAAGAAGTACTTATGCATTCCCGCTACTAGTTCTTCATCTGAAAGGGCCTTCAGTGCGAGTGGGAACATCATCACATGTAAGAGGTCATGTCTTAAGCCAAACACAGTTGACCAACTTGTCTTCCTCGCACTCAACCTATAAATTTGACAGAGACATTTTTTCTACTTTTACAAAGTAGCCTTTTATGTTTGCACTTTTATTCATGGCTAATGCCTTAAACAGTGTTATGTTCAACTCTGATATTTACTTTTGATACTTTATTTTGGTTTGCAAACTTTGCACTACAAGGTTGAAAAATGTTTTGTGTTTATTTTTTATAATTGAGTGCTTTTCTGCTCAGAAACTTGAAATGGTTGTGCACTTTAATTTTTTTATTTTAAGTAAAATTTATTTTGATAATACTATTTAAATAACTATGATGTGGATAAAAAAAATGTGAAGGCTACTGTAGCTCTACCTCCACCACATCTGTTGTCAGTTGATACATTTATATTGCTAAACTAAAATGTATTTTTCTCATTTGTGACAGTTCAGTTAAATGTCACTTCAAAATAAAGTTGCAAAAAAAAGTATGCAATGATATTTTTGTCAAACTTTTCAGAGAATAACTGAAAACGTACTTTATTGTGGGTGGTATATCATAATATATATCGTTATCGTGATATAAAATAATCCATATCGTGATATATGATTTTTCCATATCGCCCAGCACTAATTGCATGTATTTGGTTTGCAAACACTTTAAACAAAGAAGGTGCTTTTTAACAGCAGTATTCCATTTACATTGTAGCAGTTAAAATATTTCTTGTAAATCTCAACTTAAACATTAATGTAATCAAATCAAATATAAAACCAAAGCTATTTGCCACTGCTAGGGCATTAACGTTTTATGTAGTTTGTTGTAGAAAAACAAGTTACCCTCAGAGTCCAGAGCCAAGATCATAACATTATAACAGGCACCTTCCGAGCAACAGCAAGTTAACATCTCTAAATGTTTTCTTTTTTATCTGAACAGATACCAGCAGAAACATTTTCTTTCATCACAGAGCAGCATAAACAGTCTATGTTCAGTAGCAACTCTTTGAAGGCTAATATTTTTTCCAAAAAACTCAGTTTTCTGAAAAGCACACAAAGCAATGGTTTCACACATAAATCAACATAAAACGTCTGTTGATGTCTGTTTTGCCTGTTGTCCACAGTGCATCCTGAAAGTATTCACAGCACATCACTTCTTCCACATTTTGTTATGTTACAGCCTTATTCCAAAATGGATTAAATTCACTTTTTTCCTCAGAATTCTACACACAACACCCCATAATGACAATGTGAAAAAAGTTTACTTGAGGTTTTTGCAAATTTATTAAAAATAAAAAAACTGAGAAATCACATGTACATTAAGTATTCACAGCACCTTTGGCAGCAATTACAGCCTCAAGTCTTTTTGAATATGATGCCACAAGCTTGGCACACCTATCCTTGGACAGTTTCGCCCATTCCTCTTTGCAGCACTTCTTAACTTCCATCAGGTTGGATGGGAAGCGTCGGTGCACAGCCATTTTAAGATCTCTCCAGAGATGTTCAATCGGATTCAAGTCTGGGCTCTGGCTGGGCCACTCAAGGACATTCACAGAGTTGTCCTGAAGCCACTCCTTTGATATCTTGGCTGCGTGCTTAGGGTCGTTGTCCTGCTGAAAGATGAACCGTCGCCCCAGTCTAAGGTCAAGAGCGCTCTGGAGCAGGTTTTCATCCTGGACGTCTCTGTACATTGCTGCAGTCATCTTTCCCTTTATCCTGACTAGTCTCCCAGTTCCTGCCGCTGAAAAACATCCCCACAGCACGATGCTGCCACCACCATGCTTCACTGTAGGGATGGTATTGGCCTGGTGATAAGCGGTGCCTGGTTTCCTCCAAACATGATGCCTGGCATTCACACCAAAGAGTTCAATTTTTGTCTCATCAGACCAGAGAATTTTGTTTCTCATGGTCTGAGAGTCCTTCAGGTGCCTTTTGGCAAACTCCAGGCAGGCTGCCATGTGCCTTTTACTAAGGAGTGGCTTCCGTCTGGCCATTCTACCATACAGGCCTGATTAGTGGATTGCTGCAGAGATGGTTTTCCTACTAGAAGGTTCTCCTCTCTCCACAGAGGACCTATGGAGCTCTGACAGAGTGACCATCAGGTTCTTGGTCACCTCCCTGACTAAGGCCCTTCTCCCCCGATCGCTCAGTTTAGATGGCTGGCCAGCTCTAGGAAGAGTCCTGCTGGTTTCGAACTTCTTCCACTTACGGATGATGGAGGCCACTGTGCTCATTGGGACCTTGAAAACAGCAGAAATTTTTCTCTAACCTTCCCCAGATTTGTGCCTCGAGACAATCATGTCTCGGAGGTCTACAGACAATTCCTTTGACTTCATGCTTGGTTTGTGCTCTGACATAAACTGTCAACTGTGGGACCTTATATAGGCAGGTGTTTGCCTTTCCAAATCATGTCCAATCAACTGAATTTACCACAGGTGGACTCCAATTAAGCAGCAGAAACATCAAGGATGATCAGGGGAAACAGGATGCACTTGAGCTCAATTTTGAGCTTCACGGCATAGGCTGAGAATACTTATGTACATATGCTTTCTCAATTTTTTTATTTTTAATAAATTTGCAAAGATCTCAAGTAAAAATTTTTCACGTTGTCATTATGGGGTGTTGTGTGTAGAATTCTGAGGAAAAAAATGAATTTTATCCATTTTGGAATAAGGCTATAACATAACAAAATATGGAAAAAGTGATGCGCTGTGAATACTTTCCAGATGCACTGTATGAAAAAAGTCATCCATGGATTATTTTGCTTTGCACATTCAGTTTGGTATCTCTCCACATGCCATTTTAGAAACTGTTTGCTCTTTGCTACTCATGCATGCAGAAGAAATCATGGTCAAACCAACAAAGCTAACTTTCCTTCTAGCAAAAGCATATAGAAAAGTGCAGAAACAAGAAGATCACTGATCTCTATCGATCGCTAGAGAGACTGAAGCTTTAAAAATAATAACAAAAACTGTGTTAACACGTGATAAAATAATTATTGCCGTTAATTAATTAATGCGTTAACGCAATAATAACATGTTAACTTGACCAGCCCTTATATTATATATATATTATATATATTGTGGTCCCCGGCCGGGCGAGGACCAGAGGAGGGCTTGTACCTCCTCCAGACCTGGAGGGGGTGTCCGTCCTGGTTATGTTGGGGAACTCGGTTAAAGGGCTTGGAAGCCCAGCCCTGTAGAGACCCGTGGCCACCACCAGGCGGCGCCCCAGTGCCTGAATATCCTGGGAGCCCAGCACTTCCGCCACACCAGGAAGTGCTGGGGGGGGAGACGACAGGGGACACCCGGATGGCTTCCGGGTGCGCAGCCGGCACTTCCGCCACAATGGGGTGTGGCTATGGAGGAATGCCGGGAAGCAGCTGGAGCCCATCTGGGTTCCTATTTAAGGGGCCGCCTCCCTCCAGTCATCGGCGGATGTCGAGTGGAAGAGGATGGAGCTAGAGTGAGGATTGGAGGCGGCCAGGAAAGAGAGGCACAGAGACTGTGAGGCCTGGACATTGGGGGAATGGGAATTGGGTGCACGTGAAATTGTAAATAGCTGTAAATAAAAGTGTGTTGGGTGAAACAACGATGTCCGTCTGCCTGTGTCCGGGTCCTAGTCCACAATATATATATATATATATATATATATTCAATGCATTCGTAGTCTGAATCATAATCTGATCATGTG
The DNA here is from genome assembly GCA_026402145.1 of Polypterus bichir lapradei. Lineage (NCBI taxonomy): Eukaryota > Metazoa > Chordata > Cladistia > Polypteriformes > Polypteridae > Polypterus > Polypterus bichir. Next base: position 26,536,426 of record JANRMT010062837.1, on the reverse strand, counting down.
GGTGGTTACCTACCAGCTACATTTTGAAAGTGGGGGAGTGATTGTTAGCAGTAATATGCCGGCTGGTACCTTCCATGTCAGAAGAGAACGTTACATTTTACTGGAATGGATAGCAATTATTAACATAGATAGTACTTAATTTGCAAATGGAAAAGTAAGCAGTTGCCCACTTACAAAGCTTTAACAAGACCCATTGCCTACACTGCTCTTTTCTGTTTCTTTCTGTGAAAAAACATGCGTACTTGTGCTGAGAAATAGTTATTTAAATCCTATTGGAGACCCATATTAAATACTGATGATGTAGAGTCAGTGTAAAAAATGTGAAAAGGACAACTGGAACAAACAGAAGAAAGCTTCAGTCCCTTTCTTGTATAAGATTATGTTAAACAATCTTAACAACCATACAAAAGGTTTTTTTTTAAACAAACAATAGCGATGCATTTCTGTGGGCAGGAGCAGGATAAACGGGGCTAATTATATGTGGGAGTGGGTGGACAGTCCCGCCAGACCTCAAGTCTGAAACGGATGAGAACTTATTAATTGCACTGTTCTAGCTGTGGGTGACGCCTCAAGTTCTACTTCAGTGTTACAGCCATAAGCATGATGCTCTTTCGCTGTCGTTCCCCTCTACTTGCTTGTTCACTTTGTACTGTTCCTTCTTGCCCTCATATGTGCTGGGCCAATGCACACCTGTTCCAACACTTTCCACCCTCCATGCTGTATCTCGCTCTCCTCACAACCTATTTCCCAGGGACCTCCTCCTACTGCTGAGGCATTTCATTTGCATATCGCACTGCACCTTCTGAAGCACAGTGCTCAGTAGCTGTCCAGCCACAAGGCCCTCTGAATCTCCAGCTGGATCATTACAATACAACTGGTATGCTACTAACTATATGCAAGAACAACCGTTTTTGTGGAGTTCATAACAAAAACTAAAAATTAATTACAAAATTCAGATTACACTTTCCTTCACACACAGCTATTTGACTAAAACATGATTGCCTGATGCCTGCAGTATAGTCACCATTGGGGAACAGTCAGGAATTTAAAAATGCTGGTAATTTTAGAATGAATTAATGTTACAAAAATACTAATAGTGGCACTGTTGTTCCAGGAGCTTGATATTTTGGTACTGTAATTATGATATATGAATAAAATTTCTGGCCTTTTTTGATCATAGACTTACAATAACCCATCCACTGCTAAAGTATGCTGGGACTTTTTTCCTTAAATGTATTTTACTATTTTTATTGTCAACTCTAATTCCAATATGGGTTTCGTGTCAAAAGTCTTTTAATTTCAAATTGCCATACAGTAATATGGTTCCAGCTTTAGTTGTTTTATCATCTTGATAAAAAGGAATTATAAAATAAAACCTTCTGAAAAACAGGCTCCATCTTTCTTGTCATTAATTTAAATCTTTAGTTGTCTTCAAGTAAGGTAAATTTTATGATCCATATAGCTGAATACAGTAAATAGGTAAAAATACACATAGGTAACTGATTCCTGTTCTATGTGTCAATTTTCTGAAGCTAATTTTCTCTTTTCCCACATAACTGTTTTGCTAAGCAGAAGTTAATTTCTTGGAATAAAAAGCACAAGAATGTCTTTTATCAGTGTCAGGAAAACACTAAGAAGGAACAGCACCAGCTCCAGTATTACAAACATCTACTTCAATTCCAAAGTATAACGGATGACTCAATCAAAATAAGATACTTGTGAAATTATTTTTTTTATTGATTTAAGTTTTGCTATGCCACTTCTAATCAAGTGAGTTCTTTTGATTCCTTAGTCACAAATATAATTAGTGAAATTATTACTGAGGCTTGTGCTAGCATCTCTAAATTTACTTTAACTAGATCCACACTAAAATATTTATTAGAAAATTACATAATCAGATTGATGATCACCATTCTCAATTGTAACAATTTGTGGATTACGATGGTAATTTTTGCAAGACCTGCCAAACATAACCTATGTTCTTGAATAAACTTTGTGGGTGGAAAAAATTAGAATATCAACAATATACTTAAAAACAATACTTCTAAAATGTCCTGCTTGGCCAGGAATTTGTAATATGCTGAATATAATAAGACATAATATAAGAGAAGAAATAAGAAGAAATGGTCAAATGTTCTGCATTAAAATTTTGATTCATTAAAATAATATATAAATGGAGAGAAATTGCTTTTTGGACTGCTACATAAACAAATAAGCCCATTAACCATATTTTCCTTCATGTAATCTTCCAAGCCTTTTTTTTATTTAGAAAGTTAGCAAGGCCAATTACACAATCACATTTCATATAGTGGGCAGCTCCAAATACTTTTGTTTATTAAAATATATTTGACTAACCTTGACAATAGGTACAAAGGAAGGAAATTTGTATAGCCAAAGGAAAAAAATCAATTTTTAAAGCAGTTTGAGCTCCACTTAATTAAATATCGTTTTTCCTCAATCAAAAGATGAAATGTGACAAATTAGCCAAGAGTAAAACAAAAATCTGGTAGACGTTTGTATGGCAAGTGTATCAACAACCGAAAAAAGAAATACTCATTGTTATTTTCAATATGTAAAACACTTACTGAAAATGTAATTGGTTTGGTAATTATATTTACAATGTTTGAGCCAACTGCCTCCTATCAAAAGGTATGTAATTTTATTTTAGCTGCTAAATCACAAGTTTCAGTGCTCAATGTATTACCCAGTGAAGCACTAGTTACATTTTCAGTAGCATCTGAATCAGAAAGCAATGCTCACTACTTTGACCTTTTAAACGGGCGTTATTTTCCTTGTGGCTTGAGAACTGGATTTTAAAATGTCCAGAACATTATAACATCACAAACATATATACAATAATAATAACAACAATAATTACAATAATAACAACAATAATTACATTTATATAGTGCTTTTCTAACCTACTGAAAGTGGATCAAATAAGCAGTGTCTGCGGGAAACCACTTTAACCACCTACAATGTGTAGGATCCAACTGGATGATGCAGCAGCATCCATTCCTGCGTTGGAACACTCACCACACATTAGCTATTAGAAGGTGAAGGGCTGAGAAAGACAGTTAACCAGTTAAAGACTGGGGATGACTAGGGACCAGAATGGATAAGATCATGGTGGCCAATTTAGCCATGACATTGGGAATTACTCTACTCTTTTCAAAAACTGCCCAGGGACCTTTTGTGGGCACAGTCAGGACCTCCGTTTTACATCTTATCCAAAGGACAGCACCAATTTTTTCAGCACACTTTACATTTGGGTTTTGGCACACAGACCAAAGGGCAAGAAGCGCTGATGGCTTCTCCAACACCTCTTCAAGCAGCAACCCAAACTTTTCCTAGATGATCATTCATCAAAGTCCTAGCTAGGCCCAAACATGCTTGGCTTCAGGTAGATTACCTATTCTGAAGTGTCTTAATCTTTTAGTAAATGCCTATTATAAAAGATGGACACGCCCCTGAATTGCAGCGGTGCCCCAGATTCCAACAGGGTGCTATGGGACTTGGAGTTCTTTATCTCAGCCCTGTTGGGTACCGTGGGTGCCGCCAGGGGGAGGAGCCATGTTGCATGGGGTTTCTGCCTAACCCAGAAGTGTTTATAGACCATGTGGGTGTAATAACAGAAGCACTTCCGGGTTGGACACCATAAAAGGACTTGCAAGCCTCACAGAGATGGGCCACAGCCGGGAGGTGGATGACAAAGCTTGCAAGGAGGGAGAGAGAAAAAGGCCTGTATGTCATTATTTGGTGCTTGTGTATTGTACTGTACTGTGCTGTGAAGTGGGAAGCAAAGGAAAATGCTTTCCCACTGAAGAATAAAATGTGTGCTGTGTTGAACTTGTGTTGGGGTTTGGGGAGCGGTACGCCCCCTGGTGGTCCACACCATACTATATATACTATATATATATCTAATTGCTGAAGAGCAATTTTGTAGCAACTAATTATTGTTCTTTCCTTTTTCCATTCACTAAAGTACAGTAACTTCCTAATTTCAGTTAGCCTCTAGCGTTACCTTCCTCTGGTACATTGCCAACACGATGACTGTCCATTTCTCTAAGAAACTGTTACAAAAGCGGAGATTAGTGTAGAATCATTCATTTTAGCCCCTGCAATGAGTGCCTTGAAAGAAATAATATAGCCACAAATTAAGGACAGTCCTAAATTCTTACAGAAAACTTTGTTAATCTAACAATAGTCCATTTTAAGTCTTTCTGAAAGCAACAGGTATTGGTCAGACTGCAAGTCAAATAAACCAAAGAACACTAACTTCACTAAGTAAAATCCCCAACAACCATTATGGTTTCCCTAAGTGATGTAATGGGTGGGGTTATCTGTAGAAATACCTTAACCTTGGAATGATGTTCTCTTGATTCCACTAGCAAATGCTGCATTGTTGTTACTAACTTAACTACTTGGATTTGAAAGCTTTCAACACTTATTTTGACTGATCTGATCTTTTGTGATAAAAGATTGTCTCTCGAAACTATGACTAGACTGCCAGCATTTCTTTATTTTAAGATTCACAATATAAATGTATTACAAAAAAAAGAGTCAGTATATGATCAAGCAATCAGACACACAATGTTAAAAAACTACTTTAAAATGATCAAAAACAGACCAATCTAAAATACAATCAATACATTTGATTTAAAATACATTCAGTCATTAAACCTCACCCTTTGCGCATTTTGAGTGCTATTTAAAGAACCATTATGAAATAGTCCTCATATATTAAAAACTACATTTAAATAGGAAACAAAGGCAGTAACTCAACAGACATATTTTAAAATACCATGAATGAATTCCAAATTCTGAAAACCTCTGCACTGTTCCATGACAAACATTCATCCATCCATTATCCAACCTGCTATATCCCAACTACAGGGTCACAGGGGTCTGCTGGAGCCAATCCCAGCCAACACAGGGCAGCAAGGCAGGGAACAAATCCTGGGCAGGGTGCCAGCCCACCACAGATGGCAAACATTTTTTTGGTAATTTATTGTCTTTTCCTTGAATTACAGAGGTATATTTTGGATTCTTTTAGTTAAGTAAAATGGGTTGATGTGCTACCATCGTAATTGATATAGGACATCACTGTGAGTTTATCATGAAATAATCATGTCCTACCCAATGTTAATCCAGACAATGCTATTATAGGATTAGGAGTAATTGTAAATTGTAATTGTATCCATTGATACATATGCACCTATCTTCTCCCAGAATGATCTTAATTTAGGACAGCATTTAAACATATGAAAGACAGGTTGGTTATATATTTAAGATAAAATTTAAAAGGTAACTTGAGCATTTTCATATTTTTCATCTCATGGACAGTTCTCAAATAAAACTATGTTTTCTAGACAGAAAACCCTCTAAGGTGTACTGCGATAGTTTGATATTATCTCGTAGATTCCTCAAACATTGCTGTAATTAATGGGGCTAATTTAACAGAAAGATTGTCGCAGCATTCTAAAGGATCACCATCTAGGTTCAGTGAAAATATAGCCTGTTTTGCATCACATTGTACCTGGTCATATTTATTTTCATACATGTCCCCAAACATCATCTTCCTAAGATGCAAAACATGCTTTGCCACCCATTTACAATGAAAAATGGCAGTGGCTACCATCAATTCAAGCAAATAAAGATTCAGCTGATTTTACAGCAGTCTGGTCAGCAATCTGACAAAATATGCAAACAACGTGATGCATATTATGGTTGACAGTGATATTTTTAAAGATGTTCAAGGTGTGGAAGTAACGGTCAGATTTATTAAAACAGATATTAGAAAAGTAGGATGGGAAGGATGGGCCAGGTGTTTATGCTGTAGTGCTACATTTGCTGAAAACATGCTAAACAATTTAAAGATTGACAATATTTTTAAATGTGTGTGTGTGTGTGTGATGTGCAGCGAGGTGTCTGACTTCAGAAGGACAATATCTAGAAGCACTCTCTGTGCATAGCACATCAAAAGGCAATAAATTTGGAAAATGTTTTTTGTGCAAACTATTATGTTTCAGTTTTATATTGAACCATATTGCTTAGAGTTGGATTGGATCAGTGTTTGTAATTTCATTTTTGAATTTCATTGGTACTAGTCCAAAAATAAACTATATTTCCAGATACTTGGAATGTGCTAATTTCTGGGTTTAACAACAACATTACTTATTTCTACAGCACATTTTCATACAAATGATGTAGCTGAAAATCGATGTGATAGTCACAAGCAAAGAAACATCCCATGATTAACTCATTACTTAGTACTGATACAACTAAAGTTCCAAATAAAAGGAGCAAGATTCAAGATCACACTTATGTCACATACATAATATTTAAAGAAACGTAAAAGATGGTAGACTCAAAAACAGCTATGATATACTGTTAAAAAAATAGAGAAACTGCAATGGGTTCAAAAGGTTATAATCTATACTAATAAAAGGCAAAGCCTTCACTGACTCACTCACTCACTCACTGACTGACTGACTGACTGACTCATCACTAATTCTCCAAGTTCCTGTGTGGGTAGAAGGCTGAAATTTGACAGGCTCATTCCTTACAGCTTACTTACAAAAGTTGGGCAGGTTTCATTTCAAAATTCTACACGTAATGGTCATAACTGGAAGCTATTTTTCTCCATTTACTATAATGGAGTTGAGCTTGAAAGCTGTGGGGGGCGGAGTTTCGTGTGACATCATCACGCCTCCCACGTAATCACGTGAACTGACTGTCAACGCAGTGCGTAGAAAACCAGGAAGAGCTCCAAAAAGCGCTGAAGAAAACATGCATTATATAATTGAGAAGGCAGCGAAACAATAAGAAGTGAGCGAGTAACATATACAACCATATTCATGAGTGCTGCTACTTCGGAAACAAAGCACGGTGTAAACCTAAAGTTTAAATTAAGTTCATAGGTAATGCGGGATACAAGTTTAATGAGAGGACACAGGATATAAACGAGAGTTTTGATCACTTTGTAACTAAGTTAAAATTGCACGTGAAGGGCTGTGCTTATGCAAATTCCGAGAGACTGTGTTTGTGGGGGATTGACAGTTAAGGCGGGTGGGGGAGTCACGTCATCATCTCCCCTCTCATTCACCTCATTTCGCTCTGAGCTGAGCTCCGCAGCTAACGCAAACGCAGTGTTACGGAAGCGACTTTGTGACGCTGCCACCAAATACTCACAGAAAAATCCACAAGTTAATACACACGCTGTCTCTACAGTTTCTCCACACTGAATCCTCCAGGCACTACTTACAAAAGGTTACATTGACAATCGTGTTACGTTATTTTTAAAATGTTTCCTTTTCTTAGCACAAGCACAGCTGAGAAGCTTCGATGCATGTGCTCCATAACGCGTTAAAAAAATCACGCAATTAATCACACTTTGTCAATACAAGCAAAGGGGAACTTCTGTTAATGCATGATTTCCTGGTACACCGATTACATTGATCAGCGCTTCCCGATTCATTTTACCCTCGCACCCCCTTGGTTTGAGAAGAAGTATGAAAAAATATGAGGTTAACACAGAAAAACAGATCACCAATTGAAGCTTTATGAATAATCGATTCGCCATCAATAATTGTTTTGGTAAATCCATACTCAGTGTAATCCTCCTTCCATTTTATAATTTTTCCGCCACTAGCCATGATTAAATGAACAGTAAAAAAGTAAGAGCGAAGCGAGGGTGACTTATTCAGGCAGGCAGGCAACAGCTCAATAGCTCGAATTTGGATATAAGTAGGTTCTATTTAGTTGCCAGAAATATCTTTGTTAGGAATGGAAGTTGAATTTAGTCTTTAAATTTCTATGGTAAAGAAAAAGTTATGCAATGATGACTAAATTTAACTATATAAAGTCAAAACTTTTATATATAAAGTCATTCCCGAATATATAAAGTCAAACCTTGATTATATAAAGTCACTGTCGGAATAAATAAAGTCAAAACTTGAATATATAAAGCCAGCGTCGTATATATAAAGTCAAAACTTGTTTCTGAATATATAAAGTCAAAACTTGAATACATAAAGTCATTCCCAAATATATAAAGTCAAAACCTGAGTATATAAAGACAGCGTTGGAATATTTCTGAATATATAAAGTAAGCGCTGGAATATATAAAGTCAAAACTTAAATACATAAAGTCCGCGTCGGAATATATAAAGTCAGCGCTGGAATATATAAAGTAAGAGCTACAATATAGAAAGTCAAAACTTCAATATATAAAGTCAGCGTCGGAATACACAAAGTCAGCGCTGGAATATCCATCCATTTCCCAACCCGTTGAATCCGACCACAGGGTCACGGGGGTCTGCTGGAGCCAATCCCAGCCAACACACATTGACAATCATGTTACATTATTTTCAAAATGTTTCCTTTTCTTTTTCTTTGCTTCTTTAACACACTACTTGTCCGTTGCGCAGCGCGGGTATTTTGCTAGTCTATACTAATAAAAGGCAAAGCCCTCACTGACTGACTGACTCACTGACTGACTCATCACTAATTCTCCAACTTCCTGTGTAGGTAGAAGGCTGAAATTTGGCAGGCTCATTCCTTACAGCTTACTTACAAAAGTTAGGCAGGTTTCATTTCGAAATTCTACGCGTAACGGTCATAACTGTAACCTACTTACGTACATATATATGGCCATAGCCAGCAGCTCGGTCACCGTGTGAGGCGGAGTTGCATCCCTCATCGTCACACCTCCCACGTAGTTGAGTGCCTGCCCATATAAGGCCGTTTGTCAGCATTACACAATTGAGAAGGCAGCAAAAGAATATGAAGCGAGTGACGCATAGAAGCATATTCATAAGTGCAGGTACTGCGGAAACAAAGCACGGTGTAAACCTTAAGTTTAAATTAAGTTTAAACACCGCTGGCATTTGTCATGCCTACGACGAATACGATATTCGCGAGATATAAGTTTAATAAGACGACGCAGGGTATTAACGAGACTTTTGATCACAGCTCCCATGAACTGACTGTGAACGCAGTATGCACACAAAAAGCAAGACCTCCAAAGAGCGCTGAACAAAAAATGCATTACACAATTGAGAAGGCAGCAAAGAAATATGAAGCGTGTGACGCATACAAGCATATTCATAAGTGCAGGTACTGCGGAAACAAAGCACACGGTGGAAAAAGTCAATGTCCAGCTAAAGGAAGAGAGTGTAAAAAATGTGGCAAATTGAATCACTTCGCTAACGTTTGCAGGACTGGGAAAGGTAAACCCGTGCATGCAGTATGTGATGTCTCAGATAAAGAGGAAGACGAGCTGTTTATTGATGCAGTAAGAAAGGAACAACCCTCTGAATCTGAACAAGCCTTTGTAGACATACCAATAGGAAAGCAAGGTGTAAAGCTTAAGTTTAAATTAAGTTCATAGACACGCTGCCGCTAAATATTCGCAGGCAAATCCACAACTTTATACTGGGAATGCCTGTTAAACATCTTAGATTCACGAGTACTGATTTGGGTAGTGAACACTTCGATGAATGAAACCTGTTATCTTTACAACGGTTGGCAAACATGGAATAGAACTTGAACACAACACATCCTCCAAATATGAACCTGATTGAAAGAAATAATGATAATCAAATCCTTGATGACAGCAACACTCATAACAATTACTGATTACAATATGCAAGCTTTTGAGGCAACTCAGGCCTGAAGAAGGGGCCAGAGTTGCCTCGAAAGCTTGCGTATTGTAATCTTTTTAGTTAGCCAATAAAAGGTGTCATTTTGCTTGACTTTTCACTATATTCAATGCTTGGAATTTCTAAACACCACAATATCATCTTAAATAATGCTGATGTGACGATGTTTGATCCCTCATGTAGTTATCAATGCCTCAAATATAAGCAATATAGCGGTCATGAAAATAAGTCTCAGAATGGCAAAATCCATCTGAAAAATTCACAACAAAATGGTGCCATGCTGATGTCAAAAACATAAAAATATATCTTTTTACTAAACGAAAAAAATACAGGATTCATGATATATGTAATCAATTAATGCATGCATTTCTAGTACTGGATGAGATCAAAGACATGACCAAATAAAATGTTACAAAATTCTATAAAATAAATGAGAAAAAATTGCTGAAAACAATCCAAAACAGTCTTAAATTGCAAGAGATCCTATTTTTTTTGTTCATGGATTTTAGAAGCACCAATTATACATTCATACACAAATAGAAACCTGCAGTAAAGCAATTCCCCACCAAATAGGACTTAAAAATCCAGGTTGATGATAGGTTATACCAATAATTAAAGAAATTTCATCTAAAGCAGTTTTTCATACAGTACCTATTTTTTAGATTGTACTGTTCTTTGGAAACTTAAAATAGTGGTAAATGGTAAAACTGTAGTATTAGACTATTTAATCGTAAACAATGGCTCAAGAAGAACTGTAACAAATTTTTAATTAAAAGCACATTTCACTTCAAATTTAGTGGAAATTTTTCATTTTTGTATGATTTTCTTTTATTCACTTACAGTGTATAAAACCTAATTAATATCAATTCAGAGATAATTTTTATCTCCTTGACCTTTAATAAGAATCTCCATGTCTTAGGGAGAAATAACCTGGATACAGATTTATATCCTGGATATGCTGTGCAAATTTTCAGCAAAATGGTTCAGTTCATTTGAATGTTACTGAAGATGAATCAGTAGATATTACAACACTCTTAGAGTATTACAACATTATTTAAAATTGTTTACATTATTTAAAATTGTTTGTTAAAGTCATGATGAGAAAATACGCATCTGTACTATTACCAAAACTGCAGATATCCTACAAATATAATGAATCCATAAACATTGCAAAAGGATCTACAATGAAATGGAAAAAGAAATACAATGCCAAAATGAAAAGTGTAAGTAGTCAAAGACTGGATGCATTATATGCAAGTGCAGTATGTAAGCTCCAGTGATTCTGATTACAGAAGATTTCCTCTCATGGGAGATTTTGCCAATTGTCTGGATATAAGACTGTGTTTCTAAGGCTGTGTTTTAAAGTAAATTTCAACAAAGCACCAGTTATGAATACATGGTTTTGGAACCCCTTCTTTACTCAGACAGTGAAGCCAAATATTTTTCCAAAGTACCATTACTCTGTAAAAAAAAAAAAAAAAGACTTTGTGTCAGTGGCCACAATACTAAGGAATACAGGTTTAATATTCTGTACCTGTATTAAATGAGACCTTAAGCAATATTGTACAGAGTTTGAGCAAAACATAGTAGTAATAATAGTTGTATTATAACTAGAAAAAAGAAATGTAACCAATTGTATTTCAAATATTGTAAGTCACCTTAGATAAATGTGTCAGCCAAAAAATAATAATAACAAAAATAACTGAGTTACAGTGAAATTCTTGCATGTAACACGTCAACATTATTAGAGAAAGAATGTTAGTATTTTAAAAGTTGTAAGGGCATGATAAATTTTAAAACTCATTTGAACAAACCAAGGTATTTCTACTATATAATAAAGAAAAACAATGAATAAACTCATATTTTTATATTTTTTGAAATATTTACCTGGGAACAGTAATATGTTTATATGAAAATGTATTTTACATAAGCAAATACCAAGTCAGAATATATTTTAATATCATATTGTTTAGGATTCATATAATCATATTTTATGAATACCTCTTATAAAATATTTTTATAACATCAGTCTCCAATATTAAAAGAGTAATATTCAAAGAGATGGTATTAATCTGATTGACCTTGAGATTCAACTGAATATAAAACCATTTTATAAAGCAGTAGATTATGAAGAAACTGTTAACTACTTTAGAATTTTTTTAACATTTCAGCTGAAATATATCATTAAATTAAAAACTGAGTAAATTATTTGCCTCTAAAATGTAAATCCACATGACTTTGTAATAGAGAATTTTTTTTTATAATCTAAAGTAACTATTTTTGAGGCCACGTGGTAACAAGGAAAATTACTGGATAAATACTTTTATTGCAAGGACATCTGTCATATCTACAGACATTCCCATTGTGTTTATTTCCAATTAAGGCTGTGAATAGCAGAGTAACATTTACATGCAGTGGCAAAAGAAATGAGGAATTCATTCTTTTCTCATGAGTAAATGTAGAATGCTTCAGAGTAGGGAAATATGTATATTGCATATTCATTGAGCCTGAATAGAAACATGGTTAATATAGTTTCCAATAACATTTTGCTTAATTTGATAAAATGTTCTTAATAATATCTGTGTGCAATATCTAAAGTTCATTTTAAGCTCACTGGACAAAAAAATTAGTAACCACCCGTGTAAGAGGCGATAAATACATAACACAGAAAACCTCTGAGCTCATTAACGAGGCACAAGATAAGCACACAGTAGTAAGGAGTGTTAATGAGGTGATGTCAGTATTTAACATAATGAATCGTCTCTGTATTTTCTGTTTCTAGAATCTAGTTACTGATGGGTGGATCTAGTTTAAAGCATCACTAATTATAACCCCACCTAAATTCCACACCTACAGACAAGTTTAATACCGCATATAAAAAATATTCAACAAAACTGAATATAGCAATTGTTACAAATATTTACCATATTAACAAAAATAAAATATAAAAATGCTGTCCCACTCTATGGCAATATTGAGAATCAAGAAATGAATTAATAATTTTAAATTAGTGTAACCAATAGTTTTGCTTTAGATTTACTAATGTAAAAGAGAGAAAACTCCAGTGTTTGACAATTGAAGGTAAGTAAAAAATTGAAGATTTCTAGTAATGTAAAAAAAAAGCACCTGAGATAAATTAACTTGTTACGAGATCAACTCAAAAATTAAAAAAAAAAGGTTCTTTGCAGCTCTGAACACCTTCAAAGATTAAATTGTCAAGTTCTAATACTTAAGAGAGTGTGACAGAAATGCTGCAATAAACCTAAAGATATGACTCCTGGAAAGTAATTAAAATTAATAATAAATGTTTTGCAGTTACCTTATCAATTACAGAATATTTACCCTAGGGTATCATCCTATTTCACCAAATCTTGCATATATAATGTTTTAAATACCTGTGTAAATAATTATGTGTTCAGCACAGTATCAATAAATATGATCAAGTCACAGCATATTTTATATTGGATTTATTTTTTGTATACTTTCAAGGGGCCAAAGGAGAGTTTGCCTCCATTTGTACTGCACTTCATCTTTTGCATATTGGTAGTACCAGCACTTGTATTAACTAGAATATAGATGTTTTCACAAGCATAAGACATTTTGACAAATTATAGTGTGTCATGCCCTTTTCACTGAACTTTCCAAAATGCCATCAAGGTTAGAATTGTAGGTTCCCATCATCCTACTTTGTTCAGGATACGCAAGGTTTTCTGCATAATGAAATGCTGCTTTACATTTGTATCAAATGTATCTTTATCTAGCTTATTATTATTTTTATTAAGTTTTTATGGAAGAGCTAGAGGGGATTACAGTAAAGTATGAGAGATATGAAAGATTTTTCTAATAGTTTCTTTTCAGCTCTTTCTAAAATGTTACTATGAATTTTTTTTTAAATTTTTAGTTTCATTGGATATACTTTATTAATCCTCATCGGGAAAATGTGTTTATGCATGACCTTTGGAGGTCAGAGCGTAGGGTCAGCCATTGTACATTATAACCATAGCACTTGTACAATCAGTAAGTCATTAGAAATAAGGTTGGATGATGGCATGATATTCACTATTAAGCTTTGGAAACTATCGAGTACAGCCAACATCATAAGTCAACTCTTTTTGTACTTCAGTGCTGAAAGGTTAAAATGGGGTGAACCTAAACAACAGTATGAAAATAGATTACGGTAATATAACCAGAAATACCACATTACTTACCAAGAATGAACCCAAAGTAAAATAAAGGCAAACAAGAAAAAGAAAATTCAAAACATGACTACAAGCCTAAAATGTTATAATTACAATTATACCTTAAATCTAAATAATCCCCAAGTAATGGAAAAACAAAAAAAAAAATCTTTGCTAAGCAAGTAAACATTTCTATAAACAACGCTTAGAGAGGTAAAATAAAAAATCTGATTTTCCTGTTTTTATATTCTTTCTGGCTCCCTATTAAAATTTTGTCTCAAACATCCACCTTCTGATTATGAAAGTAGAAACCCGCCTTGGGTGTGTACAGCAAGCTATATTAACAGTCTACATCTTGTGTTAATTCTCATTTTAGAAATTCACAAACACATTTTACTAGTCAAAGTTCAAACTGCAGATACCTGTACTATATACTGCATCCTTTTTGAATGGTGAAAACTAAGGAACTTTTCCATTGTGTTTTTTGAAGCTTTAAAGTAAACATCTACAATTAAATTGTGACTAGTCAAAATATAAAAATATACATAATGCTGAGTTTTACGTATCTTAAATTTCACTTTAACTGGAATAAATTATAATTGATTACATTAATTCTAATGTTACCAAACCAAAATGATAATTACTGATACCTACAATTTCAAACCTATCTAGTCAAGTTTACTTACAGATAACATAAAATTTAAACCTACAGAGAAGCCAAAAGGCCAAAATCCTTGAGTTGAACACATTACTAAGTATATAACAGTTAACTCTTATTTGGATTCTTAATAGTCACTATTAAATAAAACTTCATGCAACAAAACCACAAGAAACACAACACTGTACACTAATGTTCTGTACATTGCTTGTGTATATACACACCACAATGATTTATTTCTATTATTCTGATCTAAATATAATAACAGTATTATTATGATTAGGAATTGCAGGAATTAACAATGGCACCTCAACAGCCAGTGTGATGGATTTGAATATTGCCTTCAGTCATTGTTCATCATTTGTTTGCATGTTCTCCATGTCTCTGTTTAGAGTTTTTATTCCAGTACACGGATTATTTTTCCCTCATCCGCATATACATGTTACTAATGTTTATCCACGATTACACACTGGCATTACAGAAAAGTGATTGTAGGTGAGCGAGTATACCCTGTTTAATATTTGCCCCCAGTGCTGCTGGGATAGTTTTCAGCGCCCTACAACACCAAATTAAATTAAATGGTTTAGATAATGTTATGTTTTGTTAATAACACCTATATAACACTCTCAAAACAGTGCAAAGCAGTAATATTATATCAACTGCCTTTTCTGTTTAAACTGTGTTTAATACTTTCTTTACATTAATACATTTTGGATAAAAGAGTAATGTGTTATACTCTTTAGTAAAAGATTATAGGTGCCCTCACTTGGATATATTTCTTTTTCCATATCAGGAACTGTGTTAGGCATCCCATTTCATACTCTTAAGATTTTATTTTCCTTTTCTTTGTGGTGAAAAGCAGAAAATTTCCTATTATTCTTTCCTTCAAAGTCCCCACTCAGCATTGACACAAGACTTGAACTTGTTTGTACTTTGTCAGAGTTAAGGAACAGTGCAGTTATTTTCTTGAATCACTGTACGTTGTTAAGAGTGCTCAGGGAAGTAGCACAAGCCCAGTTGTGAAACCTGCAATGTGTGGAATGTTCTGTTCTTATTTTGTTATTTTTAAGAGCTAGTCATAGCTGAATATGTTTTTAGTTTGCATGAGAAATTAATATTAATATTTGGGCACATTTAGAAAACCACAAATGTTTTTATATTTCTACACACAATATAATACATACATTAATATATTTCTGAGTGCTACCCTGCATGTTAAGTACATTATATTTATAAAAGTATCACCTATCAATGAAAGCGTGGAAAATAAATATAGATTTGCAGCAAATCAATTAATCTTACACAAAAACATTTCAGCAGTATGAAACAATCTCAGCAAGTATACATCATAAAATTGTCAATGTTACTGTAGTTGTGCTTCTGTGCACAGATGACCAGAAAAAAAACTTTGCCGTTAAAATTAACTAATAGTCTCACAAATTATATTACTACATCAGTTCACTACATATAAACATGATTATTAAAACATGTCTAAAAAACTAATTTCCGGGTGGTCCTTTGACTTCTGAGATATACAGTACATCTGGCCCTTCCTACTGTAGCTAACACAAGGATACTGCAGCTTGGAGGAAAGCCCCTCTCCCCTAAAACTAAAAACAGTAAAACACATCTACTTTCTGCATTACTTAAAAACTTACATTACTTTTGACACAAATTAAGTTCCACTCAATGCAATGATTTATAAAACATTATGAGACCCAGAATGTGAAATTATGCATGATACAATGGACAGTATGGCTTCAAATGGCATCTGCATCAACTAGAAAGTCTTTGATCATTACTAATTTGTTTAATGTGGAAAAACAAACTACATTAAGTAGTATAATTTAAAATACGGAACAACTAGCCAAATGTGATATTGTAAATGACAAACTGATGTTAAAACAAAACTATACATTTGCTCTAAACAGTTCAAGGAAGTGAATTCATTTTTTTGGAAATGTGAAATTAGAAAAAAACATACCATGAAGATTCCTCATTTCCGCAACACTGTGAAGAGCGAGTCCTCTAGCACAAAATTTTTCCCTCTAAAATTAAAGAAACATTACCAGTGAATTAAAGGAACATCACCAAATGAGAGAGAATGAAATGATATTTTATGAAAACATAACACATATATTCTGAAGTGCTGAAAATGTGTGTACTGTCCTTCAAGTGAGAAAGGCGACAAAGACCTACAGAAACAATATTATATTCTTTTATTTTTCACACTTCTAAATTAAAACTTTGTCCAAATGTAGTTTACTTACAAATTTAATATTCTAATAAGAATCTGTCTCTTTTCACAGATACTATCTTGTACTTGTGCACCTATGAGTGAGTGGGCTTTGACCCAGTTATTACTGCAGTTCCATGCATGTGTGTGGTATTTGCATGTTCTCTTATGTGTATAGGAGTACTTTGTTTGGACATATGTTTTCTCTCTAGGTTTAAGTGTTTATGCAATTTCATCCAGTCTGGTCCCCAGGATTCACTAGTATGGACTAAACAGGCTTTTTGTCCTCATAACCCTAAATGTAACACATTGTTTCAGGAAATTAATGAGTGCATTTGTTTTGTAAACGAATGCATGTAAAGCAAGAATTTAAGTCTTTCCTGGTAATAAAACAAATGATCTTATTTTCTTAACACATATAAAGCAGTTGTCAAACAGAACTAATCAGAGAGACATTGTGTAGTTAGATCTAGCACATGCTTAAGCACTGTAGGAATAATGCTGCATTAGCTGGTTCTTGTTAAATTTTACATCAATATGCAGTTATCAAAATGAGAAAATAAAATAAAACTTTTTAAAATAAAGTGTCAAAATATGTTATTTAAATGTTTTTATGTATTTTGACAAGGAGAATATTTATACAGTTGATTCCTGCTCGTTACAAGAATTTAAATCAAGAAAGTATCTTCTGTAATGTGTCTTATAAGATTTCGGAAATAAACATTAATGGATTTGTTTATTTATTGTTTCCATTTAACAGCAAGATAACATTTTGATATTATGTTATATTAATTTTCACATTCAAAATTTGATAACCATATTTCTGCTTCTTTTTACTTTAGACTGAATCTTTCACAGGAAATACTATTCCAAAGTTTGTTATGATGTACATAATAATACATATGACTAAGTCTGTTAAAATAATTTGCTAAAAATTATACTACAAAAATAAACTAAATAATATTAGTGAAAGTAAAAATCAATAATCAAACCAAAGGAAAATAAATTTAAAACATTTTGAAAATAACTAAAATGTGGATGACAAATTGACCACAAATGCAGTAATTAGTGCCTTTTCTGAACTAATTTTAAATTCTTACAAATGATAAAGTAGAACATTAGACTGTATATATCATAAGATGTTTCTCACTTTTTAAATGAAATGAATGCATTATTATTCAAATATGTCATTTTTTTCTTCTAGTTTTATTATCAGTCACATTATATTTTAAATAAACTACTGCACCAAAAAATGATTACTGCATTACTACAAAGTGAATTTGATGCTATAAATTTGAACATTGTAAAATGTAAATAACATTGAAACAGCTTGATTTTTTTGATAATAAAACATTTTTCATGTAAATTTAAAACAGGTCTATATTGAATGTTTGCATGTGTGCTTTATTCAATATAACAATATATTTTCTAATTCTAATATGAGAATGCATGATAAAGCCTTAAATTTGTTAAAACAGTCATTTTCTTGCTAAAAAAATCGGCAGTTACGAAATGCAGCATATATAAAACATCCAGAGAACATAAAATATTTCTAAGTAAAAATTTTAAAGTATTCTTAGTATGCAGTCAGTATAACTGAACATTTAGAAATGAATGATTAAAGAAATATTTCTATCCTTTACAATCAAACCAAAAAAAATTTTAAAGTTTCAGTCTGCACAACTATATAGAACTGATGTTTGATACAATATGTAATATGATGGGAGAAAAATATAGTAATTTAAATGACTAAAGTAAGAATGAACTATAACATTATCAACAAATATTTACATTAACAAAGTTCATTTCACACAAAAAAATCTAAGCTGACTAAAGAAATCAAAGCTTTCCTGACAACAGTAATTTCTGCAGTGATTTTAAGTTAAATAATAATATTCAATGTTCAACATACGGTTGCATTTAATTTTTGATCAATTTTGGTGATTATTAACTCTTAATAAACGAACAGTGTACTGCATACACAATAATAAAAATTTTCAACATGTTTGACAATATTTTTTGTAAAAAAAAAACAAAACTGCTAAATAAGGGGCATCATCGTGGCACAGTACTTAGCACTTCTGACTCACAGAACTAGAAGACGGGGTACACTTAATCAGATTTACAAAATGGATCAATGGTAATATCAAAACGATTCTATACATTGTTATGTTTGTGAACAATAAAATTATATTTAATTAGGAATTTACGTAATATTGAGACTATTTTTCACATCTTATCTTCACATGTAGGTCATTATATATAAATGTTTAAAATATTTATATACTTAACTGTTAGCGCTTTTTCATCTTTAAATCTGCGAAAGCGCTCTGTGCCGGTAATGTCTAGTAAACTGAACAACGACGTAAACATAGGAACGAATCAGATCCATACGAATGTACCTGCTAAGTGTATTCCTTGACGTGTTAGCGACTTCTTTACAGAAAATGTGCAGCAGACAGAATAAATAACAGCGTCGCACGTGCGATGATTTAAAAACGCGTAACATGACTGCAGTTAAGAATAAAATACAGGGTACTTAAAATTACCCAAATACAACCACAGCTTCCCTCTTTTGGAATTTTTAAAAAATACTTCCGATGACGGTAATCTTGCTATTTTAGCATTTTAATAAACAGCTATGTGAGCAAATGTATGCATTCACAGCACCTATATACTTATGAGCTAGTAAATAATGTCCACATGCAGACTAAACACGTAATTTACAATAATGTCTTTGTGAACTCTAATTAAACTGTAACAGTAAAACATTAGGATTTGGCAACACCTTGAGCTAATATTCCAAATGATCCAACATATTCCACCTAAGAAATTAAACGGAAAAATATCTCGAAGAATAACTGCGACGTCCTTTACTGCACTTGTATAAAGTGCCAGTATTAAGGAAACATGTTTCGTCCGCCTGAACCATAGCAGCATCCTAAACACACCACACGAAGTTAGCGGTGTGTGTGATCTGATGTTGTGTATCTCCGCACTTTTATATAATTGAGAACAACTGAATACAACAGGGACAACCGGTTCCTATAATGTTACCTTTTATGATTGTGTATTTTTTAAATCGAATACACTCTTTTAATGACAACATTCTCTTTCCGTTCTGCGTTATTGCGCTTTCCTAAATGTGATGCGATGTGAAGTAAGCCGCCCTTAAATCTACATGCTTTCCACTACTGTACAAGTAAAAGGAATCCGACGACTTACCTGAACCTATCTGTTGCGAGCCCCATATGTAAAAGTAAAACTGTTCTACACCACTCTGAACAGGTACCTCTCTTGACTTCTACTCGCGTAAAACAGCCAACCCGCACGTATCGTCCAGGTTCCGACTCGCGAGTGTACGTTATACTGTAGTTCTGTCTTTGCGAAACTGTTAGTGATGACTCACGTTCCTTTTGTTTTAGGACTAGCCTGACGAGAAGTTGGCCGGGGCGTCAAGTGCGGCTTTCACGACATTTGAAACGAACGAATTGGAGCGCGCGCGGCGGGACTGGCTTCCGTGTCCATTTACGTCACCACAGGACGGGCTGGGGCTGGGTTGCTGGATCATTTCCTACTTGCTAGTGTATCCAAGAGGCGCCAGACGTTGAGAAACGTCGATTTTCCTGGAATTACAGTACTCTTGCAAAAGAAAACGAGCTGCGAAGATTAGAAGAGAAAAATGAAAACATGTTTTTAAGTAAAATCTGCGGAATACGAAATCATAGCTGGTAAACCTAACTACTTCCAAGGACAAGGCCTTTGTTGTAAATTGGTAGTAGGTCGTACGTGTAACTGGAACCTAGATTCTGTGTTTAGATGAGACGTTTATGTTTATCATTTAGTTAAGAGAGCCCAAATGTACTGTAGTTGTCAAATTATTGATCATATGTCATGTTATGGTAAGATGACAATGGGGACACCACACCTGGATGACAACCTTATGTGTTATGGGTGGTCCAGTGTTCAAATTAAAATTAGGTGGTGCAATTCAGTGAATGAGAACTGGTGACTGCTGTTGTTAACTACCTGTTAATAAAGCCAGAGGCAATATGCTATAAACTATTAAAATCAAGGTGGAGTGACACAACGTCTGTTTAGAGAAACCAAAATGGACAAACCTCCCTACCTCTTTGCACTTTTTGTGTTTTAGAGTACTTGTCCCACCCATACTTTACCAGAGAAAATTGGGGTTTATGCTAGATGTGGTGTGTTCAGTTGTCATGATAGGCATGACTTTGTACTGGGTGAGTCACTCTTGCCCTGACTTGCAGCATTGCTCAATATGCAGTTTATGGGCTGTATTTTTCTGCTGAAAGATTTTCTGTGATGGGCTTCACCTGGTGCACCATCTGCATCAAACTATATTTGAAACCGAGGATAGCAATGTAATGAACTACAAAGACCAATACCAGAATCTTCCAAGACATATACTATAAAGAAGAGACAGAAATAGACTACTGAGATAATAAATTAGGAGTTGAACATTTCAATTTACTGCTACTGAATGCCCATCTGATGTACAAGTTATTAAAATGCAATTCAAGCTTCTGTATCTCACTGTATTCTGGATTCTCTAACACGCCCCGTGATGTTGCTTCGGTTTTGCAGCCTTGGAAATGGCTACACTTTTAAAGAAATGGGCCACCTTATTGCATCAGATATTTCCTTTATACTGGGGAAAATCGCATGGTTCTTAAATTGATGTAATTTCTGTTGTTATTTCAAGTATTTAAAGTTCAAAGGACTTTTTTTGCCAATTACTTCAGAAGTTCTCGCTTATACAGTACCGTAGGCAACACAATTAGTATTCTTAATAACCACCATGGCCACATGGAAGACTGACATAAGCATATGCCACACAAAATTAAAGGTAACCAAAAGCAAAATGAATACTGAATCTGCTGAACAAAACTGTAACTGTCAAACACAGTTGTAACATGCACACAGACTCAGCTGGATTGTTTGTTTTTTCAGTTTAAAGTTTGCTGCTATCCTTTCTAACTGTGTGTTATGCGTCACTGAGAAAATACCACACACATATGCAAGTACAGATTCTATTAAAATAATTTATTCAAGTCTGAAAAGGGGTTCAACCTAATCTCTGGTGTAGCTGTTGTTCTTTCTAACCGAAGAATTAGGTCAGGAGATGTACCATCAGTCCAGTAACATACTGTACAACTGTCTAATACAGGATCCTTTCTGTTTTCATCAGAAAAAGGTCTGGCAGAGGTTACTCATTTTCTGCGTAATCTCTCCATTTATCACTCATGTTTTTTAAATGCTCATTGAAACTGGACAAAGGGCAGTGGAATTACTCCATAGACAAGACGATTGGCCAAACAACTGACTGGCATTTAAAGGAGGATATTTCTGTAGATTTACTCATGAAAACTGACCATTACTCTGAGGATGATAGCCAGACACAACTATCAACCAAATGCCTCATTAACACAAGTCTCTTTCCAAAATTGAGAGATAAACCATGGTACTCTTATCTGAAATGTTCAACTGTTGCAAATACTTAGTGTCAATTACATTTTTTAATAAAATAGTTTCCAAATCTTTAATTACTAGTAACCTTTGAGTAATATAAAATAGGCTGCCTTAGAATATCTCTCTATTATCACTTGTAAAACAGTGCTTCTCTGGAGGGTGGGAGGTCAGTTAAGAAGTCCATCCTGATCTCACTCCAAGGTTTGTCTGGCATTGGTATGTAATGCAAAAGACCTGGGTAATTTTCAGTTGTGCATTTAGATTTGTTACACATTTTTTACCGCAGTATTTGTCTAATAATATAATTTCTTAGAGATAGCCACCAGAAATATCATTGTAGGTGTATAGTAGTTTTTCAAACCTCTGGATGTCTTACTAATGGGGGATCATGCCCCCAGTGCAGAATTTTAGCTTGGACAGAGTCCGGTACATATTCTAAATCAGATGGTGTATTGTCAAGTATAAATTGATTATTTCAGGCCTCAACAACATCTTGTAAGATTGAAGTAACATTTTCGAGTAAGATTATATTTATGGTGTGGGTACACACTCTTATCAAATTCATGAGACAAGACATCTTTCTTTGTATTTGTATTGTCTACCCAATAAGAAGTGACAAAATTAAAACCGGTAAAAAAAGTGATCAATAGGACTTATGTGGTTTCAGTTTTTTGGCTGTGATGCTGAAAAATTAAATCACATTTTTGTTTTTTGCAAACTACATTACTGTAATACACTCCTGACAGGACTACCTAAAAAAAACTTAAATCAGTTGTAGCTATTTCAAAATAGAGAGACAAGGTTCTTACATAAACCATATACGTAAGGCCACAGTTTTTTTAAACACACAGTAAAACAAAGCAGTTCCAGACTGCTAACAAAATGGAACCTAGCAATATCTGTCCATTATCATTAGTGAACTATGGCCAGTTGACAAAAGAGGAAAGGAAAACAAATGTCCAGTGAGCAGCACCCCTGGAGAAAAATACCTCTCCACAGTCAATTATAAATGCTTAGGCAGCTGTGAAGACTAGTGAATTTCAGTGCATCACTGTGGTATATCTAATAAAGATTTGCACTCATATGAATAGCCAGATCATATGTATTATATGTGTATAAAATTATCATTTGTGTTGTGACTGATTCTTGCTGTTGTTGTCGATGTGGTTATTTTTGACCAGTTTTGATTTAAGGTGGCACTGTAACCAGAACAACCTTTCCACAGTGTGATTCCCAGGATTAAACCTTTTCCATCTGAGAACAAAGTTAGACAACATCACTGTCCTGATAACATAGGCTTACTGGCAACCAACCCCCAAGTAAACATTCTGCAGCTTTATATGTAAGAATTGGGTTTTTGAAATCAGTCCTAAGCTTAAATGGAAAAGGATGTGAATACAGTATGTAAAAACAGTAGTTCAGTGGTCTTAATTGTAGCTCCTTTAATGATTCTAGCAGCACCATTTTGAATTAACTAAAAGCTGCACATGTATCATCTTGAACAGTCAGTGAATAATGCATTACTGTAGTCAATTCTACTAGAAATACAGTGGGTATGGAAAGTATTCAGACCCCCTTCAATTTTCACTCTTTGTTATATTGCAGCCATTTGCTAAAATCATTTAAATTAATTTTTTCCCTCATTAATATACACACAGCACCCCATATTGACAGACAAAAAAAAGAATTTTTGAAA
>JANRMT010062837.1:26479846-26511246 GCA_026402145.1 Polypterus bichir lapradei | reverse complement strand
ATGAATGCGGCCAAGTACAGGGATATCCTGGACAAAAACCTTCTCCAGAGTGCTAAGGACCTCAGACTGCTCCGAAGGTTTACCTTCCAACAAGACAATGACCCTAAACACACAGCTAAAATAACGAAGGAGTGGCTTCACAACAACTCTGTGACTGTTCTTGAATGGCCCAGCCAGAGCCCTGACTTAAACCTAATTGAGCATCTCTGGAGAGACCTAAAAATGGCTGTCCACCAACGTTTACCATCCAACCTGACAGAACCGGAGAGGATCTGCAAGGAGGAATGGCAGAGGATCCCCAAATCCAGGTGTGAAAAACTTGTTGCATCTTTCCCAAAAAGACTCATGGCTGTATTAGCTCAAAAGGGTGCTTCTACTAAATACTGAACAAAGGGTCTGAATACTTAGGACCATGTGATATTTCAGTTTTTCTTTTTAAATAAATCTGCAACAATTTCAAATTCTTTTTTTTTGTCTGTCAATATGGGGTGCTGTGTGTACAAGGGGAAAAAATTAATTTAAATGATTTTAGCAAATGGCTGCAATATAACAAAGAGAGAAAAATTGAAGGGGGTCTGAATACTTTCCGTACCCACTGTAAATACATTAATTAATTTGTTGGTGTCCTCCATATTTAGAAACACTTTTACAGTGTCCTCCATATTTAGAAACAATCTTAATTTTGTAATATTTTTAAGTTGGATTAAGCAGTTTTGTAATTTGTGTTTTAAAAGACAAATGGTGTCAAAGATAATGCCTGAACTATATGCTAATTCAGTAAATATAATGTTTACACTAACTGAGTTAAAAGATAACAGAATATTGTTGCAGTCTGAGTCATTCCCTCCAATAAATAAAATTTCTGTTTTTTGCTGTATTCAGAGACAAGTACTGTAGTTACCATCCATCCACTATTTTAATACTGTTGATTAAGGATACCATCACAGAAACATCATTTAGTCTAAAAGAAAGGTAAAGCAGGGTATCACAGTATAAAATTAAAAGTGAATGTTATGTTTTCTAATGGTAGTTCACAATGGAACCATGTGAAACAAGTCCAAATATTGAGCTCTGCAGGACACCATATTTAACATTGGAATATAATGATAGAGTACTGTAAGTGTATTAATGAGTATTTCTGTATATACTGAAATTAATTTGATAAATATGAACTAAGCCACATAAGGACAGTGCCTGAGAGCCCAGCATCCAGCCCATGTAATAGAATAGAGCAATCAATGGCATCAAAGACTGTTTTTAACTCTATAACAAAAATAAAAAATCCAACATTTTAAAAACTACTTACAACTCATATTTGAAATGGTTTTCATTTGATACTAGCTAACGGTAAAGTTTGCTTGAATGTATTGATTTTTATTGTTATTTACCCAAGGTTCTTGAAAGAAGCAGCATGCAGTGTCCTCTTAGGTTCTGAATAATGACACCATGCACAATGTTGATGCCCTTCTACATGCAAAGAATATTGTAGTTATAAACTGCATGACAACAGCCAACATTTGAACAGAAAAAATGGCATTAAGAACAATGAAAACCATTTTAAAATGGTGTTGCAGTAATATTACCTTAAGAACAATATGTAGGCAACAGAGTGATGGGAATGGAAGTAGAGAGGAAAAGAAAGCAAGGGAGGCAAAAGGGATGGTGGATGAATGAAGTAAAAGAAGATCTGAAAGAAAAGGGTTTGACTGAAGAAGAGGTGCAGGATCGAGCTGTATGGAGGTTAATCAAGCACATCAACCCCACCTGGAAATGGGAAAAGAATAAGAGAAAGAAGGTGCAATTTTTAGAGTATGGTATTAGTGCAGGAGACACTTGAGGTCTGAGGTATTACTGTCAATTGTAATTCCAATCATCCCCGAAGAACGCAATATTTTACATATTAAATGTTCTGGGCATGCACTTCTGGAACTCCAGGTTATCTCCCTCAACTGGATAAATTACCATAAAACAGTGTTGAAAAGAATGTACAATTTTCCCTTTAACATTGAAAAAGGTCACTCTGCAAGGAACTTTTCAAAAGGTCTTGAGAAACAATAGGGGTGAGTATTGTTATCCGTTTGGATATTTCAGTATCTTTGACTATTTTTAATTAAACCTTTCTTTTCTGCTGTCAAGATGGTTAAGGGAGAGGATATCTGATCTATCTGAATATGATGTAGAACTGTATAACTTACTCTTCTGTAATTAACAATATAAAAAATTACATGAACATTGTGATGCATGAGTCACTGTCTTACACCCCAAAACATGAGACTGAGTCTCAGTACTTTAATAAAACCAGCTTTATCCAACTTGAAACAGGAACAGCAGGGTTATTTATTGCAGTGGGAGTTACCACTCTTCTATACACAGACACAGCAAACGGGCATAGTCGTGGCCAGGTCAGTGGCCAAGTTATACTGTTCCCTGCATTTATAATGTCCCCTGCATGACCCATAGGCGACAGGCACATATAGCGCAATCTTGATCGGTTTGTAGCTTTTTCTGCGGTGCTCTGCTGCTGTGCTGCGAACCTGTGGTTGTCTTGGCAACAGAGAAGCAGTCCTTTACAGACAAAGCATGTTCCACCTGAAACATCAAAAGCAACTGAAAAAGTGTGGCTTCACATGGTGACTAAAATGGTTTTCCCCACCAACTCAAGAGCAGCATCTTTATTTATAAAAGTAGCTTAACTTACAGTTAAGTCTACTTAAATAAAAGATATACCGTAACTGAAAGATATTAGGAAAAATAATGCAATGTACTGTTGGCTTATGTTGTACTTAATTATAATATACTAAGGGGTTTGCCCCTGCTCGCTTCGCTCTTCAACCCTCCTGGCCTGCGCTACACACCAGCCACTTCACGTCTCTGCTGCTTGCATTGTGAAGAGGGGGGCTGAAAACCCTCTCTTAAACGGTGATACAATGGGAAACAAATATAGGTTTTTTTACCTCCTTTTTGCTCGATCAGCTGCTGGATTTCTGCTGCTGCCGTGCCACGTGATCTGCATCTTGTGCAGCACTTCGAACTTTTAAACGCCTGTACAGCAGCTGTCTTTGTCATTTACTCTTTGTCTTTTATTTCTGGCCTTGGGCGTGGTTAAATCTCTTGGCACAAAGTCTCATCTAGCGGGATGTGAGTTCTTGATATTTTAGTTTATAATGGTATTTATCATGCCAACAGTGAATTGAAAACCTTTGTCTCTGTCCTCAGTAGACATAAATTTGTGCAACCAACTACATATAAAATTAAAGACTCCATTTGTTTTTATGCTATTCTCAAACTGTTTTGTATGCTTGCAAAGATAATATTGCTGTGCTGGTGCCGAGCACCATAATGGACAGATTCAATGCTCTTAATAATAATAATAATACATTTTGTTTATATAGCACCTTTCCCATGCTCTTCTCGCATGCTCTTTTCAAATGCTCTTTACATGGCTGTTTGAGGTGGATTGCTTTCCTTCCTTAAAGCATTGCTTGCCTTTTGCCGCACTAGTTGGAAAAGCATGTGCGACTGTGCAGAGCTTCTGTTTTTTTAGGCTCCTTTTATTGATGATGCAATGCCAGCCTATTCTTTTGGTGACTCATCCCTGGCTGATGTAATTTATTCAGCGCCATAGCAATATATTTTTGAAAGACAAAGAATAACAGGGTTTGGGTAATACTAGGGTAATTGTTACCCCAGATATTGTCCATTTTACACTTCTAAATATAAAGTTATTTGCATTAATTAGGTTACATTTTATTGGCTTTCCTTAGTATTAGTATGGATTTATTAATTCCTTGTGTTTTCACAAATCTCTAATATTACTGGGTTACATTTTTGCAACTGTAGATTTCTACATTCAAATAGCTTTTACTTGTTTTATTATATAAAGTGGTAATTATTATAACAGATGATAATGCCTGCTTTCAGATCCCTCCAGCTGGCCAAGCCACAACCTGCTGATAATCTAAGAATAGTCCCAAACCAGAGTGTTCTTGTAGCTAAGTGGTTAGTGCTAGTGGTTCATACTATAAGGCAGTTGAATTCCAGTCCCACATGGGTCATTCACTGTGAAAACTTTGTATGTTTTCCCAATGTTGGCTGCATGAATTGTCTCTGGATTCCATAGTTTCCATTTGCATCCCAATCATCCAACATAAGCAGATTTACCCATGATGGATTACCATTTCATTCATAATAAGCCAATGGTTAGTGACATGCAATATTTAATGCAGTATGCTCAGGAGACAGCCAGAAACACCTCTGACCCTATAACGAAATAGGCAGACTTAGAAAATGAGTGTTTGGATAGGTCTAGGATGAGATAGGAGTCAGGGCTATGTTCTGCCAGAGGTGGAGAGCTACCAGTTTAGAAAGGTGTCAGACAAGGAGATTAAACATAGTCGAAAAACAAAGGAAAACTGTGAATAGACAGTGAAGATACTGTCGTCATAACTAAAACATGAATCAAAAATCGTAGTCAAATTTCAGAGCCAAAAGACTAGTAACCAGAGAAATATTTAAACAGAGACACACTAATAAAAGGTAGTTTCCACACAGGAATCTCAGATAGGAAATGGATGTCATAATCTGTTATAATCTGTTGCACAAACAACTTTAGAAGTCACAACCTCTAAGGCCATGAACCTGGCAATCAGAAGTTGCATCCTAACAATGGGACTAACAAAATGGTTGCATTGTAGAGGAAAGAAAATGGCGTTGATGACAGTGGAAAATAATTTTCAGCACTTTAAATATTTAATGAATTTACAATCTAACACCAAATTCAGATTCCTTGTGCTAAAAACCCTAAGGGTACAAAAGGTGGCAATATGACAAACCCTTGTAAAAAAATTAATAACATAATCACTATGTGACAGGCTGCTGCAGTGCCTCACTGTTGCCTTTTATTTTCCTTCCTTTTTTTTTTAATTGTCTCTCAAGTCATTACCATTGCCCTATTTACTTTATCTACAGCATCTTTTATTTTTTCTGATCCCTTACACCCAAAGCTGACCTGATTTTATTGGGGTTGGGGCTACTACCAGGATCAGTTCCCTGAGGTGTTGTGATAAGATGACACAAACATGGTAAAAAAAGGGTGATAAGGTCTTAAAACCACACAGGCCGGACCAGACCTTAAACTCCACAGACAGACTTTCAGGCCTGCTTAGGCACCAAATGGGGGATTGGCTTTAAAAGTTCAAAGTATTTTAAATGATCGAAAATATATATAAAAAGCCCGTGAAGGGAGAGGAAACTGTCAGACCTCTGGCTTAGGAAAAAGTTCAACAAAGAATCTTTGTAAATGAAGAAATAAAAATTTCAATAAACAAAAGAAGCACAAAAATGGACATAAAAGGAATAATAAGGCAAAATGCCCAAGGCAAATTAGTACAGTCCATAATTCAGTAATCAGAATCTATGATTCAAAAGAAATATCCAAAAAACCATAAGAATCCAAATAATATTTGCAATTAAAATCTGCAGTCAACAACATGCAATGGCATTCTGAAGGAATCCATCTCCTTCACCAGAATATAAAGGTAGAGGGTGGCCCGCCTACTGGGAGTGTTACCCACAGGATACAAAGAACGTAGCCAGGAGACAAATATGCTCAATTCAAAATTACTAAATAGTCTTTAAATAAAGCAACATTAACAAAAATATATAAACACATTGAAAATAATAGCTCCAAAACAACAATAAAAAGGAAAATACACAAAAGCCAGGGAGCAAACCCTGGCAGAGACGTAACATGAATTGAGGCAATCACCCAAGGTTTACTATATACAGTAAGTTACTACAGCTGGTAACAGCAGGCATTTGCTGTTGTGTCTCCTGCTGAGAGAGAGTTCTGTTTCTAAAATTTTTTTTTGCATTATCTTTTGCTTGTTACTGAGTTTTCTTTCTCAGATTTTTGGACATTGAATGTTCTGGGATTACTATATATTCCCTTTAGGCTTACACTTTAGGATTCTATACAGGCCTAGCTCATTTAGGGTTTTCTTTTCTGAGTTTTTTTTTGGTCTATTTTCTGTACATTTTAATTTCCTTTGCTTTTTATTAGATTCATTTTGTGAAAATCATTTTGTTCCTCTTTAATAATTTTCTTTCTACTGTTCTTAGTTACTTTATTTAATTGCTCTTTGATTATATTTAATTGAATTATCATTAAATACATATTAAGCTAATTTATTTTAATAGTTATTTTTGAGTGTGAGTTCATAATAACAGGCTTAAACATCTGACAGAAGATTTAGGGTGTGAGAGCTCTTCGCGTCCCTTGTTGAGATCAGCTACATACTATTAAATGACAAATTGAGCACAAAGCATCAAACATTGCCCTGGCAGGGAATACAAGACTTTTTTATAATGACATATCTTTTTTTCACTAATATATTGGTAAAATGACCTCTGACCTTTAAATGCAATTGGAAAGCTGTCATATTACACAGACGTAGATTCTATTCAGCCTCACAACTCCTTACAACAGGGTCCATGTGATATCTCATATAATGTACAATATATAATTATTGCCCAAAGTCTTTGAAAAATTATGCAAGTTATCACAAAAGGAGAAATTTTGCCGAAAAAACTTTTCAAAAAGCAGAGATTAGCTTGCTTCATAACAGGCTGGTTTGGGTAGTGAGTTGGTGTAGGACTGGACTGGGATTCTTTATGATTCCTTTATGATACCTCACATCAACCATGTTAGTGGGAATGAGAAGTACCAATTGGTTAAGGAAGACATAACTAACAACTATAGTGAAGAAGAGGTTTAGCAGAGTGGGATAAGGAAAAGGCCATGATCTTGGATAACATGGGATCAGACAATGGGAAAAAAGATTATTTGGGCAGAGTTTTGGAAGGTGGAATGCCAGCAGATTAAGTTGGTGGTAAAAATGGGGAATAATGTGCTCCTAAGTCCAGCCAAACAGTACATTTGGCGCAAAGCAAAATCTCTAGGATGTCTTCTGTGTCCAAAATAATGAGTCTTGGAGCACATTCCACACAGTTATGCCAAGATTCTTAGAGACAGATGGTATTTCTGGCTTGATTACAAATTCTTAAATGCTATGGATGAAGTAGTTACCACAGGAATTCAACAAAGTAAGCAGAAACAACTTTCAACATAAAACTACTGCTTTTGTAAAACCTGGTGAACAGACAAGCACTTCAGCAATTATTAGCATTAGGAGTCTAGGATTCTGTTAGGGATTGGCATCTGTTAACAGAGCAGGAGTAACAACTCAGATTTTCCTAGCTCACTGCTGCCAGCTGAACACGCTAAGACTAGATATCACATATTCACCACACAAATCATTTTACTGGAATCTTCTGTATTTTTTTCTGTATCATTTGGTCAAGATCTTTGAAATTAAGCTCACTAAGCTTTAGGGTCTAGCCAGTGACTCTCAGAGCAGGAACTGAAAAGCAATGTGCATGCCAGATGCAAAGGATGCAGAGGCTTTGCAGGTCGGTCACTGTTGTGAAGCAACCTCGCTAGAGACACCAATTGTCACCAACAAGTGATGCTACTTGTTTTTTCCAGAGCTGGAATGGACATGCAGGCCACAAGAAAAAAACAAAGGACTAGGAGATGAATTAAAAGGTTAAACTTAGCAAATATCAAAACCAAATGAGACTAAAGACAAATGATCATGCAACTAAACCCAATACCTAACCCAAAAATAGGAGTTTGAAGTACTTGGCCAGAAATCTTCATCCTAGGTTTTTAAACAACAGTGTAGAAACAAAACAAGAGGATCAGAACAAAGAGTTGGGGTTCCAGGGTTGTAACCACATTTATTGACTGTTTAATTAAGGGTTTTAAAAAAACAATCTGCATGAGGGTGAAAATATGGTAGAGTGCCATTGATAAATGAAAAGAGTTGTTTCTGAGTAGGAGTTCCTGTGTTTCTCAGTTGTGGGACCAGAATAAATGCCAACTTGCCCTGTCTTTCAGCTTTTTATAACGCAAACCGGAAGAGGTGAGGCTTCGTTGGTAGAAGCGGAAATAAGGTCATTAGTCAGCTGGCCAGCGATCCCCTGAACTATGGAGGAAAAAGGAGAAGATCTCACAAACATTGCCCTTCTCTTTTCAAGGTAGTATTTTTTTCCTTAGTGGAGGCCTGAAGATGCCCCCTAATCGCTCATACTTGACAATAGCAACACTCACAACAGTTTTTCCTTTGATAGCCACAGATTTGGACAACTTTAAGACATACTTTACTATCTTATATAAAGGAAGCATACTGATGCTACATAACATGTCTTTTGGAACCCACATCATAGCACTGGGAGTCATTTCCATTAACAAAAGGCACAAAATGTCAGTATCAAAAACTAAATATGCGAAATTTTGTTGCAGTAATTTAAAAAAAAAAGAAATGAAAAATAAACAGAAAGTTCAAAATAAAAGCAGATCCATAAAATAAAAGCTGATTCGTGTTCAGCACATTTTCATACCTTAAAATCATTACAGTTACTACTAAAGAAAAACAATTGTGAACTTTGATTTTTTATAAGTCTGTTTTGGCTTAAAATCTATGCCAAAATGGGAGGGAAACCATCAAAACCATCACATTAAATGAAACAATGAATAAAAAATATGAAATCCAAAACTATCAACAATTAAAGGAAGCAAAAACTGCTTTTTAAGTTACTCAAAATACCACAAATGCAAAGTTTCAAAAGTTAAAAGGAAATAAATGGCAAAATCAGAGCAACAGAGCTAAAGCCATAAACCTAAACTATTTCTTAAACAACCCTGGGTCTAACCAGTATACCAATATATACCTATACACCAGTGGAGGAATAATCACCCTCTGCTGAATTACCTTCTGAGTTATCTGGTTGTTAAAAGACTCAAAACATTAGATTAATGCAGTTTTCATTGCAAAACCCAAAACCAGTAGGTCTTAAAGCATATAAAAGGACTAAAAACATACTCTGGACATAAATTCAAGCAAGGCCAAAAGGGAGCCAAGCCTATGAACTCAAAGGAGAAAGGAGGAATGGTAAAAAACCTTGTCCCAAATGACACAAACACAAGGTGCTTAAATATTACATGTTTTTTCAAAGAAGATTCAAAAAGAAGAAAAAACAAAGGAATCACAAAAGTGAGTAAACAGCATAATCCAAAAATAAAAATAAAAAAAGACGAGAAAGAGACAAAATACTAGAGGAAACAAAACCAAAAATGTCTTCGACCAAATAGCAAAATCCAATGAAAGTTGAAGAACAATGCTTCAGCCCACAACTGAAACTTAAGTGCTCTTAACTTGAGCTGAGGATGATCTCTCAATCATAGCTTTGGGGGGCCCATCCACAGAGGCTCGACACAAAAAGTACAAAGGCTAAACTAAACTACTTAATACAACATACACAAAGCAATCATTAAAGAATCATAAAATCTCTCTGTTATAAAAAAAAATGTTGGCAGGGAAACAAGACGTGATCTTCTTGGAAGACAATTTGACGTCACACAAGAGACACTGTAACGTCAACGCAAGTCAAGACAGTGAGACAGAAGGACAGCTGCTGTACAGGCTTTTAAATGATTGGCGTGCAGCGTGACAAGCAGACCACACAACTTGGCAGCAGCTGAACCGACCGCATCTGTTTACCATGCGTTCAGACCCCCCCTTCACAACGTGAGCAGCATTATATGTCCCGCAAGAAAGAGATTTAACCACGCCCAGGGCATGAATTAAAGGACAAATATTGATTTTTCAAAAGTTTTAAAGTAAAAGTGAAAATAATGCATATGTAACAATTCCCATTAAAATAACAATCTCTTTAAATTGTTTATCCGGTAAACCAAACCCGGGGGTGGGCGAGCGAAGCGAGCAGAGGACAGAACCCCCTAGTATATAAAAGAAAAATAAAACAACAAATGTAGAAACTTGAATCACAAAAGAGCATGCAAAAGATGGTAAAATAAATAAATAACAAGACACGAAACTAGAATTAGGGATGAGATCCCAGCAAAACCATGACACTTGGGAACATTACTGAAGATGTGTCAAGAACTATCAATTATCAATTTGTTTGTTTCATTTATTTAAAAATTGCATATTCCATTGATATTTTAAACATTAAATTAAAAGAGATAAAACTAAGATTCCATTTATGTTAGTAATATTTTTTACATACTACATCAGGGGTTTCCAACACGTCGCTCACGAGCTACTGGTAGATTGCAACCCCTTTATAAGTAGCTCACCAAAGGCTTAATGAATCCTACATAAATTTGAAAACTTGATTAGTCAAATTAGAGGTGGGCGATCTTTCCAAAAAATCATATCACGATCCTTTTAACACAAAATCACAATCCACAATCTGAATTGCAATCTATCTTTTCAATGTGGCATACACTTAAGAGAATATCCAGACTCAAACTCATCAAGACCTTAGTAACACTTTATTTTAAATATCAAACAAAGCTGAATTCAATTGGTCTCTCATTCGCTAGCTAAGGAACATGCCCCAAAGCTGGCAAGTGAGTGAGGAGAGCACATTCTCACAACCCCTTTGGCGCAAAAACAGATCTAAATATGTTAAGTAGTTCTCTTGTGAAAAGCGGACAGACATACAGACAGAGAGACATTGGATTTTATCTATACTAATAAAAGGCAAAGCCCTCACTGACTGACTGACTATCTGACTGACTGACTGACTGACTGACTGACTGACTGACTGACTGACTGACTGACTGACTCACTCACTCACTCACTCACTCACTCACACTCACTCACTCATCACTAATTCTCCAACTTCCCGTGTAGGTAGAAGGCTGAAATTTGGCAGGCTTATTCCTTACAGCTTACTTACAAAAGTTAAGCAGGTTTCGTTTCGAAATTCTACGTGTAACAGTCATAACTGAAACCTACTTACGTATATATATACGGCCATAGCCTGCAGCTCGGTCGCTGTGTGAGGCGGAGTTGCATCCCCCATCATCACGCCTTCCCACGTAATTGAGTGCCTGCCCATATAAGGCCGTCCATCAGCAGCAATCCAATAGACACGCTGCCGCTAAATATTCGCAGGTGATGGACTGTGCTTATGCAAACGAAGATGAGATGGTCAGGGATAGACTAGTGTTTGGCACAAACTCAGCGAAAGTGCAAGAGAAACTTTTAAGTGCCGGGTCTTAGCTAACATTAAATAAAGCCATGGACATCGCAAGATCACACGAGATAGCACAAGCACAGCTGAGAACCTTTGATGTATGTACTCCGAGCGGCTCATGTGAACTGACTGTGAACGCAGTACGCAGAGAACAAGCAACAGCTCCAAAGAGTGCTGAACAAAAAATGCATTACACAATGGAGAAGGCAGCAAAAGAAGCATATTCATAAGTACAGCCACTGCGGAAACAAAGCATGGTGTAAACCTTAAGTTTAAATTAAGTTCATAGACACACTGCCGCTGCCGTTTGTCATGCCTACAACGAATACGATATTCGTGAGATACAAGTTTAATGAGAAGACGTAGGGTATAAACAAGACTTTTCATCACTTTGTAATGGAGTTAAAATTGCTGTAACGGAGTTCAAATTGCTGGTGACAGACTGTGCTTATGCAAACGAATAGGAAAGCAAGGTGTAAAGCTTAACTTTAAATTAAGTTCATAGACACGCTGCCGCTGGCGTTTGTCATGCCTAAGATGAATACGATATTCGCGAGATACAAGTTTAATGAGAGGATGCAGGGTATAAACGAGACTTTTGATCACTTTGTAACGGAGTTCAAATTGCTGGTGAAGGACTGTGCTTATGCAAACGAATAGGAAAGCAAGGTGTAAAGCTTAACTTTAAATTAAGTTCATAGACACGCTGCTGCTGGCGTTTGGCATGCCTAAGATGAATACGATATTCGCGAGATACAAGTTTAATGAGAGGATGCAGGGTATAAACGAGACTTTTGATCACTTTGTAACGGAGTTAAAATTTCTGGTGAAGGACTGTGCTTATGCAAACGAAGATGAGATGGTCAGGGATAGAATAGTGTTTGGCACAAACTCAGCAAAAGTGCGAGAGAAACTTTTAAGTGCCGGGTCTGAGCTAACATTAAATAAAGCCGTGGACATCGCAAGATCGCACGAGATAGCATAAGCACAGCTGAGAACCTTCGATGCATGTACTCCGAGCGGCTCACGTGAACTGACTGTGAACGCAGTACGCAGAGAACAAGCAAGAGCTCCAAAGAGCGCTGAACATACAGTATATATTAGTAAACCTTTAAAATAATGTGCAGTTAAAGTCTCAATAGCATTCTCAGCATTTCTAGAGCTTAGTAAAGCCAGATAACTATAAGAATCTTCACCAAGCAGCTCTGAAAATGTCTGCTTTGTTAGGGTCTACATAACTCTGTGAGTCTGCCTTTTCTGACATGAATGGTATGAAATCAAAGTTTAGAACAAAACTGACAAAGGAACATTTAAATGACTCCATAAGAGTGAACCTAACTGGCTACACTCCATCATACACCTCTCTTGTTGAATCCATGCAGTGCCAGTCATCTCACTAACTAAAAAACACATCACACATGCAACTGGACATGTGAATACTCTTGTGAAGTGAAACAGTGACATGTAACAAAATGACAAATTAATAAGTCATATCTGTGTATTTGTAATTGCATTGTTTTGTTTTGACAGCATTCATGTTTTAATTCAATAGTGTGAGATACACTAGAAAATGCATACAAACATACAAAATGCACTTGCACGTGAACTAAATATTTTTTGTGATGTTTTAATGAAAAATCTGACTTGTGGGCACCAACATTTTGTAAATGTTCAGGCAAAACAAGCTTATTCAGTTTGTTCAGGTTGAAATAAACTGTGAGAATAAATGTTAGAAAACATGAATAGCTCTCGGCCATTTTCATTTTGTAAAAGTATCTCTCAGGGGAAACAAGGTTGGAGACCCCTGTACTACATACTTTCTCTGTCTTTATTTCTTATAAACAAACCTGAGTACTTTCATTGCTTTACTAGACAAAGCCTCTATGGGCTATTTCTACCCCTTGACACTTTATGCAGCATGCTACTAGTCAACTTGGACTTCTCTACTGCCTTAAGGCATACTGTATAACACACTCTGTCTGTTAATGATCTTTCCTCCGCATCCCAAGGACCACTGTACCTTCAACACTTTTTACAGTAGTACAGATAGACCAAATATATAATGGCAAATAACTTTTACTAGAAGGTGCATAAGGGATAGTAACTTTGAAAAATGCATTTTGATTTTTAAATGCTTACAGCTGTTACATTATGACCCGATTTTGTGAAAGCCCTATAAAATGCATTAGCTGGGTTTGGCTATAAATGATCTAGGAAAAGGAAATTAAAGAAAACAGGATTTATTCACCTTTATTCAAACATGTGTTACTGTGTTCTCCAATTTTTCCCTTGGGCTGTGTAAACTTTTGGGAATGTGTTCTTTCTTTTGTATATTTTTTCACTTTTCATTACTCTTTGGAGGATTATACAGTTTTATATAGTGCCAGACAACCTTTGATTGTGTAAAGTCTGTGCATTTTTCCAGAGCAATTTCAGCATGTGAAATAAACATCAAATGCTACTTTGACCAACAAGAATGGACATATTAAACTATAACTCTTGTCAATTATGTGTAGAATCTTTTCCACCCTACCAACATACATCCATTTCTAAAAATGTTCTCATGATAATTACATTTATCACTCATTAAACAGTTGTGAAACTGGGGAATTCAGGTGTTCCTTCTATTTGGTGCTGTCTGTATTTATACATTTTCAACTTTATAAGCCCCTGCTGTCTAAAGGAAATGAATAAAACTAATAAAAGCCTTTGATCAGTATGAATTTTGGATGACCACAGGTGGAATAGCTAAGGTACCAGCTGGGTGATGCCTTTTTAATCAATTAAAAAAAAAGTTTGGACCAATAACAAAAAAACATGCCAACATGCCAGGATAATTTGCCTCTAAAAGACTTTAAGAACCTCTGTCTCTGATCTAAGATTAGATTCAACCGATCAGCCACTTCCAGTGAAGCGACAGAATGTATTGAAGGGGCAGGGTGTTGTTTAAGAGCTGGAGTGTGGTTTTTTTTTGGGTGGTTGTTTCTCTGCACTGTAGAAAAAAGAGAGGAGATTGTTTAATCCCAGTGACCCCTCTTGATCTGGGATGGTATTGCTCACCTGCGCAGAGACCTTAAGGTGATTCCTAGTTGGACATATGTGAGAACTCCTAAACTTGACTAGGGTTTCTCGAGATCAGTCCTGTAGAGTTGTATTTGTTGTATGTTTTTGTTCTGATTCAATTTCTTAATTAGCAGCTGATAATGGATTTTGCCTATTAATTTTATGGCTTGTCAGCGGTAGTTCAGCTATTAGCTAAATACATGAACTTGATGGACTGTATGGTCTCCACTAGTTTGTCCAATTTCTTATGTTCTTATGTTGTGATTTCTTATGATAGGAAATTGGATTGAGACACAAAACTATAGTCACTGTGGCCCTCCAGTTTCGAACCTGAGGACTCCAATTTAAAGTAAAATAAACATTGCAAGCAAGAGAACAGCCTGAATAATTTGAAGAACCAAACTAAATGTAGGATGTAAACATAATTTACCTGAAAATAAATAACATTTGTTTTAATTTTCTACACTTAATATGTCTGCTTAACAGCATATTGTGATTGCACTGAACAAGTTACATCAGCCAGGGATGAGTAACCAAAACAATTCCTAAAGTTCCTAATATGCATAAAGCAGAAGCAATATTAATGTATGTGACAAATTAAACCTAAACGGCCTAAATGGATAGCAGTCCTTCTTGCTAGGAGTCCAGGAAACCAATGTTCCTATATTGACTAGGTGGCTCTTTCATTTTGGTTATGTTATGAGCTTGTCTGTTTCTGATTCAGCATGGTCTCTGGATGGAATTGGTGAAATGAGAAAGAGGCAGATTGAACCTCTGTAAAACTCTGAATTAATGCCAGCCTTGTGATTCCCTGCTGCACCTTAGTGGGATGCTGTTGTTCAGGTGAAACTCCTCTCTCACGCTCAGGCTTTCTGCACTTTGAACAATTCTGGCTAGGCATGGACTTTGTCATTGAGTTTTCTACCAACTCCACCTTTCACATTTAGCCTTTGGTTGGTACAAATTTGTTTTTGTTCTTGCAGATTCACAGCTTATAATTAATATGCATATAGTGGTCCTTAGCTGGTTCTGACCTGTTTTGAGTTGAGCAGAGCAAACATAGCAAGATCTTATCTACTTTCTGATACATGGGAGATTACAAAAAAGTTTAAATGAAAACTTTTCTAATAAAGTCCATCCTTGATTCACTTAGGAGGAAATGAAGGTTGGGGGCATGTGCTGATTATAGCACATTGCTTAGAAGGTAAAATATTGCAATCTGGAAATCATCTGAAAAGTTGGGGAAATATCATGCCGTATGTATTTAATACAATGGTAACTGGTTGCTTCTAGTGCTTGTTGGGGCAGTTTGATTGATCAATATTAAGTTGACAAAAATCATATTTGACATAGCGACACGTGCAGATGTCTACACTTTTACACTGTGGTCTCTACATGCAATTCGAATTTGGTGCTAAATGTTTTGATTGGTCCACTGTCTACGTGCTACTGTAACGTATACGTTCCATGCTCTTTGTTTACTTTGCAGATCAGTCCCAGCGACCTCGGTAAGTCAAAGGGCAACTGGCCAGAAAAGCAGTTGTATACAGTGTGACCAAAACTGGAAGAGCAGTAAGTGGCTTAACACTAACAACCAGACCTTCCTAGCTGTCTTCTGATAAACATTCACTCAATGGTTGACAAAATGGATTATTTAAGATTTCAACAGAATACTTAATGGGAAACAAATGACTGCTGCCCATTAATCATCACTGAAACATGACTACATGATGGAATTTCAGACTCTACCATACAATTCACAGACTGGTCCTTGTTTCGAGTTGACAATAGGACATATGGTAAGAAAGGTGGTGGTGGTGTGGGTGTCTGTAGTGAGTGGAGTTGAAATGCAACTGCAATGCAATAGCAGAATTTATCACAGTGAAATGCCAGACATTCCATCTGCTGAGGGAATTCAGTTCTATTGTACTATCTGCCATGCATCTGCCATCTAGCGCTAATGCGAACCAAGCACTAGTAGAGCTGAATGACACTGTAAACACCCAGCATGTAGACTTTGCAACCGGGGTGAGAATAGTTTAGATTATGTTTACACAAACATTAAGGATGCTTATCGCCCTATGAACACTTACATCAGTTATTATGAAATGCTTTGAAATATTAGTCAAGATCCATATTAGGGCCAGCATCCACAGCTCATTGGACCCTTTGAAGTTTGTTTACCACTCAACCTATTACACTGTTCACGTAGTATCCATTGTGCTTCACCTTTTACTGACTTGCCTGGATAGGAAAAATTAATTATGTGAGGATGCTCTTCATTGACTTCAGTTCAGGCTTCAACACCATCATCCTTGAAAAAAAAATATTTTGAAAGTGAGAGGGATGGGCCTGCCAAAATCCATCTGCAACTGGATTTTAGACTTCCTGTTGGAAAAGTTTCAGTCAGTTTGTATTGGCACCAACAACTCCCGCACTATCACACTCAGCACAGCAGCAGCATTGGGCTGTGTTCTTAGTACACTGCTCTTCAAAATGCTGACCTATGGCTGTTCCACAAAGTTCCCACCATATCATCAAATTTGCTGATGACACGACTGTGGTGGGTCTCATCAACAATAATGCTGAAGCAGCATACATGGATGAGGTGTTGCTGACTGGTGTAAGAGAAAAAAATCTCTTTCTAAATGCTGACAAAACAAAAGACGATTGTGGGCTTTAGGAAGTCCTGCATTCACCCAACTCTGCACTGACCTAAGTCCACTCTACATCCACAACCAAATTTTTGGGCATTTACATTGTGGACAAACAAAATACCACCTCTATAGCCAACAAGGCATGACAGTGACTGCATTTTCTTCAGGCACTAAAGAGAGCTACTACCCCCAGTCCATGCTCACTGTTTTCTAGGGGAGCACTATTGAATGTGTTCTAATGGCATTACCGCATTTTAATGAAACTGCAATGTAAGCAAAATACTCTGCAGTGAATAGAAAGGGCAGCCGAGATGGTGTTTCGAGTGCCTCTACCTTTCCTGCAGGACATCTTTCACAAATGTTGAAGCATTGTGGAAGATCATTTTCATCCATAACTTGGACTCTTTGCTCTTTAACCATACAGCAAATGGTATTGAGTCATTTACTCACGCTGTCACAATTCTTACTAAATACAAAAGTCTAGTCCTAGTTAACTGAGCTGACAATTCTTGTGATTTAATATACTATATATATATATATATATATATATATATATATAGTGTTTTGTTTTCTATAATCATGTCTTTGACTCTTGCATTATATTTAACATGTTTCTTCATTGCACATTATTCTTTGCGTATTGTATGTCACTGTATTTTGCATCGTGGTCACAGATAAACACTGTTTCATCTCACTATGTACATGTACACAGATGCAGAATGACAATAAAGTCTGACTTAACCTGATCAGTCCCCTATTTTTTGACTTTTCATAGTAGGCCTGCCTGCTTTCTCTTTTGTGATTCTCCCAGAAATGGCCATTTGATGACAGCAACCTTCCTGCATTTGGCAGAATATGTGAGATAAATTCTGGGGTACCAGTTAATCCCATAGATTTCAGTGAAGAAGTACTTTGTCAATATTTGATTAGATGTAGTACAGGTCACCATTTTTACCTTTATGACTTTATACCATAATACAGAACTGCTTGCATTGTCAACCATTACGGCATATCCAGTTCAAAGCCCCACATGGAGCCACAATGCAGGTCCATAAATTCTTTCTTTGCTCTTATTTTTTATATAATTTATTATTCAGCTTTCACTTGTTCTATACACCATATTCATACTAAATGGGACACTTTTTTTGAAAGCAACTTTTTGTCACAGTGTATTTAATACTTAATTCCAGTCTTACTAGAACTTTTAGGAAACATTACGCAATCACCACATTTATCAGTGTTTTAGCAAGTAAACTAACACAGAGAGGTTTCATTAGACTTTGTTTTGCTGCCAATAATTCAAAAAGATTAAACGCAAAGCAAATAAAAATTACTAAATATCAACTTTCAAAGAGAAGGAGCTTTTAAACACTTAAGAAAAAAGTAAATTTAAGGAGGAAATCCCCAGGTCAAAAATGGAAATCTCAAAGCTTCTGCAGACAGATAAGTTGTAAAACATATAACATTCCTTAAGCAAAAATCTCACTACAGAGCAACAGACAAATGAATCATTGATTGGTCTCCTTTTTATTGTCCAAGTTGTAGGACTTTTGATGATTAATAATGAATATGATGGCCACCCAGGAGGATGCCATAATAATGTAGGATTAAGCCAATCATTCAGTAAGGCTCCTAGTTTATTTACTTACCTTTCTCTGTTGTAAGAGGTGGGTCTCCGGCCTTCAGATTTATATCAAGGGAACTGAAGCACACTACTTTTAAGAAACAGAACCATACAATTTATTGATAAACATAAGAAGTATTGAACTATGATAACTGCATATATATCTTGACATGTAAGACTGGATGCAGATACAGACAAACATATAAAATATAGGCTGGCTGTTTACCAATATTTAGAGTTCTTCTTTATCTTGGTACAAATAAATAGTTTTACAATAATAAGACTTTATGGATGATGTCTGATGTTGTGTGGATTTGTTGCTTTGTTGCTTCTCCAGGTTTAAGAGGAAGATTGTGCGTACATTGGAGTGCATTCTTTCTCTTTTCTCTCCTTGTCAGTGCTGTGTTGCTGCATCTTCAGCTTGTCTTCTGTCTTTTGCCACTTCATAGGGAAAAGGCATTACTCATTCAGGCTCAAGAGTTTAGGTGCTGAAGTTCCCTTCTTGAAATCATGGCTTTTCAGCCTCATCAGACTACTGGCATACAGATTTGGCTTGACAGACTGGGTCTCAGCTTCTGGTCCACAAAGATAAGAGTTTGTTGAATTTGTCTGTCCAAACAAGAGGCTCATAGCTTTTAGTCTGAGAGAAGATTTTAGTACTAGGGTGTTACTTTGTTAACCATTATGAGCTGTGGTCCATGGCCGGATTTGTATTCCGGCCAATACCCCCAGGCCGCCAGAGGGAGCACTCACAGCGGCATGGAAGGTCTCCGAATTCCAGCGGAATCTCATGGACATTGTAGTTTTTATGGACAGCCCTGCTGGATACCATGGTGGCCACCAGGAGCCACTGTAGGGAGGCTTGGGGAATGTTATTTGCCCTATGCCCCAGAAGTACTTCCAAGTCATATGACCAGAAGGAATAATGTACTTCCAGGGTGAGAAAAAAGGATTTTTATCTGACCCAGAAGTGATAAGGAATTATGGACTGAAGGATGACAAACACTTCCGGGTCAGGAACTATAAAAGGACTATGGGAGCTCCCAGACAGCGAGCTGAGCTGGGTGGTAGGAGGGCAACGCGTCTGGGAGTGGAGGATTGATTTATTATTGTTATTGTATTGATTAATGAATAGTGTAGAGTGGAGGGTGCTTAGTGCACATTATTATAATAAAATTAATTATTGTGGCACTTTTACCTGGTGTTTTGCGTGGTACCTGAGGGTTCAAGGGAGCGATAGCGCCCCCATCTGCTACAGAGTGTGGCGAGTAGTTAAGCAAAATGACACCTTTTATTAGCTAACTAGAAAGGTTACAATATGCATACTTTCAAGGCAACTCAGACCCCGCTTCAGGCAAGATGTAATCAAGATTTTAGAAAGACAGTTTGGAGAATTCCCCCTCTCTGAGGGAGAATCCCTAACTTCTCTGCTCTCTTTGCTTTTTCCCACTACTTCTCCCTCACTTTGAGAGATGGGGTGCATATGGTTTTTAAAGGAAGGTTGAACTTTCTCCTGACTGGATTAAATTTACTTTCAGTTACAAAATAAGTGTCTTTTAATAAGGTGGCTTCTTCTGCCCATTTTAATTGTCATCTCTTGCATTATAGGTCTTTGTCCTTACTTGAGTTACTTGAGTCCATTTGGAGATACATGCTTCTGGATAGATGTTGGATCATCTCAGATTTACACCTTTGTTATCTGATGAAGCCCAGGCAGATCTTGGTACAAGCTGGAGTTAAGTCACTTAGTTTGGAATGCAAGTGGGGGTTGTGTGCAGCTGGA
Source organism: Polypterus bichir lapradei (assembly GCA_026402145.1). Taxonomy (NCBI): domain Eukaryota; kingdom Metazoa; phylum Chordata; class Cladistia; order Polypteriformes; family Polypteridae; genus Polypterus; species Polypterus bichir. The sequence continues at coordinate 26,490,989 of JANRMT010062837.1, read as the reverse complement.
TGCCTGCATCCCTGTTAAATCTGCTTTCTTAACCAACCTGGTGTGCCACAAAGGCCTAGCAGAATGTGTAATGCCAGGTTTGTCCTATAAAGCCCAAGCCAAACCATGATAACAAGATGTTGTCCACGAATACTGTAATATCATTGCTGCCTTTATATGTTTAAGTGTCTACTGGAAATAATTTCGAACTGCGATTATGAGAAAAGTGAGATGCAAAAATCATTAGTCCTGTGATTATGTTGAATATAATAAAACATGGATGATTTCTCTGAGAACGTCAACTGGAGATTTTCTGCCATTTTTCTCTGCAGAACCCTTCAAGGTAAGTTGGCTAAGGTTTGATGAAGTTTGTCAGTGGACAGCTACTTTTAGGTCTCTCTGGAGAAGTTCAGTTTAGTTGGCTAGCCACTTAAAGATTTTGCCAGAGATGAAGTTTGTCAGTGGACAGTTACTTTTAGGTCTCTTTGGAGAAGTTCAGTTTAGTTGGCTAGCCACTTAAAGATTTTGCCAGAGATGTCCCTAAGCCATTCCTGCATTATTTTTGTTGTGTGTTTAGCCTCATTGTCCTATTTGAAGAAGGATCTTCAGCCCAGTCTGAGGTCCAAAGCACTCACACAGGCTTTCTCCCCTAATTGCTTTGTTTGGCCAGATAGCCAGCTCTAGGAAGTGTCATTGTTGTTTCAAACTTATTCCTTCAACCTTCAATAGTGCAGACATTTTTGTAGTGTTCCATGGATTTGGACCTTAACACAGGCCTGTTTTTGCTCAGCTGCACATTGTCAACTGTGGGACCTTATATAGACAGGATTGTGCCTTTTCCTAATCATGTCTAATCAATTGAATTTACCACAGGTGAACTCCAAACAAGGGGTAGAAACATCTTAATGATTACCAATAGGATAGGATGCACCTGAGCCATATTTCAAAAGTCATAGAAAAGGCTCTGAACCCTTTTGTTAATGTGGTATTTCATTTTTTTTTTATTTTTAATATTTTCACTTTGTTATTCTGGGGTGTGGGTTTCTTCCCATAGTCCAAAGACATGCAGTTTAGGTACATTGGCAATTCTAAATTGTCCCTAGTGTGTGCTTGGTATGTGGGTGTGTGTGTGTGTGCGCCCTGCCCAGGGTTTGTTTCCTGCCTTGCGCCCTGTGTTGGCTGGGATTGGCTCCAGCAGACCTCCGTGACCCTATAGTTAGGATATAGTGGGTTGGATAATGGATGGATATTCTGGGGTATTGAGTGTTGGGGGGAGGGTAAGGAGAAAAAATAAATGTAAACGATTTTAGTATAAGGCTGCAACATAACAAAATGTGAAAAAATTGAAGTGGTGTGAATATCTTCTGAATGCACTGCACATATTGTGACACAAACACAATTGGAGACTTCTCTTTGCTGATTTTTTTCTGTCTCTTTTTCTTTGCCAATTCTTTTGGTTGACTCTTTGATCATTTGAGATTCATAAAATGCAAGGATGCTTAGAGCTTTTGAGTTTTATGCTATAAGTACGGCTAGTCTTACAGTGATGCTGTTTCACTGGGTAGCAGACAAACCACAGATCCTTGGTGTTGACACCATCTTTTTTGTCCCCATTGAATATTTTTCATAATAAAATGCAAAGGAGTGTATGAATTACAATATATACAAGTTGAAAGAAGAAAGGTGACAAATCAGAGTCTGGAAACAATGAATGCTTCAGGAAGTACAATCCTTCTATTGTTTCTATGCACGGCAGACTCATCGGTAGATCTAGGGTTTCTATGTGTAACTGACTGGAATCCGCCTTTCCCTGCGTTATGTTAATGATTGTCACGTAGGCACGTAGGGTTAAAATACAAGCTTTTATTTTCCTCTTCAAGAAAAATTTTTCAAAACAAAATGGTAAAAATAGACAGGGCGTCACATAAACGTCTTCTTCCCTATGCCCCCACATCATCCACCGCGCTTCTCTCTTTTTATTTATACAAACACATCTATACTAATAAAAGGCAAAGCCCTCACTGACTCACTCACTCACTGACTGACTCATCACTAATTCTCCAACTTCCCATGTAGGTAGAAGGCTGAAATTTGGCAGGCTTATTCCTTATAGGTTACTTACAAAAGTTAAGCAGGTTTCATTTCGAAATTCTACACGTAACGGTCATAATGGTCAACAAAGTCCGCCATGTTGAACTTTCTTATTTATGGCCCCATCTTCACGAAATTTGGTAGGCGGCTTCCCTGCGCTAACCGAAACCGATGTACGTACTTATTTCGGTGGTATGACGCCACTGTCGGCCGCCATATTGAACTTTCCAATGTCACTAATTCTCCAATTTCCCGTGTAGGTAAAAGACTGAAATTTGGCAGGCAAATTCCTTAAAGCTTACTTACAAAAGTTAAGCAGGTTTCATTTCGAAATTCTACGCGTAACGGTCATAATGGTCGACAACGTTCACCATGTTGAACTTTCTTATTTATGGCCCCATCTTCACGAAATTTAGTAGGCGGCTTCCCTGCGCTAACTGAAACTGATGTACGTACTTATTTTAGTGGTATGATGCCACTGTCGGCCACCATGTTGAACTTTCCAACGTCACTAATTCTCCAACTTCCCGTGTAGGTAGAAGGCTGAAATTTGGCAGGCTCATTCCTTACAGCTTATTTACAAAAGTTAAGCAGGTTTCATTTTGAAATTCTATGCATAACGGTCATAACGGTCGACAACGTCCGCCATGTTGAACTTTCTTATTTATGGCACCATCTTCACGAAATTTGGTAGGCGGCTTCCCTGCGCAAACCGAAACCAATGTACGTACTTATTTCGGTGGTATGACGCCACTGTCGGCCGCCATATTGAACTTTACAACGGTCTTTATTACTTATGGGCCCATCTTCAAGAAATTTGGTACGCGGGTTCTCAACGCTAACTGAATCCTACTTATGTACATATATATGTCCATAGCCTGCAGCTCGGTCACCGTGTGAGGCAGCGTTGGGTCCCCCATCCCAACGTCTCCCACGTTGTTGGCTGCCTGCTTATATAAGGCCGTCCGTCACTCTGGTCTCTACATTCCCTTCCTTGCTTCGCCACGGGATTCACGTCTCCCTGCTGATAACTACAGCCTTTTTATTTAATCCACGGCTTCTCCGCTGTTTTATTGTTCGTTTATTACGATTATAGTTATTGTGTAGGTATTTTAGACTTACTTTACATTGTTCAGGTACCCATTTCCTTTATCATTCCAACCGTACCCCCATTAACATGTCTATTGAGGTGATCACCATCGATCAAAGAACTATCACTTACTGAGTGGTTTCCATGCCCGGAGATGGCACCTACCTTTTCCATTCTCTTTGTTACATATTGCACGGCCATATCAGGCTCACTCTTGATATCTGGAGGAACATTGTGTCTTATGTATTGAATGACTGGGGCAAGTTCAAGGTGTGGACTGATTACGGTACAGGAGATAATTATACTACACAGGAGCACTATAAGAGTAAAATGCTTAAGCCCTTCACCTATGGTTCTGCATGTGAGTTGATGGCTGCCACTGAATTGTTCGTTTGTCGCTTTCAAGTGTACTGAAATGGCCAAATATTTTACCCCTTTTCGACAACCGCCAATGCCTCTTAAACATCTTAGATTCACAGGCGCCGATTTCAGTAGTGGACACTTTGATGTTTATGAATGTTTAAACTCTTAAAAGCTGGATGTGAAGTTATCGATGAAACCGGTTGTATGCTTACAACGCTTGACAGATGCCGAATGTCACTTCAACACAAGTCCTGCAAATACTGTCGTAATTGAAACAAACCATGAAACTCAAACCGATTATGACAGCAGCAATCCAAGCTGTGAGATTTGAGATAAGATTACTTTTCACATGGCCAACTGTACGTTGCATGCTCAAGAGTAAGCTCAGCGCACAGCTTGGTCATATTACAACCGGAGGGCCGAACTGACAATGTGGTATACAAAGAGATGCTTAACAAATAATTATTGGTATATTTCCCTCAGTTTAAAAAGGTTTAATTTTCTTCCTAATAAAAATTTTAAGGCAGTACTTCGCTGCTGCAAAGCGCAGGTATTTTGCTAGTTACATATAAAACCATTTACGAAAAAAAAAGACTCAAATTTTCCAAAGAGAACTATTTACAATACACATATCTTTATGCAAAAAATCCTAATTTTATAATTACATATTCTTAACAATTAAAAATAAAAATAAAAGAAAAAAATATATAGCATACCTTTTCAAAACAAAAGGGTAAAAACAGACAGGGCGTCACAAACGTCTTCTCCCCTCTACCTATTGAATAATAAATTAAATTGATTACAAATTATTAACACAAAAATAATGAAACAAAAATCAGGAAAAACTTAGGGAGAACTAAAACCACAACCTACCCCCACAGCATCCGCACTTCTGGCATTAGAGCCAAAAATGTGGTGCATGCAGGTTGTGAGGTGTGACGCTAATTAACGCCCATACTTCAACAAATTATATTGTTAGTATTTTACTAGCTATTTACAGAGATCAACTCTTTTTGGGGAAGTTCATAAATAAAAAAATAACATTTTACACTTTGCTACATGCTCCTCCCTGAACTTCACCAAAATAGTCAGGCACTAACAGCTGACTACCTCAATATATCCACAGTATGCACACTTAGGGCCTTGGGAGTGAGCACACTCAACGGCATCCGGTGGGGGGAAATTCCAGCCTCACTCCGAGTGCCAGTGCCCACTTCCAATTTTAAACTGCACCTAGTCACGGAGGGTTTTGGGGGGGAAGTGGGGCTGTGTGTTGGCATCAGCTGGTGTAGGCCACATGATGCCAGCGCTGCCCGCGACCCCCCAACCACAAAATGCACTTTATCAACACACATTAACATTACATTGGAGCCGGCGGAGGGAGACTAGAGGTCTTATTATACCTCTGTTCTCAGTTAGCTGCCCGGGGCTGGAGGCTAGGAGTGGGAGCTGGCCGTCTGCCTGTGGTCTGGAGTGGTGGGTTGCTTTGCTCTGCGTTGGACGGGGGTGCCTGCTCATTATTACCCCAGCGGAACGGGGCTAACTCTGGCGTCCGGGAATGGTTGTGCTCTCGGTACGGCAGCACCGGGACCAGAGTTAGTAGGGTGTGTATGGGGAGTGTGAATGGGTGTCTGGCGTACATCCTTGTAAGTCTTGGGTTGTATGTGTATGTGAGAGCATGAGGGAGGGAGTGTATGACTGTGTTTGTGTGTGACTGTATATGTCAGGTGGGGTTTTGGACTCCTCCCCTCTCCTGGGACATCTGGCAATGCTACAACATCTTCGCCTACCCTCCCCCTGCCACTTTTTTATTTTAAACATCTGTCTGGTCGCTCCCGGTGGCTGCCTGCTGGGATCTGGGTCCCTGGGCTCTGTTGTGTCCTCGGCGGGGTGGGTCGCCCTTGTGTCCCGGGCTGCTGGGTTCCGGGCCCGGCCGGCTCCGGGGTGAGTGGCTGCGGGCGGGCCTGGGGGCTAGCCGTTGATGTCTCCCGGGACTCTGCCGGCTGCTGGTCGTGTCCCCCTGGGGTGATCCTCTGCGCCTCTCGAGGGGGGGTTGGGGCTTCTCTGGTGACGGTCTCCCTGGGGTCTCCGCGCTCTGGGGTGACCACTGGATTTCTGGGCTTGGAACTCCCTCCATCTTCTGCACGTTTTTGGGGGCAGGTCTGTGGCCCTTCACACTCACTTTTGGACGCTCATATAGAGAAACCTTACACATACAAGCGTGCGTACGCATACAGGTGCTCACATGGTGCTTTCATAGGTATGACTTGGACATCTTCAGCACATGACCTAAGGCTGTGGTTGGCCCTAAATGCCTTAGTAATAATTACTGTGTGATTGTTAGCAAACATTTTTACTTTTATATATCTTGATGTAGCTGATGCAGCAATGTTTTTGTCTCGTGTTTTTTTTTTTTGTTTTTTTTTCCCTCTCTTTCTGCAGGTCTAGAAGCGGATTCTGGTTCATTTATTGTTTATTCTATATGAAAATCCCCCCTTCCTCCTTTACCTCCATCTCCTCCTTTTCTCTCTTCTTTTTCTTTCATTTTTGTCTCCGTGTCCGGTTCGAATCTTAAAAACATCTGAAAATATTTCTAATAAAGTTTTGGTATCAGGCGTGGCATCAGCAGAAGCTGTAACGCTCCACCTGAGAGAAAAACTGTAAGGCTAGTCGCCAGCATTCAGATATCAATTCTGATTGCTTCACAGCCGAACAGGACACGGTTAAAAAAAAAAAAAAAATATATCCACAGTATACAACATATGTGTTGCCCACTACACTGGGAAAGTGACTAAAAGAAGGTTGCGCAACCCTTCTGAAGTACACTCACACTGGGGGTGCCTCATACACCCTCTCATCCATTCAACAATATTCCTTTTCAACTTATCAATACTCGTAGCATTATCATCTGTCACTAAAGCAACATTTAATCTTTTACTTTTCCCAAAAGGTTACCGTCAACACAAACATCTTAATTACAACAATAACGATTTGACAAAACCACTAACGGAATATTTTTTAAATGGCACAATTTCTTGACACATATTCTGAATCAACCGATTAACTGGTTTCACTACTCTACCCACCCTAGTTTTAATTCTTGACACTGTATTGTTCCCAATTGAACTTTCAACGACTGAACATCCACTGACATTATCTAAGCCATTCACCAATTTCTAGTCTGACCCATTCACTTGTCCACCTATCTGATCGTGGGCCACGATCTCGTTCTTCCTCTCATCTGCCTGGATACTGATCTCTTCTTCAACACTATAAGAATCATCAGGTGGCTCGTTAGGATTAGAGGTGTTCAATACCCAATATGCCATTCTGTCGACTGAATTCACTTCGGTCCTCCCCTCTAAAGTATTTGCCAGCATCTCATCTTCAGACTCACAGCTAGATTCTGCGGACTCAGCAAATGATGACTGATGGTCATCGTCTTCAGTCTCCAATGGAAGTAAGTTAGCAAGTAATAAAAGATTCTGGTGCACAACCTTTTCTTGTCCACTGCTAATATTTTTAATCCGATTAGTATGACACCTTGGATTTTTTGCAATCATTACATAGGGAATAGACTCCCATCTATCTGCTAATTTCCCATGCCCTCGTTCACTCTTGTTTGCCAGTAGGACGCAATCTACTTCAACAATGTTGTGACCCCTCGCTTTTCTGTCATAAAACCCGGCTTGGCACTGTTGACCTAGGCTAGCATTGGTCTGGGCAGTAGCCATTGCTTCTTTCAGATCGTCTCTCATTTTCAATAAATATTTGTCATAATCAATGAGATTGCAATCCCTTCCGACATTGTGAAACATCACATCAACAGGTAGCCTTGGCACTCTACCAAACATTAAATAGAAAGGTGCATAGCCAGTTGTCTCATGTGCGGTGCAGTTGTATACAAAGGTTAATGTCTGCAACATCTGAGGCCAATTCTGCTTCGCCCTTGGAGGCAAGGTTCTAATTATATTCCCCAGCGCTCTATTAAAACGTTCTGCACTTCTGTTTCCTATAGGATGATAGGGAGTGATCCTGGACTTTTTTACACCAGACACTAGCAGTAGCTCCTGAATCAACTGGCTTTCAAAACTGGCTCCCTGATCGGAATGGATTCTTTCAGGAAAGCCATAAACACAAAAGTACCTGTCCCAGAGCTGACGGGCAACTTGCTTTGCCGACTGATCACGACACAGAAATGCATGGGCCATCTTCGTAAAGTGATCAGTAACAACCAAAACATCCATTGACTTCCCATGTGAATCTTCTGCTGACCAAAAATCTATACAAACTGATTCTAAAGGGCTTGCAGTTTTGATGCTTTCAAGAGGGACCCTACCCTCCGGTTCTGGTGTCTTACTTACTACACAGCACTTACAGGACCTGACATACTCCCGGACATCACTCTCCATATTTGCCCAAAAAATCTCTGTCCTGTCAGGTACAGGGTTCTATATTGTCCTTGATGTCCTGCTTCATCGTGCAGTCCCTGCAAAGCTTGTTTCACCAGTGAGGCGGGGACAACATACTAATGAAGTCTCTTTCCAGTCAAAGGATGTTTAATAACTCTATACAATATCCCATTTAGCAACCTGAGTTTATCCCACTGTCTTAATACCTTCTGAACCTCAAACATCTCCTTAACTCTCTCTCTCCTGGATGGTCTCCTTTCCCGAGCCACATAATAAAAAACCCTTGATAAAACATTATCTTCCTGCTGTCTATCCAAGAAGCATCCACTTGCAGAGCCACAGCACAATACGTCATCGCAGTTGTAGACCCGCAGTTACAGACCCGGAAGTGACGTCTCTGTCATTTCTGGACTGACTTCGTAAACTTAGTTTTGGAAGGTTTCGGCAGGTCTCGGCAAAGCCCGGAAAGTAACGTCGGATCAAGGACCCATTCAGAAATTACGCGATAAAAATGAGAAGGAAAAAAGTACATCAAACCAAATACGCATTATTGTGAAGTTCAGAGGGTTTCTGCCATCACATCGTGTCATACATCAAACTAAACAATACGGATCGTTTCTGTGAAATATTAATATTAACATTTACGTTGTTTTCGGGTCTGTGGGAACCATTTAACATGTTGGCAAAACTGAAATCATCAAGATCTGTGTTAATTGAAAATAGTTTTTCATTTATATTCATGAAATGAAATATACAATATAATGTTTGCACCACATTAGAGTTTAGTAAAACATTTATAATAAAAGTGATTACGTTTTTTTAAAATGTACTAGGCATGTGTGCAATATTGTTCTAATCCAATTTAGAATAAACATTTAAACCAATCTAATATTTTTAAACATGTATGTAAAGAAAATGGCAATATATATGCTACACTGAATTATGTTATATATTAATTGCATTATATAGAACTTCTCTAGTTTTTGTCACTTATTATTATAAATGATGGGCCATCAAAAGAAAAATAATAAAAATACTAATAAGAACACAATTTATTTATATAGCACCCTGCCCAGAATTCAGAAAGAACAACAGGACCGATATAACATTGGCTATAAATAATATCTCACTAAATAAAGATAAATACAGGATATATAAAACATTCAAATAGAATAAAAGACAATAATTCAGACTAAAATACAACATAAAAATCTTGAACAAATATTATAAATTGTGATAAAAATGCAAACCCCGAGTACCTGGACAGATAAAGGGGGTTAACTGAAAGAAGGGGCTGAATGTTAGGTCTGTTTAATGTCTTCCTAAACAAATGAGTTAAAAATAAATGAATGGAGTCTGCTGATCTCATTAATTTAGGGAGGTCAGTCCACAGTCTGGTCGTTATACAGCTGAAGGCCCTGCTGTCACCCACAGAGTGCAGGTTAGTGGGGGGCACAGAATCAGAGGACCTTAGTGGGTAGGTTAATAACAGAATTTGATATCATAAGACACAGGGAGCAGTGAAGGTGCAGCAGGATGGCTGTGATGTGCTCGCTGTTGCCTGTCTGTGTCAGGACTGTTGCAGTTGAGTTTTGAATCAGCTGGAGCTGTGATATAAGATTATATTATTATAAAATTAAGATAACTTAATTATTATATTATAAATTAAGGCATGAGGGTTGCCCTGGACATGACATAAGCTACATAGGGTCTGACAATGGGTCCAAAGATTTCATCCCGATGCATAATGGCAGTCAAGGTGCCATTGTCTAGCCTGTATATGTCTGTGCGTCCCTCCATGGATATGCCTCCCCAGTCTGACCATCAATGACCCACCACCAAATCGGTCATGCTGAACAATGTTACAGGCAGCATAATGTTCTCCGCGGCTTCTCCAGACCCTTTCACGTCTGCCACATGTGCTCAGGGTGAACCAACTCGCATCTGTAAAAAGCTCAGGGCACCAGTGGTGGACCTGCCAATCCTGGTATTCTATGGCAAATGCCAGTTGAGCTCTACAGTGCCCACTAGAGGATGTCGGGCCCTCAGGCCACCCTCATGAAGTCTGTTTCTGATTGTTTGCTCAGAGACATTCACACCAGTGGCCTGCCTTCTGGAGGTCATTTTGTATACTCTGGCAGTGCTCATCCTGTTCTTTTGGTCCTGCTGATGGGTTAAGGACCTTCTAAGGCCCTGTCCAGTTCTCCTAGAGTAACAGCCTGTCTCCTGGAATCTCCTCAGTGCCCTTGAGACTGTAACTGTAACTGTAACTGAACTCCTACAAAGTGGCACAAAAGTGTAACTTAAGAAAACAAACTCCTTTTCAGCCATTCTGGGTGATGATCTCATCAGACCTTCTTTTACTGCAAAGAATCTCAGTGTCACTTTGATTCCTCCTTTTCTTATTTCACCCATGTAAACTACTGTATATTACAAAACTGTCTTACTTCCACCTGTGTCACATTCCTTATATTTACTCATTCCTCTCCTTTTCGAATGCTGAGAAACTTGTCCTTGCTTTGATCACATCCCACATTGATTATTGTAAGTCACTACTGGCAGGTGCCACTTCTAATCTTATATCACAGCTCCAGCTGATTCAAAACTCAACTACAGCAGTCCTGACACAAACCACCAACAGCGAGCACATCACAGCCATCCTGCTGCACCTTCACTGCTTCCTGTGTCTTACAGGACTGAATATCAAATTCTGTTATTGACCTGCCCACTAAGGTCCTCTGATTCTGTGCCCCAAACTAACCTGCACTCTGTGGGTGACAGCAGGGCCTTCAGGTCTATATACAGTAGCACCCAGACTATGGAATGACCTCCCTAAATTAATGAGATCAGCTGACTCCATTCATTTATTTTTAATCCATTTGTTTAGGAACACATTAAACAGACCTGACATTCGGCCCCTTCTTTTAGTTTACCCCTTTTATCTGTCCAGGTACTCGGGGTTTGCATTTTTATCACAATTTATGCTATTTGTTCAAGATTTGTTTGTAGTATTATATGTTGTATTTTAGTCTGGATTATTGTCTTTTATTCTATTTGAATGTTTTGTGTATCCTGTATTTATCTTTATTTAGTGAAGATATTATTTGTAGCTAATGTTATATTGGTCCTGTTGTTCTTTCTGAATTCTGGGCAGGGTGCTATATAAATAAATTGTGTTCTTATTAGTATTTTTTTTTTCTTTTGATGG
>JANRMT010062837.1:26451805-26464846 GCA_026402145.1 Polypterus bichir lapradei | reverse complement strand
AGTATACTTTATGCATAAAATATATGCTGTCGTACCTTGCATAATTGAATAACCTTTATGGCACAATAACAGTTCAATACATTTATGGTCACTACAGTAGGGGAGAGTGGGGTAAGTTGAGCCATTTTTTACTTAGGCTGTCCTCTAGGCAAGGGAAAGTGATATGTAAATAAAACCAAAATGTCTACATCTTTTTCAGGATGTTTCCCGTCAGTGGAAATGCTAAGAATGCATACATGACATATGAAAAAGAAAATGTGACCTCTTGAAAAAAAGTGGTCTTGTGGCTCAACTTGCCCCAGCTTAGGGGTAAGTTGAGCCAAGCCAGGGGGTAAATTGAGCCACCTATGTGTAAACTGACCAATATACTTTTTCCAGTTTAAACCTGATTGTCATTTTGAATTATCCTAAAGGAAACTTTAAGCTATATATAAATAAGTCAAATGCAAGTGTACTGTTCAAAATATTTTAATAAAAATGATGATATAACAATTGAACACTATCAACAGTGTAGAACAACTGTAACGAACTCACAAAAAAGAATAGGCCTACTGTGGTGTTCCTTAACTATCTACTCCACATTCCACCCCTCAAGGTTGCAGGGAAATATGAATTGCTGCTCTCGCCGTGCAGTTCCTCCAGCCTTTTGAGGTTGAGGCAGCTTCTTTACCACTTCACTTTGCCGGAAAAGTGCCACGTCATCCTCCTTGAAAGCAAAAGTTGGTTTCCCTTTAGCTGTGCTCCCTCGGATTCTTCTGAGAAATCTTGCAGTTACTTCTTCGCCCTCAAGATTCTCAACCAAGCCAATGTAATGGTAGCTCCTGTGTTTGGTTGCAAAGTTAACTATAACAATGTCACCAACTAACAGGTCTGTGCTTTCTGGTTTACTTCTCTCATCCTCTGTTGCGTCATCCTCAGATGTGTCTTCGAGTGGGATGGGAACATCACTCTCAGAGCTACTGCTCACTGTGATTTTCTTCCTGGTTTGTTTCTTCTTCAGCTTTCCTTTTTCTTTTATGTTACTTTGCTTTTTCCCCTGCAGTTTCTTTGCTCTCTCTTTGTGAGCCCTTTCAATTGCCTGCTTTTCAGGTGTATCGGTTAGGATCCTTGTTTTTACATGCTTTCGCTTTGTTTGTGCTCTGGGATGTGGACTTTTGGGTAAGGGCAGAATTTCATCTGCAGACACATATGCAGTGTGGCTGAGACACACATCTGTGTCACCTGGTAATGCACATCCTTGTGGGTAGGTTGATGAAGGCAGCATAGAAGTAATGGAGGTTGAAGTAGTGGATGCATTATCTGCTGGCTCATCGGCAGTAAATGGATCCACTACAGTGGGAGACTGTTGTTCAGGGTTTGGTCTGTCTGACACCATAGATGGTGCAAACTCAGCATCTGGTAAAATATCTCGGTTGTATGGAAAGATCCCTGTGAACCTAAATCCAAAAATTACATTCCGTGGTGTCATTGCTGACATGAAAGCTTCATTCACACATTCAGCGATCTGGTAAATGGTGGCTGTTTTACCTGGGATAGATCTCATCCACCCATCAAAAGCTTTGTTAAAGTGGGTCTTGAATGGACCATACACATTCTTGTCCAGAGGCTGCATGCGGTGGGATGTGTGGGGTGGAATGGTGAGCAGAACAACACCCTTGGTCTTTGCAATCTCGACTGCCTTGAGTGAGATGTGGGCCTCGTGGTTATCAAGGATTAGCATTAGGGTTAGGGGGAAAATAGCTATGTAATACCACAATAAAATATTTTTTGACATTTTAAACATAATATTACTTGAGCTTCAAGGTGGGGTAAGTTGAGCCAGTGGTTCAACTTACCCCAAGGCATCTGGCTCACTTTACCCCACAGCCACCACTTTGGAAAAAGTTACCTAGCTTAGCAATTCAAGCTAACCTTTAGCTAAATGGTTCACATGGTTTAATATGCTAGTAAATCATCAACATGTATAGTATTAATTTTTAGGCCTGGATAAATTAGCTTTCATGCTACAGTCAAAATAACTGAAATGCAAAAAATTTACTATGACAAGGCAAAAACAGGTTTTTGTAAATACTTACCACACTACCATAAGCTTCTTTCAATCACAGGGGCAGCAAAATGAAGGGTGCTTTCAAAATTTATGGTCACATGACAACAAATCTGCACTATTGCCTAGATACAGGGGGTGGGTCAACTCACCCATTGGCTCAACTTACCCCACTCTCCCCTATTTGGATTTAATAATCTTCATGTGGGAAAAGGCTGACTCGTATACATAAATAGAGCTGAATAATGCAGTCAAGGAGCTTTTGAATTCAGCTGAGTGAAAAATGACGGCTCTCCGATTAACTGCGATTTTAGTTCCCTCTCTTTTCTCTTTCTCAGATCGCTTTTCGGAAGGAAGTCAGTTTCGTAGTTTTTATGAACAGTTCGAAAGTGCCTTTCCATATTTTCCTTCTTTGGAATAGCAATGATAGATTGATAGATCAGACAAACGCACTTCGATTGTGATATTGTGAGAAAAAAAATTCTCTTCTAATTACACATAAAGCCCATACCCTCCCCAAACAATTTTTTAAAATCCCTTCTTTAGTCGATATAAATTGGAAGGCTAACTAGATCACAGCCGGTGTTTTGCAATAGCTCGCGCGCTTGATCATGCGTGCGGGATGACCAGTGCGTTATTAGGAAAGAAATCTCAGACTGGCCGTCCTGTATGTCAATCAAATGGTAAATGCCATAGGGAGCATATATGATAGACTAACGTTTAAAAAAAAATTTTTTTGAATGCAACGCGATCTACCTGCACTACCTTTGCGATCTACCGGTCGATTGCAATCGAGGCATTGGGCACCCCTGAACTAGATACATGTACTTATATGACAGCATGAACTGCTTGTAGATAAGGTTAGTCTTTTATTGGTGTCAACATACTGCTGTAGTTTTATTAAAAATAAGTGTCGGTCATTCCAAAACCGTTCACATGTGAAATGCCCGTGCACTGTGTCATCCCGGGAAGCCCGGGATTCCCGGGAATGACATGCGGGATTCCCGAATTCCCGGGAATGGATAAACCCATCCAGGAATGGATTCCCTATTTGCTACATTTTCATGATAGAGTCATAGCCATATCAAGATTGTTCATCACCCAATGGACCACTTTCATGGATATCTATGATGACTTCCTGCCAGTTTCTTGCTGGGATAATCAACTTCCTGCTGAATGGTGGTCAGGAAACACAATGGAACAATCGGGACTGTTGTTCAGCTGTTTTCTCAAAAATCTTCCCAAACTGACCAAGGCATATGTTACACAATTAGTACAGTGCAACATGTCATCTAAAAAAGTTGAAAAGCAACACACATATTTTCAAAAAAATTATCATTTCAACTGCCAAGGCAAGTGCTCTCTTGTTAATACTATTTTGCTAGTTAGACCACCATATACCATGCTAATTTATTAATACAGCAATTATCATTTTCATTTTCTTTTGTTCTTTGTACTGATTAATATCAAACATGTTGAATATGGAGGTACTGGTAAAAGTCAGGTGTCACATAACACAGTTTTTCACTGCGGTTGTAATAATTTCTTTTACTTAGTACAAGTATTGAATATCAGAATTAGATTTACATTAGCGTTTAATTGCTGACTCTTTGCTAGTCACATAAGTAGGACATAAATAAGATAAAAGCATCAATCTGGCACTTTTCTTGATTTAAGAAAACCAGGGGCTGCTACAACAACATGCCAAAAATCATTTCCTAGATAGCTCTCTGCTAGGTCATACAAAGAAAGCTTTCCTTGTTTCCCATATTTCCAACTGTTCCACTTAAAGCAGGAAGGGAAAGCTCCAATTTTGAGATGCCTATGATGTACAGACGGAAGGTAGTCATTCTGGGTAAAAGGCAGATTACATATTTAAATAAAGGAGATCAGGAGACTCAAAAACATTTGGGGGGATGGCCAACCCATATGCTGAAAAGTACAAAATAAATTGTGAGTTTACAAATGAGCTCAAAACAGAACTGAATACAGTAGGTAGACAGAGGCTTTTATATGGCAGAGACAGGAAACTGATGTCTGTGGTAGGTGGGTTCTGAAGGAAGTTAGTCATCATGAAAGGTTGGAAATGACGTCATCAAATGGTGGGTTCATGTCACAGCTTAGTTGGTTCTTCAGCTGGTCTGCAGAGGGACAAAAGGAGGGATGGCTAAGTGACAGTGTCGATCCTTGGTCCAGCTGAGCAACCACATTATTTGAGCCTACCATCCTTCTCCCAAGTGCACGTGTATGACACATACAAAAAAGCTACCTCAATTAACATGAAACACTGAGATATGGTTGTTTTTCTTTCTAAGCTGATCAAAAAAGAACATTACAGGAGTTGGTTTCGTCTGTTATGGGAGATGGACGTCTGAAGTGGAGCTCCATTGCAGCGGCTTTATTTTTTCTCTTATTTCTTATTATCCCGAGGTATCCTGTATTTGCCCAAACTAGGGAGTTTCTACTAAAGTATATAAACATGAATAACAAGAAAGGGGGTCAGAAAGAAACGGAAAAGAAACCTAAAACTACACCCAGGTCTAAACAGGCATCAGGCCCAAGTGCAGATGCAAGGTACGGCCTTTAAGAGACTGGCCTGGAACAGGCAGGCGAAAGCACAGACTTCCCAGGACCCCGTTCCACTGCATCATCTCCAGACAAGAGTGAAAATGGGAGCAAAGGTGCAAATGATGCAGGTCACGATAGCTCGCCGATTCCAGAAGATCACTTGAAACTAGAGATGGCCTTGCAATCTGTGCATTCATCTACTCCTCGTGAGCTGACCTTCAGCTGTAACGGGGGTTGCCACTTCACCCGCAGAGCATGAAAGCCAAAACGATTTGTCCGAACTGAAGGAAATGATCGCAACATTGGCCACGGCCATGGCCATAAGTGAACTCAAGAAAGACATTATGAAGAAAGAAATAAATGGCTTGCTCAAGACAAACAAGAAAACAAATTAGAAGTTGCAGCTGGAGCTGCAAGAGATGCGGCAGGAATATAAAGACTTGGAAAAGCATATATATAATCGTTTTGATGCAGTTTTTAAAGATATGTTGAGAAAAATTGAGGAATGTATTCAGGAAAATGCGTTTAAACTGAGAGAATTTGCCGATCCACTGGAAGACGTTAAGCAGACATTCATGGCTTGAATTGAAACAGCAGAACAATTGGCATCTAACGCCAATGGAAAAGCTACAGCTGTGAATTCCGAATGCAAAAAACTCAGAGACAGACTTGCGGCTCTGGAAGATGGATGCAGAAGGAATAATATTAGAATTAAAGGTCTACCTGAGAACTGTGAAAGTCCAAACCCAGTGAAATTCGTAGCTGAACTATTCTCAAAAATAATTGGAGAGGACTTTAAATCAAATACTGAGATAGTGGCAGCTTATCACATACGTGGATCAAATACCTCTAAACCTAGGACTTTAATTGTCCGCTTCGAGAGATTACAATTTAAGCTTAATGCAATGGCACTTCTCAGACACAAACAAGAGATTATATTTGAAAATAACCACATTCGTATTTGCCCTGATTTCTCACCCTCAACAGCTGCTAAACATACAGCTTTTTAGAACATTAAACAGCGGTTACAAAAAGCCGATATCAGATACAGCCACTTGTATCCTGCCAAACTGAAAGTGGATATTCAAGACAAATATCACATCTTCTCCTCCAAGGAGGAAGCAGAAAAGGAATTAAGAAAGCTGATCCTGACGCTTTTTTGAAATACAAAAGTGAGTTGCATCCTGTCATGGTATAGCAAGAAGATATTACCTGCTGTCTGATCTGCTTGCAATGATACGAGTACCATAATTATACATCCTTTTTTCTTCTCGGCCACTTTTTGTTTATGTATTAATTACAATTACACGCGTATGTGTGGAAGAAATTAAAGTAATTCTTTTTTTTTTATTTTGGTTTTTAACTATTCTAAATGAGACTGCTTAACATCATACCCTTGGTTTATTGTTATTGTTATTATTGCATTAGGGTTTACTATGCTTATTCAGGGCCACTTTTTAACACCATTCCCTGGTTTTACTGTCTTAATATTTCAAGACTGTTGATGATTATATTTTATGCTTATAGTATTTAGACTTTATTGGAAATAGATATCTCTACTTTTTAATCCTCAAATGCCGCTGCTGGGGGGCTTGTTTTGTTTTGGATGTGCTCTGTCTTTAGGTATGTCAGAGGACTGGGACTTTGTGAAGTGGGGTCCAGCCTCACGTGAGAAGGCAAAATGGGGGGGAGAAAGAGAGCAAGCTATATCTAATCTATCCTTTCAATCCTTATAATTATAACTTCCAACATAAGAATAGGCTGCATGGCAATAACTCGTGGGAAAATTGGAAATTAAGGTTAAAGCTGTCTCACTTCCAGTTAAGACTGCAAAGGACAGTTAACTTTGTGAGCTGGAATGTTAAAGGCCTGAATCACGAATTAAAGAGAAAGAAAGTATTCTCTCACCTAACAGGTCTAAATGCTAAAATACTATTTTTACAGGAGACCCACTTATTAAGCAAAGATCAGTTCCAGCTGCAAAAAGACTGGAGTGGCCAAATGTTCCATTCCAGCTTTACAAAAAAAACTAGAGGTGTGGGAATTCTTATACATAGAACAGTCTCATTTGTAGCATCAGATGTAGTATCTGATCACTGTAAAGTGATTTTGATAAATGTTTATGCACGATGATAGGGAATTCATGCAAAATGTATTTAGATCTATTCCCAAAGTGAACACTCAACAACAACAACAACAACATTTATTTATATAGCACATTTTCATACAAAAAAGTAGCTCAAAGTGCTTTACATAATGAAGAAAAATAAAAGAAAAAATAAGAAATTAAAATAAGACAACATTAGTTAACATAGAAAAAGAGTAAGGTCCGATGGCCAGGGAGGACAGAAAAAACAAAACAAACAAAAACTCCAGACGGCTGGAGAAAAAAATAAAATCTGCAGGGGTTCCAGGCCACGAGACCGCCCAGTCCCCTCTGGGCATTCTACCTAACATAAATGAAATAGTCCTCTTTGTATTTAGGGTTCTCAAGGAAGGACTTGATGATGATGGTCATGCAGACTTCTGGCTTTTAATCCATCACTGTTGGAACATAACAGTGCTTTAAGTAGATGGTGGTTTGCGCCACCACCAAAAGGACACCGGAAAAAGAAACAGAAGAGAGAGTAGGTGTTAGTACAAATTTTAGAGCCACCATGGATAGTTATTATAATGAATTGGATATACAGAGTATCAGGATTAAATTACAGTGAAGTTATGAGAAGGCCATGTTAAAATAATGTGTTTTCAGCAGTTTTTTGAAGTGCTCCACTGTATTAGTCTGGCGAATTCCTATTGGCAGGATATTCCAGATTTTAGGTGCATAACAGCAGAAGGCCACTTCACCACTTCTTTTAAGTTTTGCTCTTGGAATTCTAAGGAGACACTGATTTGAGGATCTGAGGTTACGATTTGGAATATAAGTTGTCAGACATTCCGATATATAAGATGGGGCGAGATTATTTAAGGCTTTATAAACCATAAGTAGAATTTTAAAGTCAATCCTGACTCATAAAATTATAATGGCTGAGGACTTTAATTGTGTTTTAAATCCACTCTTAGATAGGTCTCCTGTCACAGGGGAGATGACATCTAACACTGCAAAGACAATTACACAGTTTTTAACTGACCACAACCTATCTGACCCCTGGAGGTTTCTAAACCCAAACTCAAGGACATATTCCTACTACTCACCAGTGCATCATTGCTACTCAAGAATTGATTATTTATTTATAGATAATCATTTCTTGCCTGCAATTAAATCTTGCAAGTACAACGCTATTGTTATTTCCGACCATGCCCCTCTGATCTTAGAGCTGAAATCATTATGCCCCACATGCTCATCTTGTAGATGGCATCTTAAACTACTTCTATTAGCAGATGAGAACTGAACAGAATTTATATCAAAACAAATCAATTTCTTCCTAGAGACAAATACATCCTCAGAAGTTTCTGCAGGAATACGCTGGGAAACTCTAAAGGCCTTCTTAAGAAGACAAATTATTTCATATCTTTCCCACAGAAATAAATTAGAAACCAAGAAGGTATCAGAGCTAACCAATGAAATTACTAGAATAGATCAAGAACATGCCAGGTGCCTAAGTGAAGCTCTTCATAGGAAAAGACAGGCTCTGCATTCAGAGCTCAACCTCTTAACAACCAAAGAAACAGAACAACTCATTTTTAAATCAAGACATCATTACTGTGAACATGGAGAGTAAGCTAATAAGCTCTTAGCTAAACAAATCCACAAGCAAGAAGTTTATAATACAATCCCAGCAATCACCAACACGAACGGAGATAAAATCATTGACCATAAAAATATAATGCACACATTTAGAAACTACTATAAATCCTTATATTCTACTGAGTTCAAAGAAGACAAAACACAATCTAATGCATTTCTGGATACATTACAGATACCACAAATAGATACTTTTATTGCAGAGGAAAGAGGGCTGGCATTCTGCCCGGGGTTTGTTTCCTGCCTTGCGCCCTGAGTTGGCTGGGATTGGCTCCAGTAGACCCCCTGATCCTGTGTTAGGATATAGCAGGTTGGATAATGGATGGATGGATGGATGGATTGCAGAGGAATTGTATAAACCTCTGGTGGTCAGAATTACTAGATGCTATAAAGTCCCTTCAGAGCGGGAAAGCAGCAGGCCCTGATGGCTACCCTGTTGAATTTTATAAGAAATTCTGCACTCAGCTAGCTCCCCTCTTATTAGCAACATTTACAGAAGAAAGAGACAATCGAATTCTACCTCAAACTCTTTGCCAAGCATTAATCACCATCCTTCCTAAACAAAACAAGGACTTATTACAATGTGCATCATACAGACCAATTTAACTTCTGAATAATGATGTTAAGATACTCTCAAAGTCCTAGTTAGAAGGATGGGGAAAGTGCTACCTTCGGTAATATCACAAGATTAAACTGGATTTATTAAAGGCCGACACTTAGCTTTCAATCTCCGACGCCTGTTTAATATAATATATTCACCTGCAAAGTCAAGCACCCCAGAGTTATCATTATCGTTGGATGCAGAAAAAGCATTTGATATGATTGAATGGAGCTATCTTTTCACTACATTAGAGAAATTTGGGTTTGGCCCAAATATTTATGCATGGATCAAACTACTGTATACCAATCCAGAAGCTTCAGTTTGTATTAACAACATTTGCTCAGACTACTTTAAACTAGAACATGGTACCAGACAACGATGCCCTTGTCACCACTACTTTTTGCAATTGCCATTGAGCCACTGGCAGTTCACTGTTGAAATGCTTATGAGATAAAGGGGATTATTAGAGTAGGACTGGAACAGAAAATTTCTCTGTATGCAGATGATTTAGTTTTGTATATATCAGAGCCACAAAATACTGTGCCTGCAGTTCTCACAGCACTTACAGAATTTCAAACGATCTCTGGTCTCAGAATTAATTTGAATAAAAGTGTGCTGTTTCCAGTGAATTCTCAAGCATATTATATTAGATTGAAAACCTTCCCTTTTATTATTACAGATCAGTTTAAATACCTAGGGGTAAATATCACAAGTAAACATAAGGTTCTTTATCAACAAAACATTGCCGTCTGTATGGAAAAAATTAAGCAAGACTTGCATAGATGGTCAACCCTCCATCTCACTCTAGCTGGAAGAATTAACGTTAAGATGAATATTTTTCCTAAGCTTCTTTTTTTACTTCAAAACATTCCAATATACATCAATAAATCATTCTTTAAGCAATTAGATTCAACCATAACTTCACTTATTTGGAACCTAAAACATCCACGTATCCAAAGAGCGAAGTTACAAAGACCTAAGACAGAAGGTGGCATGGCTCTACCTAACTTTCAGTTTTATTACTGGGCAGCAGACATACAAGCTATAAAAACCTGGACACAAATAGATGAACATACACAGACCTGGTCCGCAATAGAAATAAAACTCTGCAGCACTTCTGTATATTCCCTGCTTTGTGCCCCAATAATTGCAAGTTATTGCCTATATAATAATAACCCAATTGTGCTTCACTCACTCAGAATATGGAATCAATGTAGAAAGCATTTTAAGATGGAGAATCTTTTATCTCTGGCACCTCTGCATGAGAACCACCTTTTTCAACACTCGCAAACATATGCAGTTTTTAATATCTGGAAAACATTTTGGATTAAATTGCTTAGAGATCTTTATATAGACAACATCTTTGCATCCTATGAACAATTACATTCCAAATTTAATTTTCCAGCAACACATTTCTTTCACTATCTTCAAATCAGAAACTTTGTCAAACAGAACCTGCCCGATTTTCCCTATCTCCTACCTTCCTCTATGTTGGAAAAAATATTGCTCAGTCTCGAGGACTCAGACAGCATTTCTGCAATATATAAAAATATTTTACAGTCTCTCCCTTTCAAAGATCCAAGAGGACAATGGGAAAAGGATCTCTCACTCAACATATCAGAAAAGGAGTGGAAGGTAGCAATGCAGAGAATTCATTCGAGCTCCTTATGCGCAAAGCATACAATTATACAACTCAAAATTATATATTGAGCACATCTGTCTTGCTTGAAATTGTCCAAAATATTTCCAGGGCAAGATCCAACCTACGAACATTGCAATCATGTTCCAGCCTCACTGGGTCACATGTTTCGGGCCTGCACCAAATTAACATCATTCTGGACAAAACTTTTTAAGTGCCTTTCAGACAGCCTTGGTGTCACAATCCCTCCTAACCCATTAACAGCTGTGTTTGGTATTCTTCCAGATGGGCTTAAAGTGGAGAAGGACAAACAAACTGTGATTGCCTTCACTACACTATTGGCACGCAGACTTATTTTGCTAAACTGGAAGAATCCTAACTCAAATGATACAGTCACTTAATCAATCAATCAATCAATCGATAAGTAAATAAACAAACAAAAATAATCTTAATGATTGTGGAAGCATTAAATTGTCTGACAGCAGTGGATAGAAGCCTTTGGCTGAAATTTTATTATAAATGAAGTGAAATTTTAAAGTCAACATCTCATAACAGTATCCATCTGAGAATAGATGTTTTTAGTTGGGTAATGATCCATGACTAAAAGATAAGGAAGTCATATAATGGCTTTCATAATATGTCAGTAAATAGATTATAATGCAGTGGCTTAGCCATTCACCAAAGCTTATCTATGTGAATATCTGTTGGATGAAAAAGAAAAGTTTTTCGGAATTGAAATACATCACCAGTTAGTTCTATGTTACTCAATTGATATAGACCAGCATCCTCCCAGTTGCAAACATTTGAATCATTGTTCTCTTGAAGTTGTTATGAATTCAGGTTGTTTAGAAGGCTAACATAGGACTATCTCTCAATTAGAAGGTTGCACTTAATAAAGTGATTAGTAGTCAAATATTATGAATGATGGTAATTTAGGTTAAAATAATGAAAGTAAAATATATAAAGATAAGGTAAGCCAAGTTGGTGATAGAGCAGAGTAAAAATAATTCTAACTTCCATAGATCCTAATGTGATACTGTTTGGGAGCCCTCAGTCTCTGGCAAAAGAAAAAAAAGTAAACTAGAAGTGTGGCTAACCCTTACCAATGAACCACTTGTAGTATTGGTAGCTGCTGAATATGATTTTAGTAGAATCATGTGTTGTTTTAATTTCGGGTCTATCATCAATGATAATGGCATTTTCTTCAGTTTCAAGTACTATTTTAAGGCTAATAGGGGCAATGATCACAGAAATTTTGATACAAGATGCAATACTAAGACATTGCAAACAAAAAAAAATGATGAATTGAAGAAAGTGAAATATCATGTGTCAACAAACTTGCGTTTTATTACATCAAACACTGATTAAGGGAACTGCAAGCATTTGATTGCTTTGTTCAAATCTCTCAGGTATATTCTTGTGATTTTCACCAGCATCTAGGACACTGGCAAGTCTTTTCACTCGGTAATGTGGACAGTTTCTAAAACTGTTCTTTAAGACAATTACACCAACAATGGTTTTGCATCTTCAAGACTAAGCCCCAAGCTTTAAGTTGGTCAAGGTGGAAGAACATTTTACATGAAAATAATGTGATTACGATAAATTAAACAATTAAAAACAAAAGTTGTCATAAGTTCCTAAAATTCACTGTTGTATTCATAAAATTTTGCTTAGGTAACAGTATCTTAATGAGGTTCATGTCCAGATAAATATTGAAACCATAAAGTAAAAATCAACAACAACATGTAAAAAAGTCCATTTGATTTTTCTACATTTTGGAGTAAATTTTAAGGTTTTCAGGTACTCCTCATTATAAATGTCTAAGAAATATGACATAATGGTAATTTCACTCTTCAAGCTGGTAAAGGATCTGGTCAGGCCTGAGACTGCAAGTTATTTTGCTCAATTTAAAATTGGAGCCAGGTCTTGATATACTGGTATTTGCTATTTTTGTGGCCAGGCCAAAAGAGCAGGACCATTATCATCAGTAGGAGCAATGTCTTATAACTGCTTATAAAACACCAGAATTTAGGCACCACATACTACTGAGATAAAGTGGAAAATGGAGGACAGAGGGCGGACAGAAGAATGTATTGTTTGTTACAAATCTCCTAGTCTGACCAGATGCAACATGACAGCTTCTTTATTTAAGAGTTAGGATCCAGGATTGCAGAGACATGTGGGACCAATAAGAGGCAGCTACACTCATTCCAAAGATTATTCCTAATCTCAGCATTTATTTCATGGGATATCTCTGGACGTGTTTGTAGGCCAGAGCTAAAAAGTCCATCCTGATCAGAAGTTGGTGTCTGAAGTAAAAGTGCTGTCAAAAGTTTCACTGTCATAAAGAACAGAAACAGAAGCTGTCAACAGGAGGAGACTTGAACCAGGAGCAATTAAGCAGTAAGAGGATCAGCCGCCCTACCAGTAAGATAGAGTAAGAA
>JANRMT010062837.1:26415527-26441805 GCA_026402145.1 Polypterus bichir lapradei | reverse complement strand
CAGTACGTAGAAAACCAGGAAGCGCTCCAAAAAGCGCTGAAGAAAACATGCATTATATAATTGAGAAGGCAGCGAAACAATAAGAAGCGAGCGAGTGACATATACAACCACATTCATGAGTGCTGCTACTACGGAAACAAAGCACGGTGTAAACCTAAACTTTAAATTAAGTTCATAGACAGGCTACCGCTGGTGTTTGTAATTTAGTGCCTGCCCATATAAGGTCGTCCGTCAGCAGCAATCCAATAGAAACACTGCCACTAAATATTCACGGGTGAAGGACTGTGCTTATGCAGAGGAAGATGAGATGGTCAGGGTGGTGTTTGGTACAAACTCAGCGAAACTGCGAGAGAAACTTTTAAGTGCCGGGACTTAGGTAACATTAAAAAAAGCCGTGGACATAACACGAGATGGCACCAGCACAGCTGGGAACCTTCGATGCAAGAACACCAAGCGGCTCACGTGAACTGACGCAGTGCACAGACAAAAAGCAGAATTAGTGATGAGTCAGTCAGTCAGTCAGTGAGTGAGTGAGTGAGTGAGTGAGTGAGGGCTTTGCCGTTTATTAGTATAGATATATATATATGCCAGCAACACTTATGACAATGACAAAACAATTACATTGTCAATCATGTTACGTTATTTTTAAAATTTTTCCTTTTCTTTTTCATAACTTCTTTAACACACTACTTCTCCGCTGCGAAGCGCGGGTATTCTGCTAGTTTAAAAATAATATCCATCCATTCATTATCCATTCCGCCATATACTAACCACAGGGTCATGGGGGTCTGCTGGAGCCAATCCCAGCCAACGCAGGGCGCAAGGCAGAAAACAAACCCCAGGCAGGGCGGCAGCCCACCGTAGCGAAAATAATATTCTAACTTAAATTCTGTCATTGTACTTGTATGCATTCAATCATCTACTAAATTCATTATTTATTTTTAACTTCCTATGAATCTATAATAAGTTATAAGATTAATTCCTTAGATTTATTAAAAAAGTCAGTGTTGATGTCTGGCATATTTATTCTTCAAGGAATTTGCCAGGTGCTGTATATTTTTTTCAAATTTTAAAATCTCCCATTGAAAAGCAATGCTGAATTTTTGAACTCACCTAAACAGAGAAATAACGAGTGCAAATTCAATTAATGATTAGTTTACTGTTTAAAATATACCTTGCAAGTGGTCATTTCACCTTTTATATTTTGAGTATTTTCTGGTTTTTCTCGTCTGAAAGCCACTCCTGATCGCAAAATGGATCCTCAGTACAATTTAGTCAAATACTGAGGAGGCATGAGCACACAAACTGCTTGCAAACCAACTCACTTCTTCTGCTGCTTGATAAAAAAAAAGTTTAAATGTCAATTGTCTAGAAATGAATGCAGGTGGAAAGGAATTGTGTAAGCTTTGGGATTTAAGCATAGAGTAAATAAATACTGTATTTACTGTACATTACAATAAAAAAACACTTCTGCATTATCTGCCCATTATAATAACATAGCATTTCTTTGACAAATTATTTTATTAGCAGAACTCCAGACCTGTTTTCCATCATTGTATGAAGAAGCAAGCAACACTTTTTTTCTTGAGGCTTAGGGCTGCTGCTAATTTTTAATATACTGTATACTGTATATAAATAATTTCATTATGAATATAAATAACAAACTGGTTCAATTTGTAGATGATTCCAAATTAGTAGGGTTGGCAGATAATCTAGAATCCATTGAATCATAACAGAGGGTCTTGGACAGCATACAAGATTGGCGTATGAAATTTAAAGTAAGTAAATGTAAAGTGTTACACATTGGAAGTAAAAATGTTAGATTTGAATACACAATGGGAGGTCTGAAAGTTAAAAATACACCTTGCAGTGAAGTATGAAATTTGAAAGAACACCTTACAAAAAAGATTTTGAAGAAAAAGAAGCTCGACAGAATGCATGTTACATAGCACAATGTGTAGAGTACAAGTCCAAAGAGGTTATGCTCAATCTTTACAACACACTGGTTAGACCTCATCTGGAGTTCTGTGTATACTTTTGGTCTCCAGGCTACAAACAAGACATAGCAGGGCTAGAAAAGGTCCAGAGAAGATCGACTATGCTGATTCCAGTGCTGCAGGGGATGAATTATGAGAAAACATTAAAGAAGTTGAGCTTTTCCAGTTTAAGCAGGAGGAGATTATGAGGTGACATGATTGAAGTGTTTATATTTATAAAGGATATCAGTGCAGTGGATTGAGACTGTTTCTTTAAAATGAGTTCAGCAAGAGCACAGGGAGACAGTTGGAAACTTGTTAAGGGTAAATTACATTAGGAAGTTTTTCCTCATACAGAGGACCATAGACAGATGAGAGAAATTACCAAGTAGTGTGTCAGACAGTAAAACTTTAGGGACCTTCAAAACTAGACTTGATGTTATTTTGAAAGAAATGGATGGGACTGGGGAGCTTTGTTGGGCTGAATGGTCTGTTATCGTCTGGATTGTTCTAATGTTTTAATGTTCAAAAATGTCTTTCTGTGAACTTTGCACTCTCAGTATAACATGAAAAGCAATGTGAGGCAAAGCAAAGGCTGTTAACGAACTACACTTGTGCCCATTGCATGGGTCAGGTCTTCAATTCAAATGCATGTTCACATCTGAGTGGGTTCCATTCTACTTCAATAGGATGGAAAGCTTGCCTACTGAAGTACCACATCTAAGTATACTCTTTTTATCATTTTGAGCCAAACATTTGAAGCAATGTTAAACCTCATAAAGAGGTAGTAAGCTGTTGCTTGTAAGGATGTCTATCTTTTTTGGAGAAGTATTGCTGTGCCATTCTGGGGGTACTCTTGCATCTGGTAAACTGATAACAAATATAATAAACTTGCCTTTATTGATTGGTTATTCCTGAAGTGCTCTAAGCATGCAAAAAGAAAACCATATTTGTGGGGTTTCTTGATTAGTCATTGTATTAAAAAAGATGACAGTGATGCTCCTGTGGGAATTACACAAGTCTGAATAAAATCAGGATCATGGACTTGATAAGACTAGAACAGGAAGGGAATGTACTTAGACAAGGCAGACACTTTTAGAATCAATAGGTGAATTGTATAAACCAAACAGTGTCTGCTGTAGAAGGAGAGCTGGACAGGACATCTTGTACCATCTTTACTTGATACAAAACTTTCCAAAGTCAAAGTACATATCAGAAATTCAGTCTTTATTTAGCTAAATAAATAGAACAGATGTTCATGATAGATGGAAAACAAAATATGAAAGCAAAGTAACTTGTTCTATGATGCCTGACTTTGTGTCATGGTGTAAATGCCGTGACGGATGCAACAAAAAGTTGTCATCTGGCAAGTTTTCTGAACACATCTGCTGTTGTATACAATCAAAGAAATTTAATCAATCTGACAAACTACTTGGTCTTTTACAATATTGTCTCAAAACATCTAGCAACACAGAATTATTCAACAGGATTTGTTGTCCAAGAAATTGAGTAGTCATTCAACTTATTTTCATGTTTCAACTCTCAGTTTCACGTTCTTCCTAGGGAGCTCCTGTTGATTCCATGCCAGTTGGGATATGTATGCCTTCCTTTGGGAAGTGCCAGGTTAAAATCCTGTAGCAGGCACTAAGGCAAGTTTCTCAATAGGTGTCTGAGTTTCCTCTATGGCTCTACTTGCATCTCTCGATCTAGAGAAACAATGAATTTCTTCTAGTTTGTCAATCTTTACACCTTATCATAAAAATTGAGCCCAACATGCCTATACATCATCTTGGCCATGTGTACCTATGGTGTTTTCATGTATCATCTGCCCCGAATTAGCAAACTATCATCTGGTATAAATTCTGCACTATTGTTACTTCTGCCCCAAACACTTCTTCTTCTGCTCCTGTTAGGGGTTGCCACAGCAGATCATCTCCTTCTATGCCCTTCTGTCCTCTGAATCTTGTTGTGTTACACCCATCACCTGCATGTCATCTCTCACCACATCCATAAACCTTCACTTCGGCCTTCCACTTTTACTCTTTCCTGGCAGCTCTATCCTTAGCATCCTTCTCCCAACATACTCAGAATCTCTCCTCTGCACATGTCCAAACCAACGCAATCTTGTCTCTCTGACTTTGTCTTCCAACCGTCCAACTTGAGCTGACCCTCTAATGTACTCATTTCTAATCCTAAACATACTGGTCACACTCAGTGCAAATCTTAGAATCTTTAACTCTGCCACCTCCAGCTCTGTCTGCTTCTTTCTGGTCAGTGCCACCTTCTCCATATAATATAACTAAGGTGGTCTCACTACCATCCTGCGGACCTTCCTTTTCACTTGTGCTGATAACCGTCTGTCACAAATCACTCCTGACACTCTCCTCCTCCCATTCCACCCTGACTGCACTCTCTTTTTCACCTCTCTTCCACAATCACCATTACTCTGTACTGTTGATCCCAAGTATTTTAACTCCTCCAACTTCGCCAACTCTACTCTTTGCATCCTCACCATTCCTCTGCCCTCCCTCTCATTTACACACATGTATTCTGTCTTGTTTCTACTGACCTTCATTCCTCTCCTCTCTAGTGCATATCTCCACCTCTCCAGGGTCACTTCAACCTGCTCCCTACTATCACTACAGATCACATTGTCATCAGCAAACATCATAGTCCATGGGGGGACTTCTTAACCTAGCTTCTACTACTCTTTCCCATAACTTCATGCTGTGGCTCATCAATTTTATCCCCCTGTAGTTACTACAGTCCTGCACATCCTACTTATTCTTAAATATTGGCACCAGTACACTTCTTCTCCATTCCTCAGGCCTCCTCTCACTTTTCAAGATTCCATTAAACAATCTCTTTAAAAACTCCACTGCCATCTCTCCTAAACATCTCCATGATTTAACAGGTATGTCATCTGGACCACCAGCCTTTTCATTCTTCATCCTCTTCATAGCTATCCTTACTTTTCCTTGTTAATCCATTGCACTTTCTGATTCATTATCTCCACATCCAACCTCTTCTCTCTCTCGTTCTCTTCATTCATCAGCCTCTCAAAGTACTCTTTCCATCTGCTCAACACCCTCTCCTTGCTTGTGAGTATGTTTCCATCTTTATCTTTTATCACCCTAACCTGCTGCACATCTTTCCCAACTTGGTCCCTCTGTATAGCCAATCGGTACAGGTCCTTTTCTCCCTTTTTAGTGTCCAACTTCTCATACAACTCATAATATTCCACTTCTTCGCCAACCTCTTCCTCTGTATACTCTCCTGTACTTCTCCATTCTACCACCAGGTTTCCTTTTTCCTCCTTCCTCTGTCCAGATGTCACGCCAAGCACCCTTCTTGCTGTCACCCTTACTACATCTGCTGTAGTTGGCCAGCTGCCTGGTAACTCTTCATTACCACCCAGTGCCTGTCTCACCTTCTCCCTAAACTCAACCTTGCAGTCTCCTTTTTCAACTTCCACCATTTGATCTTTGGCTCTGCCCTCACTCTCTTCCTCTTCTTGGTCTCCAACGTCATCCTACAGACCATCATCCTATGCTGGTTAACTACACTTTCCCCTGCCACCACTTTGCAGTCTTCATTCTCCTTCAGATTGACTCTTCTGCATAGGATGTAATCTACCTGTGTACATCTTCCTCCACTCTTGAACGTCACCCTATGTTCCTCCCTCTTCCTAAAATACATATTCGCCACAGCTATGTCTGTCTTTTTGGCAAAATCCACTATCATCTGACCTTCTTCATTCCTCTCCTTGACACTATATCTACCTATCACCTCCTTGTCTCCTCTGTTCCCTTCACCAACATGTCCATTGAAATCTGCTCCAATCATTACTTTCTGTCCCTTGGGTACACTGTTCATCATTTCATCCAACGCACTCCAAAAATGTTCTTTCTCCTCCATCGCACACCCAACTTTCGGGGCATATGTACTAACAACATTCATCATCACACCTCCAATTTCCACTTTCATAATCATTACTCTGTCTGACACTCATTTTACCTCCAAAACACTCTTGACATACTGTTCCTTCAGAATAACCACTACCCCACTTCTCCTCCCATCCACACCATGATAGAACAATTTGAATCCACCTCCGATCCACCTGGCCTTACTCCCCTTCCATTTAGTCTCTTGCACACACAATGTATCAACCTTCCTTCTCTCCATCATATCTGGTAACTCTCTCCCCTTACTAGTCATACTGCCAGTATTCCAAGTTCCTACCCTCAGTTCCACTCTCTTTGCTGGTGGCGGTTGCTGCTAATCCGGGGTTTGACCGATCCAGTATGGAAATTTGTATTGTTGTCCGCATATTGATTTGGCAAAATTTTACACCTGATGCCCTTCCTGATGTAACCCTCCCCATTTATCTGGGCTAAGGACCGGCACTAAGAAACACACTGGTTTGTGCATCCCCTGTGGCTGGGTTACTTCTGCCCCAAACACCTCTACACATATTTATGAGAAAGACTTGAGGGTACTTAAACCTATCTGCTTTGAGGAGCTTCTTCTTTTTCTACTGCAGAGAGCAATCTTCTTTTTTTCAAGGGAATTTAGAGATGCAACCTTTCATGTCAACTATGACACTCTCATCTGCATTCTACCATAGTGATCACAGTATTGATTGATTGCACTTCCGGGCAGGGCTGTAGAATTGTCCAAGCTGGCTCCAGGATCCATGCAGCACTCCCTGGCGGGGTTGTGAAGAACTCCATCTGCAATGGAGCCCTGCGGGAAACTGAGGCACCATCGTCATCCAGGGAGGCTGCCACTAAGCGTCCAGGGGGAGGTACTGAGGAGCCAATGGCTGCTCCCCCGGAACATAAGTAGAAGGGGCATCCCGGCCGGGCATGGGACCCGGTCACCCGCCACAATATATAAATATAAGCAGTCTTTTTGAAATCCTTCTCTTTCATATCAAATTCCACAAAATACTGTAGGTCCTTAAACATCCTCAAAACCCACAAAACATGTTTAAATAGAAATTGTTAACTCCACTACCCTTCTGATCCGCTATTAAAGACGTAAGTGTTGGTCACACAAACCCTTTGTACTAATAACCACTTATTTTACTGAAGTAAGAAGTAAACTTATTTAGTTCTGAAGTTCCACAGGTTTATTTTCTTTACTTATTTAATAGATTTAACAGGTAAAAGGCTCTGGACCCACCAACCCTGAAATAAAATTGGATGTTTTAGTATGTTATGTTACTTAATAGATATTACTTCAGAATTGAATTGAGGATATCTGAAGAATTTTGGTTAGTTTACTTTAACATTTGTGGTTTATAATGAGTTCACGAGTGCTGTTTCTCAGAAACTGATTGTACTTTCCTTATCCTAATGTACAGCAGCACTGCCATCTTGTAGTCCCAGGAATTAGACTGTTATTCCTGTCTTTGACATTCTCTTTGTGGAATTTGCACATTTCCCTAGGATTTCCCCGACTACCTTCTTACTTCTTAATCTTTTTTTGATATAACGTAAAAAGGGCTGAGCTCTTATAGTGTTCACTCACTCTTCACTCTTTTCAGTCCTGACCTTGGCCTAGTTGCTCTGTTCTGTATGTCTCTACCACTACTTTTTTTGTAGGCCAGTTTTGCTTCCTCCTACCCACTGCACCATGAAATTCCACCTCTCACAGGGGATTTAATCAAATTGTGTCTGAAAATCTAGAATAGTAATATCGCTTCACTGATCATATGCTTTTTTTCATTCCTCATAGAATTCCAGCTTTTTAGTGAAACTTGATTTCATCTGTCCAAATCCCTCTTTACTGCTCATTAACGCATCTGTTTTTGATATGTAATGTTTAAATATTTTCCTTAATAACTTTAAATTAGCCATCACGCATATTAAGCAGTAGCTTATAGTCTATCAATCTAGTCACCTTTTTATATAATGGGATAATATGCTTCCTTGGAATTTTTAAAAAGTTCCCGTGTTCAGCAATTTATGAAAAATGCACATAAAGTGTTTAGAACTGTAATTACTAATCTTTTTAAGTACAGAAGAATAAAATTTTACATGGTCCCAGTAATTTACTTGATTTCAGCCTTTTTAATCTAATCAGCACTTCTGTAAATACAATTTCCAAATCACAAAGTACTAACTTGATACTGCTTGTACCTGCTGAGAGGTTATTTACTTCTTGCGCATATAAAGAATAATAAAAATTCAAAATGATGAGACAAGCATTTACTCTTTCTCTATTACCATATTTTAGTTTGTCCTTACCATTTTTGTGCACTTTAGCATCCAAATTACCAATGTTCCTTCCATCCATTATCCAACCCACTATATCCTAACTACACGGTCACAAGGGTCTGCTGGAGCCAATCCCAGCCAACACAGGGCGCAAGGCAGGAAACAAACCCTGGGAAGGGCGCCAGCCCACCACAGCAATTACCTCTTTTGGTCATCTTTTTGTCTTTTCTGCAGAAAGTCTATATAACTGCTTTTTAGCAGTCCTTTGTTTCACTGTTGCTCTTAAGCTGGCATAAGCCCATACAATTAGTGTTGGGGTTTGTTGTCTTGTATGTCTTATATAGCTGTTTTTTTATTGTAACTCCTTTTTTTAGCTATGTACTTTAGCATTTTACTGCTTCTATTATTTGTACTGCATTGCATGTAATGCTCAGATAATGTTGCTCCACTGCTTCTTGAGTGATTCTACACTTGAAAGCGTATCCCACATTTTACCACATCTGCTGGAAATTTTACTTGCTAAAGGTAAACTTAGAAGTTTCAGTTTTTGCATATGCAGTTATTACAAAGTAGATCCTGAGGGTTCTGCTCCATGAATTCTATCCTTATTATTACAAAATACTAAATCTAGACATGCTTCTACTTTTGCTTGTGTTTAACCGTCACGGACTACATCTATAAAGTTCTGTTCTTGTATTCCACTATTTGTAATATTATTCCACTTATCTGAGTCATTAAAATTCACTGACTTTATTTCCCTCTAAGCATGCTTTTTTAAATTTCTGAAAATATATACATATTAAAAATACTGTCTGCACCAGAGTCAATAACACACTCCCAAAACCACACCTATCTCTGATGCTTTCTAGGATTCAGGTATACTTACTCATCACCCATTTGAATCAGATATGCTTTTAAATGGTCTTTAAATAAGCAACAACTTCTCCACATTTTTTACTTTGTCCATTTTTCCTAAATAATGTGTAATTTTTAATGTACTTGTAACTGTGGGCTAAACATTTTGAAAAATATCTTCTGTATTTATATAAATACCACTGTCCCTTTTATAATTGAAGTTTTAAACCAAATTCAATTTCATTATCAAGTGCTCATAGTCCAATGAAATTCTGCATTATTGGCGAGATTTTTTCCTGGCAACATTGAGTCAACAGGTAAACATCTTTGCTGTAGTCTGTCTCTTTGTTTTTGGTTATCAGGCCTTTGATGGTGGTGTCATCAGCAAATTTGGAGTAGAAAAAACTGGGCTCTGGACATTACCATGTGGTGTACCTGTGTAGACGGTGAGCATGGATGATGTGATGTAATCAGTCCGCAAATGCTGATGCCTTTTGGTAAGAAAGTTCAAAATCCAGTTCAAGAGGGGTGGCAATAAAACCGAAGTTCAGAAATGTTGTGGTCAGTGTTAAATGTTACGCTGTTGTCAATAAAGTGTCTGTTCCAAATCTTAGTTTATACAATCTGCAGCTAATAACGACTGTATCTATTCCTAATATGGGTAGATGGCATCACAGCATATGAGACCTTCTGTCATTGGAGCTAATTTGAGTTTCAATCCATGTAATGATTTAGTCACACCCTATCACTAATTCTCTCTTTTTGGGTACTTGTTTTCAGATGACCTGTTGGGGCTGCTCATCCCTGTCTACCACACTTCAGAATTATCAGTTATTGTCTCATTTTTTGAGGTCCTGAAAATAGTTGGATACCTGTAACTCTGAGTTGGATGCTCCTGGACAGTATGCACCACTTACCGTGCACTTACATCTGACCAAGACCCATCTTTGTCTACCTGGAGTCTTTTTCCACACCAATTTAGTTTGTGCACACTATCTACCTAAAGGATACATGTGAAAGATTCTCTAGTTCTCTAGTAGAGCATAGGTGCAGGCTATATATCACCTCCTAATGTTCACTGACCCAAAGCTGAAGGAGATGGATTAGCTGGGAACTCCCACATACTCTGGAAACATGCCATGTCAAAGCAATCCTTTAAAAAAGTCCATATCATAGTTTTAATGAAATGGAAATGGGATATAATTGTAGTCAGAGCAAGCCAAGGTCAAAGCCAGACATTAAACCAGAATTAGAAGACCAAAACAGAGCCTAGAATCTGAGCACAAGGAAGTAAAAGTTTCAGTAGAAGCTTCTAATGCATGTCTTTAAGTTTTTATCCATCAATCTTCAATGCCGAGGTTTGAAATAAACGTGTGCTGTGCAACACTTGTGCCTGTGCCTGGTGTGTTTGGGTGTATGGGGCGGCTGGAGTGCCCTGCGTTTCAGGCCTGCAACACCTTACAAAAAAAGTTGTGATGGTAAAGCATTTATCACTTTGTAATATCACCATTCCATCTCACAACACTTAGAAGATGTTTCAGCACTGAGGATACCAAGTGATGAAGAGTTTCAGGTGTTACTTTGTCCCATTCTTCCTGCAAGCACATCTTAAGGTGTGAAACAGTATGGGGTTGTCATCACATTTTCGTTTCAAAATTCTCGACACATTCTCTATTGGGGACAGGTCAGGACTGTATGCAGGCCAGTGCAGTACCATACCCTCTTCTTCAAATATCAAATATCTAATCAGCCAATCACAATCAGCCATGCCTTTGTAATGTGCACAGAATATGATTTTGCATTGTCTTGCTGAAAAATGCATAGACATTCCTGAAAAAGATGTTGTCTTGAAAGCAGCATGTATTCCTCTAAAACAGGGGTGCCCACACTTTTTTGACTTGCGAGCTACTTTTAAAATGACCAGGTCGAAATGATCTACCTACATTAAAAATTATATATACTGAGTATACTTTATACATAAAATATATGCTGTCGTACCTTGCATAACTGAATAACCTTTATGGTACAATAACAATTCAATACATTTGTGGACACTACAGTATTTGAATGTAATAATCTTCATGTGGGAAAAGGCTGACTCGCATAAATAATTAGAGCTAAATAATGCAGTCAAGGAGCTTTTGAATTCAGCCAATTGAAAAATGACGGCTGTCCGATTAACTGCAATTTTAGTTCCCTCTCCTTTCTCTTTCTCAGATCGCTTTTCGGAAGGAAGTCAGTTTCATAGTTTTTATGAACAGTTCGAAAGTGCCTTTCCACATTTTCCTTCTTTGGAATAGCAATGATAGATTGACAGATCAGACAAATGCACTTCAATTGTGACATTGTGAGAGAAAAAAATCCTCTTCTAATCCCACATAAAGCCCATACCCTCTCCAAACAATTTTTTTTTTGAATGCCTTTTTTAGTCAATATAAATTAGAAGGCTAACTAGATCACAGCCGGAGTTTTGCAGTAGCTTGCGAGTTTGATCGTGCGTGCGGGATGATCAGCGTGTTAGAAGAAAGGAGATCTCAGACTGGCCGTCCTGTATGTCAATCAAGTGGAAAATACCATACGGAGGATATATGATAGACTAACGTTTAAAAAATTTTTTTTTGAATGTAACGCGATCTACCTGCACTACCTTTGCGATCTACCGGTCGATCGTGATCGGTGCATTGGGCACCCCTGCTCTAAAATCTCAATGTACATTTCTGCATTAATGCTGCCATCACAAAAGTATAAATTACTTTTGCCAAGGGCACTGACACAACACCATACCATGACAGACCTTGGCTTTTGAAGAGTTTTAGGATATTTTTTTTCCTTTGTAAAGCAAGATATGCATACTCTTTTACAATATTTCTACAATCTCTAAATGCAGATTAATATCCAATAACATTCTTACCTGAATGCATTTGGTATGCTTAAGCTTTCTTTCATGTTTGGTTCCTGGCACCCCTCAGCCCTATTATAATTTCATGCTTCCCCATCCCCTCGGCCCACTGTGTCTTTCCCAGATTTGCGTAAATAAATTGGTGCCGCAAGCAAACTGTGATACTTAACGTGATGAGAGAGTAGTGTTGGGCGGTATGGCCAATATTCTATATCACGGTATTTTTCAAAATTATACCGGTTTCACGGAATTCAATGGTATTTTTTCCCATGCATGAGTGGAAGTTAACCACATTTTCCACTGCAATTACTGCAGTAGACTGGCTAAGAATAACCTATTTCACTGTCATGAGAATTGTACATTGTACAAAAAATATTTTAATGTGCACACAAGTATTAATACAGGTTTGCACAGCCCCATAAAGTGATAGTTTTCAAGGGGGTGGCACTAATGAAGAGAAGGAATCACATTGCTTGACAGATGCAGTCAAAATATAGAACCTTTTTATTGAACAAATTATGCAAACAACAAACTAAAATTTTGACAACATATTTTCAACCATCCAAAGAGGCACTTAGACTTAGTAAAATATCCAGAGGTGCTTGTCAAAAGTTGTATTGCACTGAACATGTCTTAGAAAAGGAATAAATAGTAAATATTTTTTGTAAACCAACTACACTTTCTGTTAATGTTAGCAATCTCCATCCACTGACACGTTAAAGTGACTTTTTAAACAACTTTCCCATCATTAAACTGCATAATATTTAAACTAATAAATAATAACAATAAAATAAATAATAGTACAACTTCCAGTAATACTATTACTTCAAGACTTCAAGCCCAGGTGCTCTACACAGTATTCACTAAATAAAAATAAAATAAAACAAGTGCAACTTGGTGATGACATCTTTACCAACTGAACCATCATTATGGCAGATTGCATTAATATGGCCCTTGCTTCAAGATACATAATTAATAAAACTGCAACTTGCATTTATAATGCTATTTATGATATAGCTATTTATTATATAGGGTGTTCCCCGACCCAGTTGTTAATCGCCATGCATGTCTTAATCTGACTTCCTCTTGTACTAAGAGGAGGCACTGGCAGCGATCGCTGTATAGAGTACATTCACTTCATGATATTCCTGCTCTCTGAAATTTAGAATGCTAAGATAAATACTTGATATCATTTTCATGATGAAATGCATTAAAGCAAGTATTAAACATGCATGTAATGTGGCGGTAGTGCTGCTCCCTTGCAGTAAGGGGTCCCCAGGTGTACATTCAGTGTAGAGAACTTTATGGCAGATGTGACGAGTCTCCAAAAAACTGAATGTATGAATGGGTATCGCACAGGTTTAACTTAAATATTGTGTAAATGTTGGATTCGTGACCTGGTGGTCGGAGCCACGAACACAGAATTCAATGGATGTTCTGCTGAGCAGGCTTTCTTTATTGCATGCATGCTGTCTCTGTCTGATTTACCGAACCCTCAGCTCCTATCCTTCATTTTTCTTTCTCCATATAACCAATCACCACACGATAAACAACTATGTGAAATTAAAACTAGTTATAAACTTAGACCACGGAGTGTTCAGAACTTAAAAAAAATCTTCATTATACATGTTTAATTATGCCATCCATTCAGGGTTGCGCCCATCCCAGCAAGCATTGTGTGTGAGGCAGCGGCAAATCCTGAACGGGGCACCAGCACATTGCAGGGTGAATACGAGCAATACATACACTAGCAGGGTTAATATAGCATAACAAAACCCCACATCCTACATGACTTTGAAAGGAAATTGAAGTATGGCGAATAAACCCACCAGAAAAACATGCAAATTCAAGGCAGGGAACACCCGGGACCCCATTGCTGCGAGGCAGCAGTGCAACCTCCATGCCACCGTGCCCCCACATGATTAATACATGCTTTAATGCATTTCATCATGAAAATTATATCACGTATTTATCTTAGCATTCTAAATGTTCAGGGAGCAGGAATATCATGAAATTAATGTATTCTGTGTGCTGCCTGCGCCTCTTCTTAGTGCAAGAGGAAGTCAATTTAAGAAGCACATAGTGATTAACATGGCTCAGGGAACATTTAACACAAAGCATTTAATATGCTTTATTAAGTTATTACGGGGTTTGAGAAAATCTAGTAAATTAAATAATCATTTTAAGATGTAGTTTAGTTTACAATGTTCTACTTTAATGACAAATTACAAGAATAAAGTCAACATGTAGACTTTATTCTCGTGATAAGCGTCGAGATTTAAGTGGACGCTTATCGAGAATAAAGTCAACATTTTGTCACACTATTACACAGTGCCCAGATACATTACACAGTATTGCAAAAAAAAAAAATAAAACAAGTACAACTTGGCTTGCAGTATTATCCATTAGTATAGAAACAGTATTCACACATTTGAACACAATGGTCCACTTCCGACCTTTTAAAACCCAAGTATCTCCATACAACGGACACGGCTCCTTTTTTCGGCAAAAGTTCTTCTGTGTCATCATGTTCAACTTTATCGTCTGCTACAGCTTCAGTTTCGGTATGTTCTCTGTCCATTTTCACTGTTCAATACCTCCACTAATGCATGTACTCCATTGCATGCATATTTAGTGGTGCAGCAGTGAAAAAGGTCCCCCCTTAAACAGTTTCCCGCTGTGCCACGTTCCAAACGTTGCTTAGGCTATTTAAACCAGTGTTGCAGTATAAGAAAAATCCATATCATAACAAAAATAAAAAGCGTTTTTTGGTATGAACCGGTATACTGCCCAGCACTATGATAGAGGCCACAAAATCAACCGGAATGTCCAAGCAAATTATAGAAAAAATCCCGATCTAACTCCGTTAAGTAGTTCTCTATATATGGAGATTGCTAAGGGTTTCCCCTCTGCTCGCTTCGCTCGCTAGCCATTTCGCATCTATACCACTGCCGTTGTGAAGAGGGGGGCTGAATGCACCACAAGGAGACACGTTCTCTCCTCCTAAACCCCCTTTTAAACAGTGATACAATGGGAAACAAATTGGTTTTTTTAACCTTCTCTTTGTTCGATCAGCTGCTGGCTTGCTGCTTCTGCCATGTCGCGTGATCTGTGTCTCGTGCGGTGCTTTAAAAGCCTGTACAGCAGCTGTCCTACTCTTTGTGTTTTATTTCCGGCCCCAGGCGGGGTTAAATCTTTTGGCACAAAGTCACGTCTCGCAAATGTGAGTTCTTGATATTTTTTAGTTTATAATTTAAAAATGGAATAAGAATCTGAAAATCTAACAACATCACATTAAAGTTTGATAAATTCTGAAAAGAATGATACCAAACATATATATGTAGGTTTTAAAATAAGCCCGATTTAAAGCGTGACAAAAAACACAAAAACATCACCATTGCACTTTTAGGCTTAGGATTATATATATAGAGTAGATTTAAGAATAATATGTCATTTTATAACACAATTTTATGTGTAAAATTAATATATACCATGAATGTGAACAAATATCTTCAGCAAGAAAAAAATATCTTAACCTACTGGATCTATGTCTTTTTTTTTAAATATATTTGTATTAGGGAAGGTGTTGAGTATCAGACCACATTTAATGTAATCATAGTCATCCATTCATTCATTAATGTAATCTTGAGAATTTATGAAACAGATTTTAAGGATCTATATAGTCTATATAGTCTTAATCTTTTAGTATTATTTTTAGAGATATCATCAAAACACAATGTGATTTTTCTGTCATTTGGTATTATTTCCAAATGATCATGGTCATGTTGTTAGTTCCAGACCTATATGTTATGTCTGATGTCATTGTTGCACTGCTATTTAAATGGTGGTGCTGAATTCCTGATGTCCATATTTGTGGATATTTAAATACATTTCTGTCAGCATACTTTAAGTAGTTAGGGCTGAAGATCCTTAGTAGCATTAGAATCCTTTTTGTCTTTATTATTTATGTTTGTTTGATCTTCTAATTTTGACCCCTGATAGTTTAGACTTTCTTTTCGTCTCCCAGTCAATCTGAAAATTATTCTTTGGTCTAAATTTTTTCAAACATAGACAAAACAGATGCAGCACACACACCATGCAATGTGCTATCATATAAAATGTGGCTACTTGCATTTAAAAGTGTCTGAACTTTTACAGGTTAAAGTGTTGAGTTAGTCAGTGCAGCACACTACAGCAAAGCAAACAAACTGTTTTAGAAAAGAAGACAATTATGTTTAAAATTTGACTCGATGACATTTGTATTTTGGGTATTGCTAGAATTCCTTCCTATCTTTTAAAGAATTCCCTAAAAGAAAGGCCTTAGCTGGTCTCTTCCATTTGCTTCTAAAAAACTGTCTGAAAATACGCAACATCCATCCTATATGAGCATTGTGCCAGTGCTTATGTTGTATATCTTTTAGTTACTTCATATTTGTAACTGTGTAGCACAATGAGTTTATAAAAGCAAATATAAATGTATAAAAATTGCGAAAGAAACATGTTCTTTGTTACTACAGTAATTGAAAACAGGGCTCTAGGGATTTATGAACTATTCTAAAATCTTGATCCATTTCAGCCTGCTACTTTTTAGTGTGGTACTACTGTAATTGTCAGTGTAAAGGGTCAATGTCATTCTTTGACAAATTTATGAAAAAAGAAGAGGATTTGATAAAACATGCTTAGTTATTATATAAAACGTGGTGTTTGTTACATTCATACATATATGCAGGAACCGATGTTGTGTACAATTTTAAAATATTAACCTGTGTCTACCACATGTTGAGTATGAGTGCATTCTTAAGCTTGACAATACCCTCATTAACACTGAATGTGAATACAGCCTTCCACCCAGTATTGTTTTATGAAATACAGTAGCATGCAAACGTTTGGGCACCCTAGCTTAAAATGTCTGTTACAGTGAATATTTAAGGGAGCAGAAGATGATCACCAAAAGGCATAAAGTTAAAGATGACACATTTCTTT
Organism: Polypterus bichir lapradei; assembly: GCA_026402145.1. Classification (NCBI taxonomy): domain Eukaryota; kingdom Metazoa; phylum Chordata; class Cladistia; order Polypteriformes; family Polypteridae; genus Polypterus; species Polypterus bichir. The sequence goes on along the minus strand of JANRMT010062837.1, from coordinate 26,424,868 downwards.
TCAGCATTTTGTGAAAGTTTTATGAAATAAAAAAAAAATGTATTGAAATTTTATGAAATTTCATTTTAGGAAAATTATTAATTTATTGTTTATATTTTGTATAATTGTACAGTGTAAAAAAGAAAGGAGGGAGGTCGTGTTTTACTAACATGCTGGAATTCTATGAGGCAACAAAAGGATACGATCAAAGTGGAGCATATGATATTATTTATCTGGACTTTCAGAAAACATTTGATAAGGTGCCACATGTGAGGCTGGGAATCAAACTAAAAGAAGTGAGAGTTTAGGGTGATGTTTTTAGATGGGTGCAGAATTGGCTCAGACACAGGAAGCAGAGGGTGATGGTGCGAGGAACCTCATCAGAACTGGCCGATGTCAAGGGTCAGTGCTAGGGCCGCTGCTATTTTTAATATATATAAATGATTTAGATAAGAATATAAGTAACAAGCTGGTTAAGTTTCTAGATGATACCAAGGTTGATTAGCAGATAATTTGGAATCCGTTATATTGTTACAGAAGGACTTGGAGAGCATACAGGCTTGGGCAGATTTGTGGCAGATGAAGTTTAATGTCAGTAAATGTAAAGTATTACACATAGGAAGTAAAAATGTTAGGTTTGAATAAACAATGGGCGGTTGGAAAATCGAGAGTACACCTTATGAGAAGGATTTAGGAGTCATAGTGGACTCTAAGCTATCAACTTCACGACAGTGTTCAGAAGCCATTAAGAAGGCTAACAGAATGTTGGGTTATATAGCATGGTGTGTGGAGTGCAAATCCAAGGAGGTTATGCTCAACCTTTATAATGCACTGGTGAGGCCTCATCTTGAGTGCTGTGTGCAGTTTTGGTCTCCAGGCTACAAAAAGGACATAGCAGCACTAGAAAAGGTCCAGAGAAGAGCAACTAGGCTCATTCCAGGGCTACAGGAGTTGAATAAAAGAGACTAAAATAGCTGAGCCTATACAGTTTAAGCAAAAGAAGATTAAGAGGTGACATGATTGAAGTGTTTAAAATTATGAAGGGAATTAGTACAGTAGATGGAGACTGTCATTTTAATATACGTTCATCAAGAACACGTGGACACAGTTGGAAACTTGTTAAGGGTAAATTTTGCACAAACATTAGGAAGTTTTTCTTTACACAAAGAATGATAGACACTTGGAATAAGCTACCAAGTAGTGTGGTAGACAGTAAGACTTTAGAGACTTTCAAAATTCGACTTGATGTTTTTTTGGAAGAAATAAGTGGATAGGACTGGCGAGCTTTGTTGGGCTGAAAGGCCTGTTCTCGTCTAGAGTGTTCTAATGTTCTAATGTATATATATTTATACATTTGCCCATTTTTACAGCAATGAGTGAAAGAGTTCACTTGGAGTTATGCATTTTTTCAAGGATACTGTATGTGTAATCCACCTTACTAAAGTGACTGTGCATCTCTCTGTGTGTCTGTCTGGTTGCTATGTCTCTGTCATTCCAAAAGATGGTGCGTCACAAACATTTACAGTGTATTTACAGATTCCATACCAAATGGCAAATAACAAAGACAAATTCATTGCATGATGCACTGCAAATGTTAATGCTGAGGTCTCCATTAATTACTTAGATTTAAACCCATTTTAGATGGGTAACACAGCTTGTTTAGTAATATTTTAATTACTATCCATTACCTGAAATATAATACTAAGTGGCAGCCCTTTTATCAAAAATTATATTCATAACTTCAGATTTTTTGAAATTTTAAAGAAAGAGATTTTAATAAATTAATGACTATCATGGTAATTGTTCCTACATTAGAGTTCTGGGATTGAATCCCAACCTAATTACAACCCTTTACTTTTGTGTGAAATTTTCTCCAGATGCTCCCATTTTCTCCCCAAATCCTAAAGTTATTACGTTAAAGAATATGTTTATTGTCAGTTTTAAAATGTCCTTCTATGATTAAATGTTGATTTGCATGTCAGCATGTACTACAATGCAATGGCTCTCCTGCCAGGGTTAGTTCCTGCTCTGCATCTGATGCTAAAGAATAGACTCTTGACCCTATTTTGCTGAAAAATGTTAAGCAGGTTCCATAATCAGTGTAGGCTTTTCACAGAAATGGGGTTCCACACATCAACTTGTTACGGAGCCAACCCCACCTAATACGTGACCAATGTGGCTTCACAGCAAATTAGTTATACAGTATAATAGAATGTTCTTGTGAATAAGATGAAATCTTGCAAATTACATTTTAATCTCACCAAATGTCAATAAATTCTGCAAAAATCCACCAAAAGCAGAGAAGGGGATGACGAAACAAGAAGAAGAAGAAGAGAAAAAGGTTTAAAAATTTTTTCTAGTTTTATTGGAACATTATTTAATTTATTTTGGCTTTTTGTCAGATAACAAAAATAAAATGCCAAGTGCTGATTTTGAGCCAATCTGGATAAAGAATGGCTGTCTGTGAAATTACAATATAATCTGAATCTCAAGAAGGTATTAACAGCTTTCAGTTACCAATATTGCATTGCATAGTGTGGAACACATTACCCAGCTAGTCATTTATGTGATTTACACAAATTAAGCAGGTAAATAATAACAGTAAGTGCAGAAATATAAATAGTAAAAATACAAAAATGTATTTAATAAATTTGTTAACAGTGGAGTTACAGTAAGTGCAGGACAGAGAGCTGTTTTGCATGTACTAGTTGCTGCTTAATATTTCCTTCTGATTGTACATATGTTTGTTGCTGTACAATATATACATAATAACAATGTTGTTGCCGTTTAGCAGGCTCAGCCTGAGTTAAAATGAGCTGCACGAAGGTATGCCAGGGTTTTGGAACAATTAGCCCTCCTTAGCATGGCATGGCTGGATGGTTGATATACAGCAGTGTTTTTGAAATTGTTTGGATTAAGTGCACAGACATGTGATGAACCTGTTGGTGAGTTCTACTGAAAAAGCCCTGTCTTATTAAACACATTGTATTCTAGCAATGTAGTCAAATTTGTGATTAGCGCATACTTCCTATATGTGAAATATGTCATGAAAAATAATCTGAGAAAACGTAACAAACAGTTTATTAAGTGTGCTCAATGCAAACTGGGCATATTATTTATCAGATATAGCTGAAGATACTGTAGGCTAAACATACATACAGTACACAGGAGGGATTCATGTTCAAAAACTTTAACGTGAGAATACCTCTCATTTACCAAAAAAATGAAAAATACTGATTACTAAAAACAAGTTTATCATGTGCAGATGTCATAGTCTTGTCTCTCTGTCCTGAACCACCATAGCCCCACTGTTAGCGTCTCTTGCTTCCTATGACTTTCAGTGCTGTTTCATATTGAAATTCTCATTATATGTAAGTTGTGACCACAAGGGAGCGCAATTGAGCCCCAAACCCAAGACACAGCAATACACCACGTTATTACTGTAGAATAAAATAAATGTTTTTATTCTCACAAGGCACTTCTTCTCTCCAGTAATCAGCAACAATAACAATAATAAACAATTCTTCCTCTCTCCACAGAGTGATGCCCGCTGCCTCCCAAGTCTGACTCAAATGAATTGAGGCAGCTGACTCCTTTTAAGTCAAACCCAGGAATGGTTTTGATGTCAGGCTGTGTCCTTGGAGAAGCACTTCCAGGCCATAGAAAAAGTAGGAAAGTTCTCAATCGACAGTGGCCTATATTGATCCCCAGGAACTACACTAAGGGATTTCAAGTCGCAAGGACCCCTGCAGGTGTCCCCATTGGGCTATCATACGAAGACCACTGGCTAGGACCATCCTTTATTTCTGGTAGCATTGAAGTAAGAACTTAGGAGCAGGCTTCAAAAATACAGCTCACCAGTATTTGAGTTTGAGACATACAGTAGTATTAAGTGCAAACTTGACAACTTCTAGTTCGGTGATTTAATCTAATTTTGTCTTTTTTTTAATTTTAACACCTGCCTGTCAAGCACTTGGTTCGCTACAGTTGTTACTGTCATTATTGATTTTAAACCTCTTCCTTTCTGCCTGTTGCCAAAATACCAATGCATGCAGAAATGAACATGTACATATCATTACATGTTTTTAAAGTACAAATGATGTACAGACTATACTGTGTACTAATAGGGCAGTATGCAGTGCAGCAAATCTTTAGAGACTTAGGCAATTTTCTCTGGCTTTTTCTCTTGGCATTTCAGTTTCCATGAGCATCCCAAACATTATATATAATATATAGATACATACATAATTATTTTTGAGGATACATTGACCCAGTATAACTGTCTATGCCCTCTGATGGGCATCGTCCTGGTTTGCAACTCATGGTGCATTAATCTGCTTTATAGCTGCAGTGTAACCTTGTACTGGAAAACAGATGAATGAATATTCACCTAAAGTACAGAAGATATGTTTTAGCATAATGATCAATCAATCTTTATTTTAAACTGTGCCATTAAAATGTAGCACAATTAGAGATGAAAATGCAGCAGTATTGACAGGTGTGTCTTAGACAGGAACTTACAGGAAAACTAAAGAATAATGGACTACGGGCACAGAAAAGAATGAGATGCTATAGCAAAATAAAAATAAAATTTATGTCCAATTTAGGGATTTATGCGCAGCAAATCGCAAGAAAATACAGGTTCTTCTTTGATTAACATTATAATTCTACTTGTTTTGAGTTAAAATAATACATTTAAGAGGAAAATTATTGCTGGAGTTTGTGTTTGAGTCTCTCCAATTTGTAGGTAACCATGTTCAAATACAGTATGCTTCAACTGTTGTCAAACAACAGAAAATTAATGAACACAGATTGAAGAAAAAAATGACTTGGCATGATTTAACTCTGTTCATTGGCTTTGAACCAGAAAAATGTGTTTAGCACTGCAACATTATACAGTTAATTATAGTTTAGGTATGACTTTTGTTCTTTATATACATACAATTGCAGTTATTTCATCATCCAGTGAAAAGATGTTCAAGCCTCACTCCTGTATTCTGTTACCATTAACGCCACAGCATTGAATTGCCCTGCCAGTCTGGTTCTGAGTCACTCTTAGCACACAATCAAAGACATTTATGTTTAGTATGTACCACAATAGTCATTGCCTCCATACTTTAAAGCACATTTCCAAAATATAAGAACATGAGATATGTACTCTCAGAAGAGCTATGGAAAAAATAATAAATGATGGGCAACATTACTCATCTCAAGTATAACACTAATGCCACGTCACTAGACCTGAATTGTGAAAAAAATGCTGCCTCATGAAAACAAACTCTACTAAGGCAGACAAAGAAAAAAATGACATTAAAGCTGAAAATCTGGAGATGCTAATAAAGCAGGCTTACTGTGGGAAACAACTGTGTTCTCATGATAATTACACCTCATTGTTCAAGTGCATGTCTGAGTATGTATATATTTTAGCTTAATTATGGTAAAAAATAGCCTCTGAGTTTAATCCATGTTCCATGATACTGAAATATATGTAATAGGTTTGTTGATTTCATTCACTGTTTACTTGTCTGACTATTCCAACTTACATTCATGAAAAATGCTAAGGGCGCACAGTGGTTTACACAGCTGCTATCCAGTTCCAGAACACTGGGCTCAAATTTCACTTCAGTCACTATACTTATACAGTTAACACATTTTCTCCTTTGCACATGTTTTCTCTCACACTTGAAAAATATGGAGTTTAGGTTAACAACTAGGACTAAGTCAACTCAGCGTGTGCATGGAATGATTGTACTTTGTAATGGACTGGTGTCCCATTCAGGGCTGATTCCTTCCTTGCATTAAATGTTGCTAGGATGGACTTTGGTGCTCTGCAGTCGTGTAATAGAATATATGGGAAAAAAGAATGAGGGATGGAAAATTACTAAATAGACTAGTAAATGTTTGCCTTAGCACTTGAAAATAAGATTTACTGTACTAATTATATTTCTGGTACATTTATAAATGTCAGTCAGTCAGTCATTCACACGGGTCTGCTGGAGCCAATCCCAGCCAGCACAGGGTGCAAGGCAGGAACAAACCCCAGGCAGGGCGCCAGCCCACCGCAGCATTTATAAATGTAAGAAATCAAATATTTTTCCCTTTTATATACAACATATTTTTTTCTGCACTATATATTGTCAGAATGAGAAAGGGAGCAAAAGATCCCAAATCTTTCTAGTAAATTTAAAAATACAAAACACATGGTCCAAGAAAGGCAGGGGTCGAGAGAGAGAGAGAGAGAGAGAGAGGGGTTTGGGAGCATGCACTGATAGTGTTTGCTGCACCCAACACACGATAAACCGCCAGGACACCACAGCACCACACTGGAACAGTATGAGGTTTTTTTATGGTGGCTGGAGTGCAAATCCTGCCACCAACCCTGAAGTGGGCTAGATGCAGATTAATGTCATAACTAGGACAAAACAATTGTAGGTTAAGGGCCTTGCTCAAAAGGCCCAATGGAGTAAAGTGGTCAAGGATATAAAAAAAAATCCCAAAACGGAAAAAAACATAACCTAACATATTTACAACATTTAAACACAAAACACACAAGTCAAAAATAACTTATTTAAAATAAATAACAAAGCCAACTTTGCACGCCCTCTGTTAAGCAGCTGTATAGTGCAGCACCTCAGTAAAAAAGCATACATACACACAACAATAATGTCTTAGCAGCCAAAAAGGACCATCTGAACTACAGTAGGTCATACTGTAAGTACCTGCCCAGGAACTTGGCTAGACTGGAAAACCTTAATACAACCATTGTAATAAACTGATAGCCTTTGAAAAATTACTCAACTTCGATCATCTCCCTCAACTATCCGAAACTGAGCTCTTTCTGGGATTTTTTTTATCACAAACAGATACCAAAGATATGCAGGAAAGAAACGGATTCATACCACATCACAGGAAATCCCCTGTTACAAATTTCATTTACAAAAATAATAAATACCGATATAAACAAGAAAAATACTCTTTATAGTGGAGAAACACAACTCTGAATCAGATCTTTAGGAAATCACATTAAATGAGCAACACATACTTGCACGAACATCTTAACATAAAAGTAAAGGCTAGCTATACATTGGTCTCTATGGCTGCACATATGTCCATTGCAAGTACAACAAGTGGAAACAATACATCTCAATGGCACCATGCACATGAACGCACACACACACACACACATAAGCTACACAGTGAACAGAACAACTGAAAATTATAAGGTTTATCATTAGCTATTTATTAACTCTGAAGCCTCAGCCATTATAGCAAGCTTCAAGTAAAAATATATCTACCTGCCTGAAGAGGACGAAATGTGTACCATAATCCTCAAGTTTACAGTAGAGCACGCATGGTATCTTCAGGTCTGCTGATTGATGAATAAAATTAAACCTGACTTTGTTTTGTTTTTTTCTATGGTGACTAATCTTTATATAATGCAATGGACATAAAATGGGTGTGGATTCTTCTTCTTAATGGCAGGAACATTCAGTTATTTGTTATCAATGACAGAATGAGCATTATCAGTCTTCATTACTCCAATATACACATGCTTATGGACAGCTAGTGAAGCTCTTGGTATGCTTGGTGGGTTTATTATCAGCAATTTATAACAATATACAGATACAATAACAGTCCAAAAAATATCCAACTGCAAGCACAAGCAGTGCCTAAGTTTGTTTCTCATTCCAACTATGAAAAGTATTGAATCAATAAACAGTATGGAAATACTGCACCGTGCATGGCTGTACAGGTTCTGGACAAAGCCTACCAGGTGGGAAAATTGTCCACTTACCCATTGTCCAAAATACATGTGCATGAGAATCAGATACACAGATTCTACAATTATTTTCCAAACTCCCTCATCATCTCACAAACCCCCAAACCCAACTCACCTCCTCACTCTAATCTCAAAGGATTAGTTCTGACCAGCTGACTTTACACCCCACACAGTAGACCAATACTCATAAACTATACTAGCTCAGAGATGCTCTCAAACATCCTTCGGCCTTCTCTAGAATACAGAGTACATAGGGCAGGCATTTCTACTTGGCCCATTACAGACTACTCTTGTAAGCATGAACTAGGTGCTTGCTTATCTTATATTGCTGTGCTGCCTCCTAATGATCTGAGGAAATCCTCTGGACCTCTACCTATTCCCCAATTTTTTTTCAGTGGACTCATAGCCATGGAATAATTACTTTAAGTGTACCGAAACATCCAGGTCTTCTTGATAAGAAAGGGCCTAGGTTTCATCCCTGAATCAAGTGTGTTTTATTTGTTTTTTGTTGCTTCATATTTTTTTTGCAAATATTATTATTGTTATTGTTTTATCTTCTTAAATATTATTTCTTAATGAATATATTCAATAAATTATTGTCTAATGCTATTATTTACTCTCTGTGTTATGTGTCTTGTACACTAAAAGTAGAGCCAAGGGGGGTGGGAACATCCCCTGACGTTGCAGCCTAGGGACTACCCTCAGCCTTTATATTGGTTGAGAGGTCCTAGTTACTTACTTAAGCATTTGTTAATCTCTTATCGTGTTTGGTTCTGTTTGTGGATTTGGAATTGAAAGTGCCTTCCTTTCTGTTTTTGAAGCTTGGCTTTGTTAAAGGATAAAATTATTGGATTGTGGAATGATTTTGGTCATGTAGGTTTGTTTTTTAGAGACCTATTTTAATACATTTTGCTTTTGTTCCTGTTCTGTTTCTAAATTTTTGTTGTAAATAAATAATTTCAATATAAAGTAACATACTTTTATTATTGTGGGTAACGGGATTTCTACAGCTCTATCTTCATATCTCTGGATATTTTTAGAATTACAGGCATTGAGGCTTTCTTTCTTTCTTCTTATATGATCTAAACAAATCATAGTATTCCTGGCTTCTGCCTGACAACATTTAGAGCATCTAGTTATAGTGTTTGAAATAAAGAAGATCTCCAGGGGCTGCTGACACCCATTACAATTAACATAGGTCCTCCATATGATCCTGTAGCAGGAACAGATCATTATGGCCTGCTAAGCAATATTAAACACTGGTTGCCCTCCAATAGAGTGCATCTATGTTGGTTAGAAGCTTGTTACCTCCAGCAACTGGTAGCCAATTTTACCCATATCACAGGTCCTAATTATCCCTCTGTAGCATGAGCAGACTTAAAGTATAACAGCCGTTGCAGAAAGAGTTTTCCTGTCATAAATGGGAGAAGTTTTCCAAGATTAGTTTTACCTGTCCTTTATGCTCCCTTTCTCTCAGGCACAACCCTGCGAAATCAATGTCTTATCTATACTAATAAAAGGCAAAGCCCTCACTGACTGACTGACTGACTGACTGACTGACTGACTGACTGACTGACTGACT
>JANRMT010062837.1:26395463-26408938 GCA_026402145.1 Polypterus bichir lapradei | reverse complement strand
CTCCTCCAGACCGTGAGGGGGCGTCCGTCCTGGTTCTGTTGGGGACCATGGGTCGAGGGCATGGAAGCCCTACCCTGTAGGGGCCCGTGGTCACCGCCAGGCGGCGCCCCGATGCCGGTTGATCACATCTGGTCCTCGGCCGGAGCTGGAGCCCGGCCGGGACGCCTTGGAGGACCGGAGGAGGGCGTGTGCCTCCTCCAGACCGAGTGGGGGCGTCCGTCCTGGTTATGCAGGGGGCCTCGGGTACAGGGTTTGGAAGCCCAGCCCTGTAGGGACCCGTGGCCACCGCCAGGCGGCGCCCCAGTGCCTAATTATCCCGGGAGCCCGGCACTTCCGCCACACCAGGAAGTGCCGGGGGGAAGACGACTGGGGATGCACGGACGGCTTCCGGGTGCGCAGCCGGCACTTCCGCCACACAGGGGTGTGGCCAACGTCAGGTGCCGGGAAGCAGCTGGAGCTCGTCCGGGTCCCCATAAAAGGGGCCGCCTCTCTCCAGTCAGAGTGGAAGTCGGGAGGTAGCGGACTGAGCTGGAGAGAGAGGACGGGAGGCGGCCAGGAAGGCGAAAGGACTGTGAGCCCTGGACATTGGGGGAGTCGGTGCTGGAGGCACTGGGGTTGTGAGTGCACGTGATATAGACTTTGTATATATTGTAAATAAACAGTGTGTGGTGCAAAAATGTTGTCCGTCTGTCTGTGCCGGGGCCAGCGTTCACAATATATATATATATATATATATATGTATATATATATATGTGTGTGTGTGTGTATATATGTAGATATGTATGTATATGTTTATATATGTGTGTGTGTGTGTATGTATATATATATGTATTTGTGTGTATATGTATGTGTGTATGTATATGTATGTGTATATATGTAGATATATACTGTATATGTATGTATATATGTGTGTGTATATATATATATATGTGTATATGTATAGATATGTATATATATATGTTTATATGTGTGTGTATACGGAAGGCGAAGTATCGGTTGCCGGAGGATGTGGCCTGCAAATCAAAAGCGGCGTTCCACTACAGTGCTCACTAGAGGTTGGGTAGCTGTTCGTTGATGGATTTCGTCATTACTGACATGGTTCTGGTAGGGGACTGTCAGTATTCGCTGTAGTCAGTGTTGCTGAAAGACATTCAGGCGTCTTGTGATCGCTGCAGATGACTTCCAAGTTTCGCTTGCATATATCGCCGTAGGGGTGATGATCGTATTTAGCAATCGTATCTTAGTTGGCAGTGTAATGGTGTTGGATCGCCATATTGATCCCAGTTTTCGCATTACTGATGACGCTTTCCCAATACGGCAGGCTACGTCGATGTCTGTCCCCCCGTCAGGCGCCATGGTGCTGCCGAGGTAGGTGAAGCGGTCGACTTCCTCAAGCTGTTGTTGGCCGATGGAGACCGGGATGTTTGCACGGGCTTAGCCGATGCGCATGACCTTGCTCTTGGCCTCACTAATACGGAGTCCGATTTTTGCCGCCTCACGTTGTAGTAGTTCAATGAGATCGCGGAGGGATTGTTGGGTGGGGCCAAATAGAGTGATATCGTCAGCAAAATCCAGATCTGCTATTCATCTCCCATCGCAGCCCTGAAGGCCATGGTCGGCGTGTCCAAGGGTGTGGCGCATGACGAAGTCAAGTGCCAACAGGAATAGAAATGGCAAAATGATACAGCCTTGTCGCACGCCCGTGTCGATCTGGAAGGCCTCGGAGATGCCGTAGTCCGTGCGTACGTAGCAGCTTGACTCTTGGTATATATTTTGTAAGATGTTAACGAACTTCACTGGGATGCCATAGGCTCCGACAATTTTCCATAGTGTCTCTCGGTGAATACTGCCGAAGGCCATAGTAAAGTCAATAAAATTTGTAGACAGTTTTTGCTGCAATTCAGTACTTTCTTCGATGATTGTTCGTAGGACAAAGATTTGTTCGGAGCAAGATCTCCCGTTGTGGAACCTTGCTTGTTCCTCGCGGAGTAGATGGTCAACAACTTGGCGTAGGCGTCGGAGCAGGATAGAGCACAGCACTTTGCCTGGGACGGAAAAGGAGGGTAATTCCACACCAGTTGTTGCAGTCAGCAAGATTCCCTTTCTTTGGAATTTTTACGATGACCCCTTTTCTCCAGTCTTCTGGGACGGTTGCTGTTTCCCAGCACCTGTTAAACAGAGATGTAAAACGGTCTATAAGTGGTTGTCCTGCGTGTTTTAACATTTCGGGAGCGATTTCTTCCATGCCGGGTGCACGACCAGTCTTAAGAGCTACAATCGCTGACTTGGTTTCGGCTGTTGTGATAAGTCCAACTTCGACTGGAAGGTCCTTTGTGGTGTTAAGAGATCGTCCGTGAATGTTGATGTGGGTTCTGTTTGGTTCAGGAGCTCAGCAAGTGCTCAACCCATCGTTTTTCTTGTGCTTTGGTGGTTAGCAACAGGTGACCATCCTTTGCTTTGATTGGTACACCTCTCCCGCTGTGTGCGCCACTCAGTTCTTGGACGATCCTGTAGTGTGTTTTAGTGTCATTCTTCTCTGCTGCTTCTTGTGCCTCATGACCTTTCTTTTTGATCCAATCGCGCTTATCTTGGCAGCAGCTTCTTTTGACCATTCGATCGGCAGCAAGGTAGCGCTCCTCTGCCGCAGTGAGACCAGGTCCTGGAGGCTCCCGATTGCGATCTTGTTTCAAGCGGTGCCATGCATTGATTAGGTCCCAGGTGTTATCTTTTATTCAGCATTCTCGGTATGCTCCTCGTCTTCGACCAATTGTAGTTGTGGCACTTTCGATGACAGTCTGGTGGAGTCATGTCCAGTCATCCTCAATTGATCTTCGCTGTCTGTTTCTGTGGGTATTTCAAAGCGATTTCGGAGCTCGAGTTGGAACTGTTGGGCTACGGGTGTCTCTTTGAGCTTTGTAACATTAAAGGGTCTTGGTCGTTGAGGTTTAGGCGTCGATCGCATAAGTTTTAGCCGGCATTTGATGACTAGTAGATTATGGTCAGAGCCGACGTCTGCTTCTCTCTGGCTTTTCACATCTAGCAAGGACGAGCGGCATCTTTTGCTGACGCAGATGTAATCGATTTCGTTTTTGTATAGTCCTCCTGTAGACCGCCACGTCATCTTATGGATCCTTTTGTGCTGGAAGAAAGTATTTCCGATGCATAGATTGTTCATCGCGCAGAGTGAGCGCAGTCGCTCGCTGTTGTCATTTGTCTGACTGCCTGATCCATGTGGATCCATTGTCACCTTGAAGCCTGAATGGTCGCCGTTTAACTGAGCATTGAAATCGCCGACGACAAGGAGCAAATCCTGGTGTGGTGCGGTCGTTAGCTTGTCTTGGAGCTGGTCATAGAACGCTTCCTTTGCTGCTTTGTCGGATTTCTCTGTTGGGGCGTATATCTGGATGACTGTGACTTTCACCTGTCGGGATTGAAAGCGGGCGGTGATAATTCGGTCGGAAACCGGTTTCCACTCCGTGAACGCTACTGTCTCCTGTGGTGATAGTATGAGTCCAACGCCACGCTCATGTTCGGTGCTATGGCCAGAGTAGAGAAGCGTTTTTCGATCGTTAATTATGCATCCTAACACCACCCATTGTACCTTGGCGAGGCCTAAAATGTTCAGGTGGTAGTCATCGAATGCTTGGAGCACCTGGGCAAGGTAGCCCGTTCGACAGAGCGATCGTACATTCCATGTTACGATTCGTGTTAGTGTCTTAGCATTAAATAGAGAGCCGCACATCGGGTTTTGGACGGCCACAGATGGGCTTTGTTCCAGCACCGTCACAGGGAATTGGCCTCTGTTGCTGGTTAGTTGAATTTGTTGTGATTCTCTTGGCGTGTCAGTAGCAGGTTTTATTTTTACGGGGTTGGGGTGCTGGTCCCAAGCCCAACCCTCCTCCTTTTCCATCTGGGCATGGGACCGGCAATGGCAGAGTTTTTTACAGAAGCTCAGGAAAAATTATAACAAACAACAATAACAGCATCAACCCCTTCAATTACACATGAATTACAAAAACAAGAAAATTTGTGACTTAGTTAAGGATTAGTGAGCGTCAAAGTGAGGCATTATAAGGGCATATTGCCATAGGCATTGTGTGAAATGGTTGTGTTGAATAATTTGTTGGGTGAAAGGGCTTAATAAATATGCTTGCTTAAACACTTCCAGTTAAAAAGATTTATTGTACTTTGTTCTTGAAGTACCCTTGAGCAGACACCTGTGCCATTTGTATGGAGTTGATGAACACTCATATATCTGTTCAATGAATTGATAACAAGTTCTCTCAAGCATTCTGTTTCTTAAAACTGGAAATAAGTGCCATTATTAATCATTTTGAATTATCTGTTCCCTGTACCATGACAAATATTGAGCATCAAAGTTTCTTTCAGAATTGCTGATTCTGATATCACAAGATTTGGCCATTCTAATACATATTGTTTTTATGTTTGCCTTGGTGAGCAAAATCAGTATGCACATTACTTCTACTCCTTCACCTACAGTGAATTGAGTCCTTTTCGCCCTAAAAACAGACATACAATAGACACTGGTCAGTAAGAATAAGTATAGAAAAAAAGAGTAGACTTATTAGGCCCATGCAGCTTCTTCCATTAGTTTATAGCTAACTTAACCTAACATCTCATTCAGTCATTGCTTAAATGTTGCAAAGCAAAAAAATATCAATGACCTTTTTGATTGGATTTTATTGGCACCATCTCCCAGTCTTGAGTTCCTTCTCTGTGCCGGGGAAAATTCCAGAATTCTGCTTGACTTTGAGTTTAACCACCTTACCATTTGCTGCTTCCTGTTACTCACTGTCTTTATAATGTGGTCATGCAGACCATGTGAAAGACCCCTTTGGTCCAACAGCATAGAATATCACAGCTGTCTTCTGATTACAGAACCTAATTTCACATTAGTCACAAAAGACACAGTCTCTCCTGGCATGTCTGAATCACTTGGTGAGCAAATCTCCCAGTCCTCTGTTTGGATGGCCTGTTTTCATTATCTTACAGTTTTCTGTTGCATATTATGCAGAGTAAATGCAATGCAGGTGATATACTGTACACTTAATGTCATACTTTGTTGATTGTTTGTTTTAGGTGTTACTGCACATGCATGTTTTACTTGGCTGGTCAAAACCTTTACAGGTTTTATTTTTTTTACAGCTGATCATAATTTGATGTTGCATGAATTTTTAGAGCACGAATTAAAGTGTATAAGTGGTAGCTTTACCAATTTCAGTCAGCAACTTTCATTATTGAAATGAAAGGATGCGATAATAAAGACTTTACTTTTGTATTTTCTTATCTCAATTACAGTATTTTGAAATCACTAGATTATTGGCTTTTTAAAGAGTCTGCATTTTTAATGAAAAGGCAGATCTTTAAGATTACAATTTTCAAGACTGCTTTAGTCAGTTGCAATTTCCTGGATCACAATAAAGGTTAGAATTAGCAGCTTATAATAAAAACAGGCCACACCCAGGTCAGGCAGAACTTCAAGAATGTAATGTAGAAGAACTTCACTCTACTTTCCTGCTGACAAAACATACTACAAGGAAGTGAGCTCGGGCACTCATCTGGCACAAACCTTTTATCTCTTATACTGTTCTGAGATTTGTTTAATCCATTTCAACATAGGTCCTTTCAAGATGAATTACCCATTCCTATGCCATATATTCCATCAAAGAGATGAGTTAAGAACTGATTTCCAGTTTCCACATTTTTCAAAAGAAACTTGTGGTTATTTTTATGAGGAATATTTTGGTGTAAACAGTCCTGCTTCATTATGTAAAGGAAAAAACTCCTTAGAGTCTTATTGCACAAGATAGCATGGCACAAAGGCATCTTTTAAGCTTTCCTTTATATTTAATTTACACACACAAACCCAGATGAACCCTTTGGACTCACTACACTGATGCCTGCTTCCTCACTATGGTCTTTAAATTTAATAATAAACATTATACTTAATACTGTTTGTTGTGAGTGATATCTCTTGGGCAAATGGCCACAATGAAACATATACAACTTTGGAAGAGCTTACAAAGTTGAGTCATATCCTTGCCGCACCTTCTGACACCCACACTGTAAATAGTTAACAGTAGATTATAAGAAAATAAAAAAGCATATATTCTGATATCATTCCATTGATTAATGAGATTAAACGATGCCAGGTAAATGTGCCTCTAGGTATTCATGAAATAATCTTAGATAGAAAAACAATCTTACATTCAAGCAATTCAGCATTAGCTTCCAGGCTAGCCCATACATTGGCATATTGTACTTTGATAAAGGAGTGTTTATAGAAGATTGAGTAATTCAGTTAAATGACTACAGCAGCATTTCACACGACTTGAATAATCCTTTTTTCTTGGCTTTTATTGAGAGGCAATGAAGCCAGCTTTGTCCATCAAAATTAAAATTGCCTTTTTAAAGAGATTTACTAAGTACTGCATATGCATTTCAATGTTTAATAAATAATTGATATAAATACTGAAAGAGAATCAAAGCCAATTTGGAAAACACAACATGTCTTTAGTTGTTCATAAAAAAACAGATTGTCTGTAAGCCTCGAAAAGGCTAATGACACTGAAAAAACATATTGTATATAGACTGTGTTAACAGAAAGTTACCATTTGTTATTTAATTTTGTTATAAAGCTCAGTAAAAAAGTAATATAATATTCTCAAACTCACTTAATGAAATTTAAGGTCATGTGTGGCTGAAGCCTATCCTGAAGGCATCAGATTCAAGGCAGTACCCTACCCTGAACTGAGTGCCAGTCCACCAGTGAACCCATTTAATTAAGGCTATTTTGGAATAGTCAATTAAACTCAACATGCCAATTTTTAAGTTACACATTTTTATTTATCATAAGCAACATCATTATATAAACAGGTCTTAACAGAAACCTAGCAAAGAGTATAGGTTTAGCTGATTCATGAATTCTGTTTTATAAAATGCAAATTCTTAGTTTAAAATGTTCTTTATTTTTATGTAAATGAGCTGCTTAGGCTCAAAAAATGTTAGATCCTACAATTACAGATATGTCATTATTATTATTGATTAATGAAAAGTATACTAAATGCATTACTTCCTAAAATTGCTATTTCCTAAGCTAAACAAAGTATTTTATTGTATGGAGCTGAAATAACAGCTACAATAATTAATTATATAGCCTTAGGTGAATAAAACAGGAAATACTCAAATAAATTTAGGCTACTGAATGAAGGTCTTTGAAAATTTAGTTTCATGTTGTATATAGTCTTAATTGAAGATCAATAATGTTTATGAACCATAGCCTTAAGAAAATGCTGCTTTTTGTCCTTGTACACAAATGAAATATTTATTTATTCAAGTAAAATAGTCAAAAGTAAAAGTGCATCAAAAATAATTTGTATTACCAAGACAGAAAATGGCATACACAAAAAAGTAGGAAGGTGTAAAACCAGAAAATGTAAATTACACAATTTGGTCAAAGTGCAATACGTCAGCCAAAACTCTTACCCAAAAAAATATGCAATCCCCTCATTCTGTGAATTGATCTGAGTACACGCCATGAACTTTTGATATGCTCAACACAAACTTGGACACACCAATTATCATGGGTCCGGCTAAAACGAGTCACTTCAATGACATCACATGTCAGGACATTCAGTCATCATGTGGTAGCAACAGCAGGTTACTGCCAACAACAAAGAAGTCCAGAAACCCCAGATTGGCAGCACTCATTGTAAACAAAAAAGAGGCTATGATGGTGTGGAAGTGCCAGGCAGATGAGAACAAAACACAAAGCAAGGGGAAGGTGTAAAAAGTGCTGCAGTACTTTTATTATAAACAAACCAAACCAGGTTCAAAAGTGCAGTGCAGATCTTTCAATAAATAGATAATCCATTAAAAACAACAATGTTTATGCGGAGGTTAGAATCAAATAAATAATCCATTAAAACGAGGTTAAAAAATTTTAACAAAGGCATTTTTTTTTAAAACCGCTGAGCCACAGTACCCCTTTAAAAATCTGACAACTCCTCATCTTCCTCTATTCGGACCTTGTAGACCAAGAAGAGTCCATCAGCAGAACAAGGGGGAGTCCATCTTCTCTGGCCTGGGTCCTCGTCTGTCTTTTGTGGGGCTCCTAATTTGGACATCGCTCCTCATACACATTCTTCCTGCTATTAGACGGGTTACCTGTGGAGTCTTTTCTTGTCTGGGTCCCCAGACCCGGAAAAGTACTTAATGGCAAGTGTAGCCATTATTTATTTATTTAAAACTTGCTAAACAGCCACGGACCTCACTTGACCACACACCTCCGCTCTTAAAGCTGCTAATTGCATAGGAAGGCTCCATACCTCACCTAACTCAGTGCAACTAGTGGCATAGGTCTGCAGTGTGGCCCTACACTGCACTAAAACCAAATACATAATAAAAGCACTAAAACAGACCCATTCATAAAACCAATAGAAGCCCCCTTTGTAAAAACAGGACATAAAAATAATAAGAATTTTAAAATGACCACTAAAACAATCAATAAATAGATTTCCATTAAAAAGCTGAACGTTCTTAAAAGTCCTCCTTAGGCTTGAGTGTCCGTGGCTTTTTTTAACAGTAAGGCACATACCCCACTTGCTTTTTCTCTTCTATTCTTCTGTTCCCATCGCTTCATCTCATCCCACTGCTGCCACCAAATGTGACTGTGTGGTTTGGCTCCAGGCTATCACATCCCATCTGAAGATGCAAGTGTTGATGTTATTTATTTATTAACTTGCCAACCAGCTACAGACCTAACTTTACCACAGTGGCATAAAAAAATTAATAAATTATGGCAAAAGGTAATGAATCTAATAAAAAGAAAAAACAAAATGAAAGCAAAACTAACTCCAGAATGGAAAAAAAAAACAAAAAACAAATATCAGGATAGGCTCATATTTACTTTACTTTCATATATTGCTCATTGTGACAAACAAACAGTAAGAAACTTAAATGATATTTGATTTATTTAGAGCTAAGTGGCAGGGGATTGGGATCACTAAGGTGGGATTCAGAAATTCTAAAAAGGAAAAGGTCAATTGATTGGATGAACTTTTATGAAATGAGAAAAACAACATTCAAAGTCACTCATACAACACTCCACTAGCACACTCAAAACCTGATATTTTGTTTTTTCCTTTCAAAATGCTGAAAAGTCCTTCATTTATTTAGTAGGGGAAGCATTGCAGCTTCTCTTTATTAAATATGCCAAAGACTGATATGTCAGAAATTTGCCCATGAGTATCGTTATAACAGCTTCCTTAGAAATGTGTATCATGTGAATGTGAATGATGTCATCGTTAATTCAAAAATACATAATGCATAACATAAACAGAAATTAATTCCAGAAAACAAAACTGGGAAAAATTAACCAGAATTACTGTGTAAAATACCACATGGTAATTGGAGGCCCCATTGGCTAAACACTGACATCTTACTCCAGTAATACAGAATGTACAATGAATTAAATAATGGAGAATGATATCAGCCAAGCTCTTAGATGCTATCTGTGAAGACCTGCACCAGATCTACTCTGGTTGTCTCCCTCTGAATGGCAACTCGCTTTAAAGTGTGCTCCTGTCTTCATTTGGTCCCTGTGAACTCCTGCTGACAGCTGGGAATTGAAGTCCTCTCAATAACACTGCCGCAATTTCATTCTAATAACATGCTTGCTTACTGAGCAAAAATATGTGGCAACAATTCATTCTAAGCATCTAATGACATGTTTCATTCTTGCAGGTTACAGGAAAAGAATTCAAAACTGATATGAACTGAGGACAAGCTGCAGCTGGCTTACACTGTTTCAACCTGAGTACTGTCAGTATCACAGTAACAGCAATTGCTGTTATATTCTTCTATGATGCCCTTAACAACCAAGAGCTAACAACTTTGTGGGGTCTCAATTTATTCTTTTTCTAAGAAATCCTCTGCCTTCTTTCTAGGACTCATCTGATTTAAAGAATGCTGCTGCTAGTCAAACATCTAGACCCACTCAGCCTGCTGCCACAAACACTCATCTCACAACCCATCCAGCCTGTGAAACGCACACAGATAGTCACCTTCCAGTCTTGACAATACAGAACTCTCTGCACTCTGTTGCAATATATTCTTAAAAACGTGGCAATGGGCACTGCGTGATTTACAGTATAACACTATAAAATGTTTTTTTTTTATTTATTTTTTTGAGAGAACCTCATATAACACCTCCCCGTACCCTCCCTACCACAGAGTCCACAGGGCTTGTTAGGGATCTTGGACCGGCTAGTATTTTGCACTTAGCCCAAAATGCAAACAATATTCACAAACCAGTGCAGACCATTACACATACAATACACATTCTGTATATAAATGTATTATATGTATGTGCTGCTGTACATGTATTACATGCTTAAACAAACCATATAATTTATAGTTATATTGTTATTACCATACATGCCAGCAAAGTACTGCAATTGTGAAACAACTACCTTTTTTACATTAGAATACTATACCTATAGCAATGTTAGCAGTAACAACTAAATGTTACAAATATTTTATTAAAATGTTACACTTTAAAAATTGCCACTATTTTAAAATATATCTTAGGCTGTTCTAAAGACATACTTATTAATGTGAAACCAAATTTAAAAATCATGAATTTTTCATAGAAGTGAATTTATTATTTTCTAATGTGGAAAAGATACAGACTATTTGGAATTATTGTTAATTTTTCCAGTTTTTTGTATTTTTACTTGTCTACGCGAGAAAGGTATATTTTCTATGTTATACAAAAACATTTTACACAATATCTGTGATAGAATTTTACTTTGTGGTAATAATAACACATTATTTTTGTGAACCTTATAGAATATAAGCAAGTATTTACGCCATCATTTATTTACAGTAGATGTGCTCCCTGGAACTCTCACATGGATTAACTGCTTTTGAACATGTATGGGCAGATTGAACTACAGTGTGCAGTACTGTAATTTATATAAACTCGATTGGGAGCCCATTTACAAAATGAGTGGGCACTTAAAAATTAAAAAGTTTATGGAACTAATAAATGAATTAGCATACTAGCAGTTCATAAGAATACTTAACAGATATCTGCGGCTCCCACTCCATTCAGCTGAGGTAATTCGAACTTCCTATCTATTAAGTATACATTTTAAGCTCTCAAACTTTTTTTCTCAAAATAATGTATGGCCACTGCAGTTTACTACTTTATTTTTTTTACTGAATTCTACAATAATAATCACGTGAAAATCTAGAGTAGTTCAGGGGATGATGCCTGAATTTCCTCACCATTGCTTCTGTTCTTTCTGATTTTACTGTATGACCTCTATTTGTGCCTAGTCATTTAGACTAAGAGTTGATTCTGTGCAGCAGGCTTGAAGTTTGCCTAAATTTTAATATGCTTTAGAAGCTTTCTCATGTTTTTACTTGCTTGCTTCCAGTTGATTTGACAAATGAAATTAAAATCAAAATAATCAGACGATCCATTAGTTAAGGAAGTGTCCACTAGCTGTTATGCAAAATTGTACCATTCATTTGGAAAATGAACTTTAAAATAGTGTGAATCATTAATATTTAATGATATCTAACATTTCAAGGTCATGCTTCAATACACATCAAATGCACAAGTACAAATATTCAAAGTAGTTAATGAAAATATTCATTGAATCACTATGCTGTTATTACCAATACATATATTATTTCTTTTTGCTTTTAAATGAAAAGAGCATGCCAGATATATTTTATAAAGAAGCAAGGCTTATACATTGTGAAGTTGCATCTTCTAATGATGAATTTCTTCAATTTAACATAACCTGTTCGATTTCAGGAAATACCTTATTTAAAAAAACCTTATTATACAAACATATTGAGTTCTCTTTTCCCAGCATTCTGTCATTTAAGTATTGGCACTGCTAGAATTATTAAATATAACACTGATAATTGCACATAATTAAGATATCATTTTCAACCTCAACTGCTCACCTTCAAGCTCTGTACTTCTTGTAATAGCATTTACCATGAGCTGAAAAAAAAAAAATAAATATATATATATATATATATATATATATATATAAATATGTGTTTTTTTTTTGCTTTTTACAGGGCTGTTTGAAATGTGGATAAATACACATAAGCACACCCACGCACCCACCTACATGCCGAAGGTATGTAAGGTATAGCCAAGTATTAGGCATTTTACAAGAAATAAATAAATACAAATTTAAAAATTGTAAAAATCAAAGTACAGACTCATAAGTAAATTGAAGATATACCAAACCTTGAATAAAAATGTTACAGCAGGCAGCAATTGTTAACTGATCTATTTTAGAATAATTATATAAAGTCCCTAAAAAAAGAGTAATTTATTTATTTACAAATAGAAATCGAACAGAATCAATATTAGGTATTCAAGAAAATACTTGGAAAATATAGGAATTAAAAACAAAATCTACTGGTTATTATACAGTTGTGACATTAGTCATGGAAATAAATAAAAAGGGGGGCCACATTTATTCACTTTTCTTTATTATTTTATGAATTTGTGAATCCAATATAATAGATTTTTCTAAATATAAATTTTACTCTTTGTGTTCACAAAAATGTCAGTAAGTGTGTTTGCTTGTTTTACTTTGTTAAGTACTTTTCCACAGGCTAAGCCTAACTGTTGTTTTCCTATAATCGGAATGTTTTGAATTTTTAAATAAATATTGTTAGCCCCAATGCTTTAAATGTTCAAAATGAGTTCTACAAGGACAACAACAATAGGAAAAAAAAATAGATTCACTTGTTCTCATTCATTATGCTAATAAAATGCACTAAATATTTTGCTTTCATTTTATAGATTTTGATGAGTAAGTGCATCAGGAATCATGAGCCTCTAATATTTATAGATAAACTAAAACTGCTCATCTGACTGGTCACTAATCTCAGATCAGGAATCTCTCTCTTTCTTTATTTACTCAAATGAAACAACAATGTTTTAAAAAGCGTCTAGTAAACTGTGTGTCTTGGATTATTCATTTGACAAATACAAAGTAGGTTTTTCAAACTTTTTAATAAATGGTTATAATTTAAATGTTCCAAAGTATATAGTAATTTGATGCAATAGGTGATATAATGATGTGTCTTTAGGGATTTAAATAGGCACAGCTTTATTACAAAGGAGTTAGAACTAATTTATCTCAAGTTTAAAGATACAGAAGGACAGTCACATTTTTTAAAATGAATGAATGCTCATTCAGTTCATAGTGAATAATGTGCTAAAACAATGAACCCTTCAACTCGGTACAACTTTATGCTTTACTGTAAAGGCCGAATCTGGGCTGTGCCAAATGCTGACTGTACTGTACATGTGCAGCCGGTTTCCTCCAAACTTACTTCTAATTGTAATGTTGCAGTTACTTTCAGATACTATTTAAATAGCAAATGGGAGGATCACTTCAAGTTGATTG
>JANRMT010062837.1:26375701-26395063 GCA_026402145.1 Polypterus bichir lapradei | reverse complement strand
ATATATATATATGTGTGTGTGTACTGTTCAATATTTCCTAATAGCAAATACCCATTTAGACAGAATATATTAGTTAATCTCCTCTGCTCTTTCTGTTTTGGTTACTGAAGTGATAATCGGGTACTCTCTCAAAAGTCAATTAGCTCTCCATTTACTTTGTAGCACTTCTATGATTGCTGCCCAACATGAATAACATAGGATCAAAAGTTATAACTGAATTGTTGAACGTAAGTAATTAAGACATGATCAGTCAAATTTCCCATAATCTAAATGAGTTAAATTAAAGACATATTAAACTGCAGAGTTCATGGCCAGCTGTTTTTTAACGTTATTAACCCATAGAAGGTAACTATGATTCCAGGCTAGCCCTCTTTTTTGTTATCTTTGCTTTCAGCTAAAGTTGGGTTTAATAAATCAGGAATGTAAATTTATATTTTCTTTCCAGGCAGAGCTGAATAACACAATAAAAATGTGATAGTGGACTGTTAGAATTAAACTTTTTGTGCCATCTGCATTTACTTACTCACGGTAGAATTTTGTAAGCAGTTGTCATTTGAAAGATAAAAATCTAATTTTTACCACTCTGGTCAGTAGGTCACTAAGTGAGTCATTGTCTATTCTCAACTAAATTCCGGAGTAAGTCTAAAATGTTTTATTTTTCCTTTGATGGGATATTAACCAAAACTGCTCATCTCAAGGAGGATTTTTTCAACCCATATTTAGATAATTTAATTTAAACCATAAATTGTTTTGGCAGTCTAGACAAAAGTCTGTGTAACTATGAGCTATGAACGATGCAGCTCCTACGGATGGATTGACTCAAGCCTGAGCAGATGAGGTTTAAACCATAGAATTGCGTCAGTAAATGAAGGCCGATGATCAGACACACAGTACTCCCTGCACTTCAGACATTTGTCAGGCACTCATATGGCTTTAATTATTGGTCAGCCTACAATTTACACTGGAGAGCAGATTTTTTAAGCTGTCCAAATGTTCAGCTTCATAATACATTTCAATTAAAGAAATCTATAAATTAACATATTTATAGTACCATCAATTAAGGTTACAGTTAAAAGTGTGAGCAGAATGCAAAAAAATAAAACATTAGAAACATTGTACATGCAGAAACAACAGTCAATTAAATATATCCTGTCGCTGCTTCATCAATTTTGGGCTAAATTTGGCATGAAAGTTCAAATGTTTTTTGAGACGTTTTAAATAGAGTTTGCTGCACAAATCCTTGAAATTTCAAAAAATCCCATCTAAAAACATTGGCAAAATTTCAAAATTGTTTTTCTATAAACAGAGAAACTTACTGTGTGGCCTCAATTACTGATTCATTTACTTTTTGACTTCATTTCAACTTGTATATGTTCTTCTTTTTCATGTTAGATAAACCCTCCTATCAGAAAAAACAATCACCAATACAAGTTACTGAAACACCAGCAAAGTCCAGAGACAAACTTCAAAATACATTTTTAAAAATGTGAACTACAATTATCATAGACTCTCCAAAACAACTAACAATTTTATGTCAACCAGTGCAATTTTACATCACTTGATTTGGAATCAAGTGTCCATGGAAGCTATTGCAGCCACAACTGGTCTATATGGGCTTAGTTTTTAAATACATGATTTTGCAAAGTGCTGTTAAACAACATACATTTTATGTACTCTAGTAATGCATGTAATTAAATTCTGTCAATATTGTTTCTTTAACATGAATAATTAAAAAAAAACCTTAATAAACAAAATGTGAGATGTCTGTGTTTGCTGAAGTAGTCAGTCAGTCAGTCAGTCAGTCAATCATCATCCAACATGCTATATCCTAATACAGGGTCATGGGGGTCTGTTGGAGCAAATCCTAGCCAACACAGGGCGCAAGGCAGGAACAAACCCCGGACAGGGCACCAGCCCACCGCAGGTGTGCTGAAGTACAAAAATCAAAAATGTTCCAACTTTCAAAACAGTCCACAAAGACACATGAATGATACGCTATGTGTGCATCTTCTAACTTGTTTATGTGTGCACACCCATAAACTCTCACCATAATCTACCCAAACGTTAATTACAAATGAATTCAAGGGGCAGGCTTTTCAAGGGTCATGGATTGCTGTAAGAGTGATTCAGAAGGTGATATCAGCCATGATGGTACACTAAAACTAATATGAACAATCTGTGAAAGTTGATTAGAATTAAAATTGAAAGTAATGTTTCAGATTCTGATCATACTTTATTAGCTGTGAATCTGTTTTGCTGTTATAAAGAAGCACTTTTTTGTGATATGTATTATTTTTCTATCAATAATGACATGATCTGAAAAACAGTACAAGGACCATTAGCACTGGCACTACTATAGAAACAGTTTTTATCCTTGAGCCCTAAGGCTTCCTATGAGCTACTCATACAGGCAACTGCATGAATATTTCTTGTACACGTACAGTAGTTTGATGTTGCTTTTAATGCATGAGGTGGCATTGTCTGTTTGTCAAACCAAATGCAAACTTAATAGTAGTTTTTATTTGTAAAATTTAATTGTAATGCCACTACTGTCACTTGTTTGTGAGCAAGTTTCTTTACACTATGTCACACGAAATTAAATTAGAACTTGAACTTCATTTCCTGGCACCCATTCAACACATTCTGACTTCCAAAATATTTTGCACAATTTATGAATTTATTTGTATGATTGAAACTCATTGTCAGAATGTTCTTGGTACATTTCAAGAGCGATCTTGATGTTCTGAGGTCATTATCTGGTCCTACTTTGTTAAATCCTTTTTATTGAAAGCCTAATGTGTAGCTGTCTAGTAATAGCTGCAAATATAATATTAAAAAAACAGTTTTTTTGGTACCGTGATGTCCTTTCACAGCAATTTTCTATCCAAACTGGACCACCACTTCTGGATTAAACTTTATTTTTTTTTTTATTAAATCAATTCAAATCATTTTTTACAATTATACACAGTACAATATGTAGTGAGATGCTTAAATCTCAGAGTTCTATTTTGCCTATTTTTTTTTCTAGGTTATACTGTACGTATTTTCAGCCTCCATGTGTTCATTCATTCATTTTATGATTCTCTTAAGGTTTGCCATTCACAATATTCCATTTATTCTATCATTTACATTAAAATAATATTTTTTTAAATATTTTTTATAAAAAACATTCTGTTACTCTGCAAAAACAATTTCTTTAGTGCCATAATGCTTCTGCCTCACCCAGTCACAGGAACCTATCTTGATCATATTCTTCTTCCAGTACTACTTTTTTTTCTATATGACCATGGGCCATCTTTATTCAAGCAATTATTTACTTTTGCATTTTATCCTACTGCAATGTATTATCATTTAAAAATCCCCGTCGTTTTTATTTAAGCCGTGTTCTTATATTTACTGTATTTAGTGATGAAAAGCCTTCGATAGCCATTTGACACAAAAATGCATCTACTAAAAATGATCTAATTCATTACATTCTCAACTGATTCCTCACACAAACTGTCAGCTTGGAATTTTCACTTAGTACAAGTAAAGCACTCCTTTAGTGCCCCAGTGCTGGCCTTTTTCTGACTTTTTGTTTATAATATGGTACTTGATATATGAAGTTATATTCTCCTAGACTGGTCTCCCTGAAATTCTTACATGATTATTGAAGTATTATGTATTATGTTGGAGGTCCTCACTCTCTACATTTGCAGCCCCATGACTATCACCTCAACACCTGGTGCTCTTAGTCATTTCTTTAACAAAAAGAAAAAATATGATACTAAAAGAAGGAGTCTTTGCTAAGAACAGCAAGTATTTCCAATTATCTGCAGCCCTTTGCAAACAGGTCAACAGTACAGATCTTTCTGAAACTTTCACCCATGTCACGTCAGGGAAACAGATGGTCTTGTTTCAGACTTGATATTTACAGGTGCATATAGTTACTCTTGTATGTCATCGTTGTTTGTGTCTGCACATATAGTTCATGGTTATTTGTAAATAGAAGACTGCAACTTTAAATGGTTATCATATACAGTAGATTTTCAGATGGACCCATACTGGGAGTTCAAAGACTTTGGATGTTCATTTAGATAAACATGTTTAACTAGAAGAGCTTATTTCAGAAGATTTCATTCACCACCACCACTAACATATGACAGCATCAGCAGAGAGAGGAGGACAACCTGCTTTACCATCACAGAAAACTCAGCAGCTCTTATTATGATTGCGAGCTACAGTGGTGGAAATTGTAAACTGAACGTACAATCTCAAAGAAAAGGGGGAACCTGGGTTGCCCATTGCTTCGCCTTGTCTTTCTATGATACTGGTATGACTGAACAGTTTATTTCTTTCATTACACTATATCGGGGTTCTCAAACTCAGTCCTGGGGACCCGTAGCTGCAGGTTTTTGTTCCAACCAGCTTCTATTTTTAATTGGATTCCTGGGTTAATTAAGTGAACTGTTATTTCCCAGATTCTGTGTTTTGGGAACAATATAAAAATTTAAAAAACTAAGTTTAGTAAAAATGAAAAATTATTAAAATGTACTAGTTATAGACGAATAATGTATTTTTTCTTTTTAACAATATTTTATTTCATTCTGCTTTTCCAGGTTTTTCCATCCATCCTTTATCCAACCCACTATATCCTAACACAGGGTCACGGGGGTCTGCTGGAGCCAATCCCAGCCAACACAGGGCACAAGGCAGGAAACAAACCCTGGGCAGGGTGCCAGCCCACCGCAGGGCACACACACACACACTAGGGACAATTTAGGATCACCAATGCACCCAACCTGCATATCTTTGGACTATGTGAGGAAACCGGAGCACCCAGAGAAAACCCACACAGACATGGGGAGAACATGTAAACTCCACGCAGGGAGGACCCAGGAAGCGAACGCGGGTCTCCTAACTGCAAGGCAGCAGCACTACCCACTGCGCCACCGTGCCACCCCAGGTTTTTCTAATTGTTTAATTAATCCATTATATTCTAATTAGTGGGTCTGACAGTAGTTGCAGCCTTTCATGATTTACTGTTGTTTGCCTGGGTGTCTGATCTGCTCATTTTTAATTGTCATTATTAAGATACAACGAAAGGAGCAAACTGCACAGAGAAAGGGCAAAATATAATGAAATCAACAAAAGTGAGTAAAGC
Source organism: Polypterus bichir lapradei (assembly GCA_026402145.1). Classification (NCBI taxonomy): domain Eukaryota; kingdom Metazoa; phylum Chordata; class Cladistia; order Polypteriformes; family Polypteridae; genus Polypterus; species Polypterus bichir. The sequence continues at coordinate 26,389,920 of JANRMT010062837.1, read as the reverse complement.
ATTTAAATCTATAGCAAAAATAGAACTATTTCTAAATCTCTTATTGATCAGTGTTATCAGTTGTTGTCATTGATTATAAATTTGGTTGAAACAAAAACCTGAAGCCACAGTAGGCCCCCAGGACCGACTTTGAGAACCATTTGCCATTTGGTATGGGATTTGTAAAAGCAGTGTTAATGTTTGCAATGCGGCAACTTTTTGGAATCACAGAGACATAACAACATAGCAAGAGAACAGGCACAGGCACTTATTAGAACATTAGAACAATCTAGACGAGAACAGACCATTCAGCACAACAGAGCTCGCCAGTCCTATCCACATAATTCATCCAAAAAATATCAAATCGAGTTTTGAAAGTCCCTAAAGTATCCTTTATCCTTTCAATAAGGTGGATTTGCTTCTATATTGTATTGAGGGAAATATCCGAGTATATTTACTATGCTTTATTTTTCAATGCATTTTCACTTGTTTGAATTTTATACCACACATTCCTGTATGTTTATTATGTTACTATGTGTCAATCATGATTATGATTATAATAAAGATATTCTGAGATGCTATTGCTTTTGCCTTTGGCCCCATAGTCTTCTTCATGTGATCAATCAATCTATAATCTATAAATTATGTTGTTTTTGTGTCACTCTGATTGGCAGACACATTTTGTTAGTAACTGTCTGTTGGTATATCCCTTGGGTGTAGATGCAGTTCTCTTGTCAGCTTTCTTGCAATTTTGTGAAATTCTGTTTAATTGAATTTCTATAAAGCTAAAAGTTGAATGTTGACTAATGACAATGCTGGCCAGCACATCACAAGTCACTCCATGTCACCTTAAAAGTTTTTAAGTGTGTACTTGCATTTGTTAAAAATTGTACAGTGTCCTGCAGGTGCACATGGGAGACAGCTTAAGGGCTTTGGTGATGGTAATTACCCACCAGACCAGGGATTGGCACTGTGTTCTAATTCCTTCTCTTCTCTTCCCTATGCAGAATGGAAGTTTAGCAGCCACTTGCCTGGACCCTCCCCTTCCTGCCTTGTGAACTCATAACCCAGAAATCAGCCATCTTATTGTAGTTCAATTGAGAATACCAGTCTGACAAGACTACTTTGCATTCATTGTGTGTTTTCTTTGTTTATTTCTCATGTAATTATACAGGGTCACCAAGATGTTCCCCAACTCTTTATCTTTGATTGTGACCTCTTTTACAGCAGTTTAACATAAATGCAAAAAAGCAGATTTTGCCTCATCTGCAGCTGGGGATGAACAACTATGCTCAGCTAGCACCTGTACTGTTTGTTTTTTGGAATTTTGATTAAATTTGAGAGATTCTGTATTCTAATAATATTGGTGGGACTTTTGAAAAGTATAGAGCACCATGTCAAGAAACAAAGGGACCAGGAGGACATTAAATAAAATACAAAGACTAGTAAGCAGTCTCTGAAGTTTAAGTCAGAATCAGTGAAGCAGGCTGATGAAGTGGAGACAATCCCAATCACGCCCTTCCAGGTCTCACTGTCATTACCCATGTGAGCATTGAAGTCTCCCAGTAGAACGAGGGAGTCCCCAGAAGGTATGCCCTCTAGCCCCCCTCCAGGGACTCCAAAAAGGGTGGGTACTCCAAACTGCTGTTCGGCGCATATGCGCAAACAAAAGTTAGGACCCGTCCCCCAACCTGAAGGCGGAGGGAGGCTATCCTCTTGTCCACCGAGGTAAACCCCAATGAACAGTTTAAAGTAGACAAATTATAAGGCTTAACATCTGCCTGGTAATTGAGGCCTTTAATGCTCTATGGTTAGATATAACCAATTCAAGGATGAAGAAAATGTACTGCTTCACATCAGACAGAAGAAGATTAAAGTTAAATCAATTTTGTTCAGGTTTCTCTGCTACAACTTCACAAATGAGGACTGTATTTTACACCTGCAAGCAATGCATGCCCATAGCTGAGATCAGATACAACCTTTAAGTAAGTGTGAGCAGGCTTAGCCATAGTTACAGCTGTCCAGAGGATGCTGAAGAAAAGTTAACTAGGACAATTTCCAGTATTTTTAAAAAATGAGTAGGTCCAAATAAGGACTGGAACAAGGACTGGGAATGAGCATTTTAAGGTTCAAAACTTAGGGGATTTGGGTAATGAAAAGAAGAATGTTAGTGATTTCATAAGCCTGTAACATTTAACATGAATCATATAAACATTCTGGTTTTTCTCATTTTTCATCTGTTTAGAGAATAAGGTTGAAGAGGAAAAAAAAATAATTGCAGATTCATTAATTCATCTAATTGAATCCACTTGATTCAATTGCCAGCATCATGAGGAGCTGGAGCATAGCAATATTAGCAAGGACGTATAAACCAACCATGGATAGAGCGTCTCACATACAGTAATATTCACAACCACACAATATAGCATTAATGATCAACATAAAAGGCAAGTATTTGGAATGCTGTAGAAAAAGCAGTCCACTTACAGAAAAAACAAGACAAACATAAAATACTTGCATCCAGTTTCTTTCTCTGCTCTTTCTGTTATGCTTCATGACATTTTCTTACAGATTTATTTGGATATTATTTAATTTATTCTTCATTCTTTTCATTTCACCTGTACTTCTGTACTTCTTGCTACAAATGACACTGCACAGCATTCTCTTTGCATACAGCTCTTTGCAAGGAATTTCTGTTATAGTCTTCCTTTTCATTCCATATAATTTTGTTTGTCATCAGGACATCCCTAAGTGTATCTTTCCATATTGCCATTGTCCTTTTCATTCCTTTTTATGTTCTTATCATCAGTCTTGTCAGCTACAGTTATTATTAAAATGTTCTCCCTGAAATAACAAACAATGTTTTGTGCAGCTGGAAGTCCCTTGGCCACAAGTCCATACTGACCCCTTTCTGCCATTACATACACAAGTTGCTCTTTTAAAGGCAGTTTCTTAGAAGGAACCTGTCTGTGCCAGTGAGAATTATTAATCAAATACAAATTTATTTATAAATCTAGTTATAATCCAGGTTACTAAATATAATTTTCATATCCAGGGGAGTATTGCTCCAAGTGAGCGTAGTGAGTAAATCTTCCTTTATTTGACAAACTAGACTTATTTCAGCCCTTTTGAGTTCCACCAAAGATGATTAGGGCAGGTTATGCTTGGTAACTGAGACATAGAAACTCTCCCTGGTTTAATGAAAATACTCAAGCTCTTAAATTAGAGTGTAGAAAACTGGAGCGCAGATGGAGAACAACAAAGCTACATGTCTTTCAAATTGTATGGACAGAGAGTGTTAATAAATATAAAAAAGCTCTCTTTAAAGCTTGCTCAGAATACTATTCTACATTAATAGTTAGCAATAATAAAAATGCTCGGGTACTGTTTAGAATAGTGGCTAAATTAACAAATGGGAATTCAGATCAACAGTGCAAAATACCAACAGATATTAGCAGTACAGACTTTATGAACTTCTTCAATGAGAAAATTAAAAATATAAGATCCCAGATCTCAGCATCACAGTACAAACCAAATACTAGCTTAGCAGACCCTGCCGCACATTGCATTCAGCACTTTAGTAATTTTAATCCTGTAACTGAGCAGGAAGTCTTAACTTTAATTACTAAAATGAAGCCCACTACTTGTTCCCTAGATCCAGTGCCAACAAAACTAGTAAAAAGTGCCATGGATGTTCTTGCAGCACCTATTTTAACCATTATCAATAGTTCATTACTGCATGGCACCGTACCTGATGCACTAAAAGTGTCAGTCATTAAACCTTTACTTAAAAAGTCAGACCTAGACCCACACATACTAAATAATTATAGGCCTGTTTCAAATTTACCATTTCTCTCTAAAGTACTAGAAAAAGTAGTCGCCAGTCAGCTTCAGTCACACCTTACGCATTACAATTTATTTGAGAAATTCCAGTCTGGTTTTCGCACTGGTCATAGTACAGAAACTGCACTAACACGGGTTGTAAATGACATTCTGATATCCTCTGATGAAGGAAACGGCACTGTAATTATGTTGTTAGATTTAAGTGCAGCATTTGACACCATTGACCATTCTATTTTACTGCACAGGCTAGAAAACGATGTTGGGCTTACAGGCCCTGTGCTCGCTTGGTTTAGTTCTTATTTATCAAATCGATTCCAATACGTACAGAAATGTGCTGACAGTACTCCATCATTATACACAGAAGTTCAATATGGTGTCCCGCAGGGCTCAGTACTGGGACCTTTACTGTTTTCACTTTACATGCTTCCACTGGGATCTCTCATTAGGAAACATAATGTTAATTTTCACTCGTATGCAGATGACACCCAGTTATACCTTTCATTTAAATCAAATGAAGTATCTCCGATGTTGTCTTTAATTAGTTGTGTTAGTGAATTAAAGGAGTGGATGAATGAGAACTACTTGTCTTTAAATACAGATAAAACAGAGATGTTAATTGTTGGAGGGAATGACGCTGATCACAGCAATATTTTGTCATCATTTAACTCAGTTGGAATCCCAATTCATTTTACTGAATCAGCCCGCAATCTAGGAGTTATCTTTGATTCTAGCATGTCATTTAAAGCACATATTACAAAGTTGTCCAAAACATGTTTCTTCCATCTTAAAAATGTTAGGAAATTAAGGCGCTTTCTAAATAAACAGGATTGTGAGAAATTAATTCATGCATTTATCTCTAGTAGGATTGACTACTGCAATGCGGTGTTCACTGGCTGTTCAAACTGTTCTTTATACAGCCTCCAGTTAATCCAAAATGCGGCTGCAAGAATTATTACAAGAACAAGAAAATATGAACACATAACTCCAGTTCTTAAATCCTTACACTGGCTCCCGGTTAAGTTTAGGGCAGATTTCAAAATCCTCATTTTAACATATAAAGCATTAAATGGCCAAGGTCCGGCTTACTTGTCTGAACTTATCATGACTTACAAACCTGAGCGCACATTAAGATCTCAAGATGCCGGTCTGCTTATGATTCCAAGGATTAATAAAATAACAGTGGGAGGTTGAGCCTTTAGTTACAGGGCCCCTAAATTGTGGAATGGTCTTCCTGCTTCTATAAGAGATGCCCCCTCGGTCTCAGCCTTTAAATCTCGGCTGAAGACTCACTACTTCAGTTTAGCATATTCTGACTAGAGCTGCTGATTAACTGTACATACTGCATCTCTGTTGTTAGTCATTAACACTAAAACATAAGTAACATGATTGTTATAATTTGTTACTAACCCTCACCTATTCTGTTTCTGTTCTCGGTACTCAAATGTGGCAATTGGTGCCACGGCCCACCTGCCAAGTTGTTGCCTGCCTATGGTAAAGTCATCCCTGATGGAGGATCACAGGAATCATGGGAAAAAGGGGTCCTTTCATCGGATTGGCTGGCCGAGAAACGTTTCAGCCGTGGAATGGCCAAATGGGGAGGCAGCTTGATGGATGAGGTCTCCAGGACTCTAAAAATATCCAAATCTTATTATGGGATATCATCTACAGTTAAATTCTGCTCTGTGCTTCTAAAATTTGTATTATTATGCTATATTAAGGATTTGTTCTGTTATGTGTATTGTATTGTATTGACCCCCTTCTTTTGACACCCACTGCACGCTCAACCTATCTGGAAAGGGGTCTCTCTTTGAACTGCCTTTCCCAAGGTTTCTTCCATTTTTCCCTACAAGGTTTTTTTGGGAGTTTTTCCTTGTCTTCTCAGTGAGTCAAGGCTGGGGGGCTGTCAAGAGGCAGGGCCTGTTAAAGCCCATTGCGGCACTTCCTGTGTGATTTTGGGCTATACAAAAATAAACTGTATTGTATTGTATTGTATTGTAACTGAGACAACTAAATGCCATCTCTTAGCCTGCTCTATACCAGGCTAAAGATGAAGCTTAGTGTATGGCTGTTATAAAACTCTTGTTCAATGAGAAACTAAACCTGGTTGAATGGTTCCGATTTTTTTTAGCATATCTAATATTGCTGCTGTCTTAATTACACTTTTTTTTTTTTTTTTGCCCAAGCCCGGATAAATGGGGAGGGTTACGTCAGGAAGGGCATCCGGTGTAAAATTTTGCCAAATCAATATGTGGACAACAATCCAAATTTCCATACTGGATCAGTCAAGTCCCAGGTTAACAACGACTGCCACCAGTACTGTTAGCCAACAGGGTTCTGGTGGAAATTGGGCAACTGTTGGCCAAAGAAGAAGAAGCAGAAGAAGAGGGGGGAGAAGTGTCCAGAGGCAGGAGGAGAGGAGGAAAGTAAAGAGAGTGGAACTGAGGGTAGGAACTTTGAATGTTGGCAGTATGACTGGTAAGGGGAGAGAGTTAGCAGATATGATGAAGAGAAGGAAGGTTGATGTATTGTGCTGCAAGAGACTAAATGGAAGGGGAGTAAGATCAGGTGGATTGGAGGTGGATTCAAACTGTTCTATTATGGTGTGGATGGGAGGAAAAATTGAGTAGGAGTTATTCTGAAGGAACAGTATGTCAAGAGTGTTTTGGAGGTGAAAACAGTGTCAGGCAGAGTAATGATTATGAAGATGGAAATTGGAGATGTGATGATGAATGTTGTTAGTGCATATGCACCGCAGGCTGGGTGTGCAATGGGTGAGAAAGATTTTTGGAGTGAGTTGGAAAAAGTGATGAACAGTGTACCCAAAGGACAGAAAGTAGTGATTGGAGCGGATTTCAATGGGCATGTTGGTGAAGGGAACAGTGGAGACAAGGAGGTGATGGGTAGGTATGGTGTCAAGGAGAGGAATAAAGAAGGTCAGAGGATATTGGATTTTACCAAAAGGATGGACATGGCTGTGGTGAATACGTATTTTAAGAAGAGGGAGGAACATAGGGTTACGTACAAGAGTGGGGGAAGATGCACACAGGTAGATTACATCCTATGCAGAAGAGTTGATCTGAAGGAGATTGAAGACTACAAAGTAGTGGCAGGGGAAAGTGTAGTTAAGCAGCATAGGATGGTGTCTGTAGAATGACATTGGAGATCAAGAAGAGGAAGAGAGTGAGGGCAGACCCAAGGTTCAAATGGTGGAAGTTCAAAAAGGAAGACTGCAAGGTTGAGTTTAGGAAGGAGCTGAGAAAGGCACTGGGTGGCAGTGAAGAGTTACCAGACAGCTGGGAAGCTACAGCAGATGTAGTAAGGGTGACAGCAAGAAGGGTGCTTGGCATGACTTCTGGAAAGACAAAGGAGGAAAAGGAAACCTGGTGGTGGAATGACGAAATACAGGAGAGTATACAGAGGAAGAGGATGGCAAAGAAGAAGTGGGATAGTCGGAGAGATGCAGAAAGTAGACAAGAGTAAAAGGAGATAAGATGCAAGGTGAAGAGAGAGGTGGTGAAGGCTAAAGAAAAGGTGAATGATGAGTTGTATGAGAGGTTGGACACTAAGGAGGGAGAAAAGGACCTGTACCGATTGGCTAGAAAGAAGGACTGAACTGGGAAAGATGTGCAGCAGGTTAGGGTGATAAAGAATAAAGATGGTACTCACAAGCGAGGAGAGCGTGTTGAGCAGATGGAAAGAGTACTTGGAGAGGCTGATGAATGAAGAGAACAAGAGAGAGAAGAGGTTAGATGATGTGGAGATAGTGAATCAGGAAGTGCAATGGATTAGCAAGGATGAAGTAAGGATAGCTATGAAGAAGATGAAAAATGGAAAGGCTTTTGGTCCAGATGACATACTTATGGAAGCATGGAGGTGTCTAGGAGAGATGGCAGTGGAGTTTTTAACCAATTTGTTTAATAGAATATTGGAAAGTGAGAGGATGCCTGAGGAGTGGAGAAGAAGTGTACTGGTGCCGATATTTAAGAATAAGGGGGATGTGCAGGACTGCAGTAACCATAGGGGAATAAAATTGATGAGCCACAGCATGAAGTTATGGGAAAGAGTAGTGGAAGATAGGTTAAGAAGTGAGGTGATGATTAGTGAGCAGCAGTATGGTTTCATGCCAAGAAAGAGCACCACAGATGCAATGTTTGGACTGAGGATGTTAATGGAGAAGTTTAGAGAAGGCCAGAAGGAGTTGCATTGCATCTTTGTGGACCTGGAGAAAGCATATGACAGGGTGCCTCGAGAGGAGCTGTGGTATTGTATGAGGAATTTGGGAGTGGCAGAGAAGTACGTAAGAGTTGTACAGGACATGTATGAGGGAAGTGTGACAGCGGTGAGGTCTGCGGTAGGAGCGACGGATGCATTCAACGTGGAGGTGAGATTACATCAGGGATCAGCTCTGAGCCCTTTCTTATTTGCAATGATGATGGACAGGTTGACAGATGAGATTAGACAGGAGTCCCTGTTGACTATGATGTTTGCTGGTGACATTGTGATCTGTAGCGATAGTATGGAGCAGGTTGAGGAGACCCTGGAGAGGTGGAGATATGCTCTAGAGAGGAGAGGAATGAAGGTCAGTAGGAACAAGACAGAATACATGTGTGTAAATGAGAGGGAGGTCAGTGGAATGGTGAAGATGCAGGGAGTTGGCGAAGGTGGATGAGTTTAAATACTTGGGATCAACAGTACAGAGTAATGGGGATTGTGGAAGAGAGGTGAAGAAGAGAGTGCTGGCAGGGTGGAATGGGTGGAGAAGAGTGTCAGGAGTAATTTGTGACAGACAGGTATCAGCAAGAGTGAAAGGGAAGGTCTACAGGACGGTAGTGAGACTAGCTAGGTTATATGGGTTGGAGACTGGCACTGACCAGAAAGCAGGAGACAGAGCTGGAGGAAGCAGAGTTAAAGATGCTAAGATTTGCACTGGGTGTGACAAGGATGAATAGGATTAGAAATTTGTACATTAGAGGGTCAGCTCAAGTTGGACAGTTGGGAGAGAAAGTCAGAGAGGCGAGATTGCGTTGGTTTGGACATGTGTGGAGGAGAGAAGCTGGGTATATTGGGAGAAGGATGCTAAGGATAGAGCTGCCAGGGAAGAGGAAAAGAGGAAGGCCTAAGTGAAGGTTTATGGATGTGGTGAGAGAGGACATGCACGTGATGGGTGTAACAGAACAAGATGCAGAGGACAGAAAGATATGGAAGAAGATGATCCGCTGTGGCAACCCCTAACGGGAGCAGTTGAAAGAAGAAGAAGTTGTTTTCAGTCAATGAGAGGCAGAAAAATAAATACAGTATATAAAGTAGCAATAAAAATATTTTGTAAAAGTGTGCTCCATAAAGTTGAGTGTATTACCGAGAGTACCTTATTCTAACTCTTACAATAAGTAACACCAAGATGTTCTTACTAATGTAATGTAAAAGATGAAATACCACTCATCAAGACTTTTTAGGATCAATAATGGTGTGGTCCTCTCTTTGAAAAGTGACAGCTGGTATAATCTGCAGAGATTTTAGACCACCAGTAGAACTAATGATAAGGAATAAAGCCAGGGACAATTTAACAATGCCAATTCACCTAATTTGCATGTCTTTCAGTTGTGGGAAGAAATAAACAAACATGGCAAAAATGTGCAAACTCCTCACAGGGAGTACCTGGGATGTGAACTGAACATATTCGTGTGTATATTAAATATGTTCCATTCTATTCACTTAATAATTAATTGCATTCAACATCTTTATTATTCCTATATTACATCATATTGTTTCCACTACTGAGATATTAAAAAGGCAAAATGTTTGTAATTATTTGACAGCACAAACACTCAACAAAAATTGACAATCATATTCTGGTAGTGGTAGTGATGAATTGCATACATATGCTTATGGTTACATTCAGTACATAAAAAGATTTAAAACATTAAAAAACATTCCCTGAAAATTCAGGGGATGAAGGAGCTCATATTATTATATATACTGTAAATATAAATATAGATATACATTAGAAATAGATATATACAGACACATACACACAATTGCAGTCATACTTTGCCTAGTCAACCTGTCACAGCAAATGCCTGAGCACTGCACAGTTTGTGTTTCTTTACACTGTATATGAACAGAATCTTGGAAAATTTTGTTGGGAGGCTTGCTTACTAAATCTGGACATTCACGTAATTAATTAGGCTTTTTTTGAAGTTGATGGTAAATGAAATTATGTAAAATGCATTTATCATTAACTAGACTGTTATCAGTGACACTCTATAATTTTTCTTAGGCTTCCCAAACACCATTGGTAATAGACTGCACTTGTGTGACGAACTGCACTAGCAGACCTCTTGAGGCCGGCTATTTAAACCAATAAATGATTCCACAGCATCAGTGTATAGGTAAGATCTTTTTAAATAGCATTCATGTGTATGTCCATGTGTATGCTGAACCAGAGCAAACAGCATGAATAAGGTAGGGCCCCCCATACTAGTGGCAGAAGTTGCTTGCTTTTTGTTGCTAAAACCACAAAATATATTTGCATATAAATATTTATTCTAATCAAATTAAAAGGAAAAAAAATCATTTTACCATTTTGAAGTATGTTCCTGTATTAATTTGCACTTAAGTGTGCTTCGCACAATTAATGTTGTTACTGAATATATAAGGTCCACAGTGCTTTAAGTATCACACTCCAGTAATGTTACATTCAAACTAGGAGGTTCAAAGGAAACTTTTTAATTTAAATAGTGTCATTTTAATTACATGTGCACAGTTTCAGATCTGTAATGTACTTAGGTATTTAATTGGCAGCTACAGACTGTCATGCCACCTCTTGCTTTTTTAATATTGGCCTACTTTCCTTTTTGTGTTATTATAGATCTGTACCATTTATTAAACTCAATTATTACTTTTGTTCAGCTTCTGAAAAGACTACCACTCTCTCTTCTGTGTGTTTTTGAGTAGTAATAACTTTTAACTTTTTCACTTCTTGGGGCTAAATAAATATCACAGGTGTGCGCATAATAATGGATGGCCTAAGTCCATCTTATGTTAACAAAGAACACATTCCATTAATGGAACCATTTTAAACTACTTTGAATTTGAAACAAGATTTGAGCAAGACTTATTTGGCTTATCCTCATTATCATAAGCATGTCTCACAGAATTCCCGAAAGAACTCCAGAGGATAGGTGGCTAACCATCACCAGTAATCCATATTTAATGATCGTGGATTCCTGTAACAGATCAAGCTAACACTTTTATTCATTTTTTGCTTCTATTAGTCTGAATTCCCTTTTTCATAGTTTCAGTTATTCAAAACAGTCAATTTCCTACACATCGCTGAACATTAAAAGGACCACAGAAATATGTCTTTATGTTTGGATGTGGAAGGCTAGCTTAAACACACATTTCAAACTCAACTTTTCAAGAGCACCATGCTCCATTCATAACATCTGGTAACTGCTCTTTATCACATAAAAATATTTTGCCATTTCTTGATGAATGGAGCTCTACTAACTATTTGGGTAACTGTGCATTCATAAAGCAATATCAACTCCTCAGTCAAAGTTTAAAGGGCTTAAATGCCGTTTTTTATTTCACAAGAACACACCTGATGGCTTATTTACAATGAAATTCGATAGCTACCTCTCCAGCATTTCCCTGACTTTTTTATCATCTATTTTACTGCTATAATTTTGGGCATTGCTTGTTTTACAATTAAGTAGCTGCTAGAACGTCATGTTAAAAACAGCTTAGTAAATGTTACTCTGCTTTAATCGAGTTAACTAAACTATGTACTGTGGCCTGGGTTGATCACTTTCAAAGAAAGAAAACAAATACAATATCTAAGGTTTTCTCCTACATCCATCACCAACTTGATAAATCACTCTTGCTGTCTCCCCAGCCCCATCCCTACTTATAATATGTAGCTGTAGCCACTTGGGCCTGTCAAGCGCTGCCTGTGGCCTTTTTAATTTTTATGCTTCATCAGTTTTTTTGAGGTTGTTGGTCATTGTAATATTCTATTCTGCAAATTCACACAAAACAGTAGATCTGAATATAATAAATAAAAGAACACATCTAAGGTAAATAAAAAAATTTAATGGTTAAAAATCCATCCATCCATTATCCAACCTGCGATATCCTAACTACAGGGTCACGGGGGTCTGCTAGAGCCAATCCCAGCCAACACAGGGTGCAAGGCAGGAAACAAACCCCGGGCATGGTGCCAGCCCACCACAGAGCACACACACACACACACACACACCAAGAACACACTAGGGACAATTTAGGATTGCCAATGCACCCAACCTGCATGTCTTTGGACTGTGGGAGGAAACCGGAGTACCCAGAGGAAACCCACGCAGACACGGGGAGAACATGCAAACTCCATGCAGGGAGGACCGGAGAGTGAACCCGGATCCCCTAACTGCAAGGCAGCAGCGCTACCCACTGCGCCACCGTGCCGCCCCTCTGGTCAAAAATGCACAGGTAAAATGTAAAGAGAATGAATTATTTCCTTCTAATAATTTATTCTTTAGTGTCCAGTTTCCATGCATTTTAGCACTATCATTTTGTAATCCAGTTTTATTTTTCTGTCGGGGTCATATTCCAACAGCATTATGTTCAAGACAGGAGCCAACCCTGAACTGTGCACAAAGTAACTCCAAGGAGACCAGACAAGGAACAGTTGTCCATGGTGATGTGAAGCCCCTCAGTAACCATTATGCCACATTACCACTCTTCTTCTTAATGTTAACATCATGTTCAATTTTGCTGCTATGTTAATCTATTAGTATGTGTGTTAAGTGTTTTACGAAAAATGTGTCAAAGTGTACACTTCTTTATAAAATAAATTAACTTTTCATGACCCTTTTACCAAAAAAATCAAGGTCTCGGGAGGCATAAAAATTTGCAACTTCTATTTCGCTGTTAAAATCACAGCTGCTAGGGCTTCCTGTTACATATGCTTCTGTAAATCACGTGACTTCAATACCCAGTAAATTAAGAAAAACAGTTAGCAATTTGAAAAATGTTAAATATTTCAGTAAATTGTACTTTCTAAAGTTGCATAGTGTTTTGAACTTTGGATGATGTACAAAGTATGAGTGATAGCAGACACAGAGCACGCTTTTAACTAAGTTGAAAATTAACTTTGTATGGGAGACCATGTAGTTAAAGAAATATTTACAAATGTATTATTAAAATGATACAGCCCACATGATAACAGGGTTTAATACAATTCATAATAAAAAACACTTTATTTAAATAGCATTAATGGTTATTTTAACTATTACCTCTGTAAATGTGAGACACTATTTATGCTTCTAAAAGCAATATGTGCCTTAAAAAGTTCATTTAATAAATGGAAAGCACTTTAGTTTAGGAACTGCAAAATGCATCTATTACTCATAAATTACTATGTAAAAATACCTTAACAAAGACTTCTTTTGGTTTTAATAACATTACAAAGCATCAATAAAGTGCTTATTCATCTCAGTGTGGACTGTGGCATATTAGGAACCTTTGATACTCTGGTGAAATTACTTGTGACTATGAAGAATTTACAGGTCTTTTACTGAAATATGCAATATCAAGAAAAATATATATCTCTTTTAAACAAAGTTTTGCAAAGTGAACTTATTTTAGAAGGCCATTTTGCAGAGATGAATAACTATTTTACTGATGCCTTCTAAGTGCTATTAAGAGCAAAAGATGCCTTCTAAGGTCTTATTGTATAGTACTATGTGGGTAACAGATACACTTTTACAGTACCTAAACTAAAATGTTACAAATAAATGTATTTAATGTACAAATTATTGGCACATATGCCTTATTTAGGGAAATACAACTTCATAAATAATGTTTAATTTACAAATATCCACTTTTAAAAAGTAGTCATGATAAGGAGCAGGTAGAAAAAAAATGACAGCAGTAAGAGCAAGACAAACAATAAATTGCATATCTTTAGATCATTTTTGGTTGTTTATGATGTTGTCTTTTTAAAACAGATATTAACAAAGTACTATGCAGCTCTGCCTTTAAACCAGTGGAAGATCTGTGTTTAGTAAATGCCGTGCAATCTTGGAGCAGTGTCAGTCACAGTAATGGAAGGGCTTTGGCTTGTGCTAAAGAAATCAAGCAGTTCAGGTTAGAGGTACATTGAAGAATAAACAGCAGAAGATAGAAAGAAGCGAGGGACGACCATCAGTAGAGAAGACTACACTGTAGCAGCCACACACACTAACAGTTACTGACTAACCCATGGTGCATAATAACCATGTCAGCTTGGAAACCTCTCTGAACACAACATACTTAAGGCATAAATGTGACAATTCATGAAGGCAATGATGAAATGATAGATAGATAGATAGATAGATAGATAGATAGATAGATAGATAGAT
>JANRMT010062837.1:26281454-26375691 GCA_026402145.1 Polypterus bichir lapradei | reverse complement strand
ATAGATAGATAGATAGATAGATAGATAGATAGATAGATAGATAGATACTTTATTAATCCCCAAGGGGAAATTCACATACTCCAGCAGCAGCATACTGATAAAAACAATATTAATTAAATAGCAATAAAAGCACAGTGCAAGTTAAAAAATGAATTAGAATTTATAAATATCACACCAAAAATTTAAATCTCTTTTTTTTATTATTTGTTTTGCCACATTTAAGCTTAGAGTTAGAATTTAAAAATGGTGGGATAAAAAAAACTTAGTTTCAGAAATATGAGTGAAGAAATGGATTGCGTAGTAACCTCACAGATATAGAGTCCTGTGTGTTCACATCCTTGCCTGGAATCCGTTTTTAAAAAGTTTGCAAATTCTTCCCTTGAGTTTTACTAGGTATTGCTATACATTCTCATTAATGTGCAAGTTAAGCTGATTGTTGACACGGTTTGTATGGATGAGTGTGCCTGTGATTCACTAGTGCTTGTCTAAGATCCCAGCTTTCTGGATTATAACACTGAGGTTTAGCATGCAGGCCCAGAAAATCAACAAATTACTTGATAATCAAAATAATTGTACAATGCAAATTTGATCCCCATTAAGTAAATTAAGTTTAAACTTGCCAGAATATTCAGAGAGATAAATAAAATATTTCTAAATAAATCTGTTAGATTGGAAAGATGATTAAATATATCACTTTAAAAAGCACAAGACAAATAACTTTTCCTAATTAGAAGAATTAACATTGCATTTGATTTCATGGTGATAACATCTAGCCACACTGGCAGTTGTCAAAAATGTACAGAAATAACTCTACATTATATACTGGATGAAACTGTAAAGGAGAAAAAATGTATTTGTTTTAAAAATTAAAAATTTAAATTAATTTAATGGCAAGTCTAAAAAGACTGCAGGTTAGGTTGTTAACTACACCTTGGTATGCATTACCCAATTACACACAGGAAACCACAATTTCTCCTGACATATTTGTACATCTGGCTTACTCTTTTTCCTGCTCCAAATAGACTCAAGCATCTGCTTTGTCTTAAACGTCCATTTATTGCACCTGGGTTCATTATAGACAGGCAGCTATAATGTTATGTACTGCCCTGTTGACTGGCATTGTCTCATTTGTAGAATCAGTGAATAAAATAAGCTATTATAAAGAAATAAATTGAAAGGGGTAATTATGCCAGTGTTACATTGTAATTCTCCACCCAACACAGTATGCTGTTGTGCCAGTATGGTTCTGTGATTTCGTACTGGCGAAATATCTGTTCTGTATATTTAAACTGAGATTGTGCACCTGAAGAAGGAGGTTACAGTCATCCCTGATGACATCAGAAAACAGTGGTTATGAATAGAATAAATAAAGATTAGATATAAAGGTGTTTAGGTGGAATTCCGAAAACCACATTAAAAAAAGGCTCACTGAATGAACAACATGGCTACAAATACATAGCCGTTTTAGTTTTTAATGTCTTGTACTAATTTTTGATTTCAGTGTACATTATTACATTTTGACTAGTTTGGATTTCATATATATGTAGTGTAAAGGCCAACCTTGACACAGACAGACACTAGAGGTGCAAATCCAAAAGCACATGTGATTTTATTTATTTACAGTGTCCAACAGCCTAAACACACACTTTCCTTTCCGTTTCTCTCACGTCTTTCTTCTTTACTTTTATCTCCCAGTCCTTTTCTCTATTTCTCCTTCACTCCTCCTCAGCAAGCTTTGTCCTCCTCCTCCCTAATCTGGCTCTCGGAGTAGTGTCTTCTGGCCCCTTGTATAGGGCACCCGGAAGTGCTCCAGGTGTCTGATGATGCGTTTATGGCAGCACTTCCAGGTATGGTGGAATAACTGCTCTCCAGGGCTCAGCAGTAATTGTAGCACCCCTGGTGGCGCCCATGGATCCCCAAAGGGCTGCACCAAACTCCAACTCCCTTGAAGCCCTGCGGGAGTCTGAGATACAGCTGCAACCCAGGGAGGCTGCTATCTAACGTTCCAGGGGAGGTAATGCTGTGGACACACTTGCTCCCCCGGTGCTCCCAGCACGGAGACGTCCCAGCTGGGCAAAGGCCCCAGCCGTCCGCCGCAGTAGATTAACTTTAATAGTCAAAGTCTGAGTTCTGATACATGTATTTTAGTTCCCATCCATCCCCCCATTATACACAATCTAGGTCATGGGTGCAGTGACCAGGATATATGGCCGTGGGCATAGACGTTCCACACTCACTAATAACTGCCCTGTTTGCAGCTTGCCGTACACCTGCCACCCTGTGTTTTAGGGATTCGGAATATAAGAGGGAAGACTTGTTTAAAGGAAAGACATTTGAATTGTAACTGTACTGATGAAAATTGAATTAAAGGTAACCCTAATTGTGTAATTCTAATTAGTATAGGGATATCTAAAATACATATTTTATAAAATCAAAATTATATCATAGATTTTTGAATTCTGACCAGTTTTAGATATGTAAATATGATTGACTCTTTAGAAGGCATTAAACAACATTCCATACATTATACTGTATTGATTATTTCATTCTGATAAGCCATCTTTGTACTTACTTCATCCTGCATACAAACTTTACTTTTGCAAAAATATACTGTACATTGCTGTATGGAATAATGCTGTAGAGGTAATTGAAGTTTCAAGGTAACGACATTTTAATATTATCTTTTCATTCAGTAGCTTAAGCTTGATATTTTAGAAGATCTCATATTTTTTAAAACAGACTGAACAAACTCTTAATTTACGCACATTACTTTCAAAATAACAAATTTGACTAAGGATGACAAATCACTTTTAACATGTAATAAATTACAAAAGTCCATAAAGAATTTATGTGTATGAAATTGACTCCAGCTATAAATGTGATTTGTGATTGCTTCCAAAATTTTAAAAAATATTTCTAATTTGATTTTAAATATTTTCCATTTAGCCAATTAGTAATACATCTGGTATTGCAGCAA
This sequence comes from Polypterus bichir lapradei, assembly GCA_026402145.1. Classification (NCBI taxonomy): domain Eukaryota; kingdom Metazoa; phylum Chordata; class Cladistia; order Polypteriformes; family Polypteridae; genus Polypterus; species Polypterus bichir. Next base: position 26,372,714 of record JANRMT010062837.1, on the reverse strand, counting down.
ATAAAAATGACAGGTTAGTCGAGTCCAGTCTAAACCAAATAGAGATCAAATATTAATATTGTTTTCAAAGACCCCGAGATGTATTTCACAAATCATGTTTTGAAATATTATAATCCCCACATCCATAAAGTGTATGTACAAAATTAATCTGATATATTAGCCTAGTTTTCAAATTACGGCTAAAACAATTTTAAATTAAAAGTTGACCACAGAAACATACAATTCCCTTTTCTTTTAGAAATTGGTCATAAGGCTATTTTCTTTAATTGACTAATCATAAGTCAAGAACTATTTTCTGCATTTTTCAGATTATTAGATTCAACAGAGCTAATATGGTAGGGGCTGTTCTGTTTCAAATAGAAGAGAATTTCCAGCATACTGTATAACTTACCTATGAGTGTCTTCTCGCAACTGAGAGGACGTGGCTGATGTTTGCCAACTGGCTGACCAACGACAAGCATTACCTGGTAAACTCTTTTAAAGGGTACACAACCATCCTTAACCTTTTCCAGGAATTAAATGTTAATTTAATTTTTTGGAAATTTCCATTTAAGCATGTGGTGCTGAATACAAAACTCTTATTTAATTTTTTAGCACACTCATTTTTACTGCTTCTTAACGTGTATATACCATTACAAATGTTGATCAAGTTGTATATACCTGTGAAGAAGCTAATGTTATTCTAACGTGCTTTGATTCCCCTAATGTCATTAAATTTATTTTTAGAATAAAGTTTCTCTTTTAATTTTACAGATCTGTTGTTCTATGTTTAGCAGGACAGGTGTCTCTTGAAAAATCTAACTGTGAACACACTGCTTTTTGAGGTCAAAATATTGCACAAATTTTTCAGATTACCACTTAGGGTTTATGAGGCCCCACTAACATTTCAGCAAATGGTTGTTCAAATTTTGAAAGTTCATGCAGAATACTCAAAACCTATATTATGTGATAATCTTCAGTAATGGCAGTAATGACACAAGGGAAACCCAGCTTGTGCACTCACAGGTAGTGGTAGACAGCCTGAAAGAAAACAGTCTGATCTAAAAATAGCAAATTCAGCATGAAAGATGCTCACTTTTTTGGATATAAATAGGTAAAGGATTACTGCAGTCACAAATGTAGGAAAAATTGGAGAAGTGCTGGAGTATCCTGTTCCAAACCTCAAAAATAGGAATTTTTTTTTAGGTTGGCTGGTACTTACAGGAGGTTTATTTCAAATTATGTAACAATGTGCAGTACCTTAAACATATTTTAGGAAATAAATTGAAGAATCATGTGATTGTCTGGAATGATTCACGCAAATAATGTATTTCTTTTCTTAAAAAATGTACTGTTCATCTATAGGGAAAAATGTATTGCAATCAAATGTGTGATCAAGTCACTCAGGTATTATTTGTGGGGATGCTGCTTCATGTTTGTAAGCTGTGCCTTTAACTAAATATGCAAACTCTTGATGATTTGATGTTTTTTATTACTTAACCCTTTTCTTCTTTCCCTACCATGGTTTGCAGCATATTAATACTGATGTGTTGTCACCTCTTGCAGAACCAGCATCTATTGGTTGCTACATTCATCAAGTAAACAAAGCCAGTTTGGGGTAGCACATGACCCACTCAACAAACAGCCATAGGCTTTTGATAAGACAGCCCCTGCCCAATTTGCAACAATGTTTGCTAATGTAGTCCCACAGCTCCAAGTGTGACTTATACTTTTAGAAATGCAAACTCTTTTTAAAAGTATGCTTAGATACGAGGGGGCAAAGTAGCAGCAAATTACGGACCTACAGACTCTCACAGCAACTTGGCCTTTTAAAAGATGCCTACTCATATTTTGCTCTACCACACTTTAGTTTTGCTTAAGAGTAGAATTCTTTTTTCCATGCTTCTATGACTTACCTAGCCTGAATGCCTAGGAGGATGGGCCTCAGTGGTAAAGACCTACTTCCAAGTTTTTAAATGTAGTTTGGTCTGTGCTTTTAAAGCCTCCCTGTTTTGTAGTTGAAGTAAAATTTGAATTTGGAAGCTACAAAGAAACTGTCAGTCTAGCAACATTATCCAACAAAGAGTAGGTTTTAGAGCTCTGATAAGATGGAAGTTTACAGAATGTTTATGAGATATGCTAATTGGAAGATGGAATGGACAATAGGTAACATTTCTGGCTTAATTTTAAACTGGAATGCCTCTTGAACAACTTTTTGATCCTTTCTGACAGTTTCAGAGATTTTCTGAGTGTTATAAAATGTTCTTTAACTGTTCTAACAAAAGAAAATTGATTGATTGATTCCTCCATATTTTATCAGTGCGCATATAGGATATATGTACATGTGTTTATGTGTCTGAATGTATTTTATTTTTGCCTTGTGAAGTACAAGGTGAGATTCTGCATTTTTCTCACTTGATGGGGCAACAAGATAAACACACACTTTTGTTTATAGCATATTTAATCAGTAAGCACCTACTGGGTTATGAGATTATTTTACTTTTGCTTTGTTTTTTCTTTTTTTTTTTACAGTAAGTTCAGACAGATGCTAGTTTTAGGAACTTACTCAAGGTGACACTGTCAATCAGAAGTGGGGATTAGGTGGGTTTAAAGGTAACAATGTCCTAGCAACTGTTTCCAATGTCTGGATCTATCTGCTGGGTTACAATAAGAGGGATTAGGAAAGTTCAAAAGTAAATAAATAATTACAGTTCTTTTAAATAGTAATATTATGAAAACTTTTGAAGCTCATATGGAAAATATGGGAAAATGTAACATACATTGTGAAAAATGACTTCCTGGTTTACATGACTCCTTATGGCATAACCTTTAAGAATATTTAATCACAAATGAGTAAAAAAGAATGAAAATGTTCATTTTTTGTTCAACTGAATTCAATTCCAAGACTATCCCTTAGGACTTTTTTTGACAAGGGTGTGTGGCGCCCAGATGGTGGAATCTACAATGTTCTTTTTTTCAGCAGCTGAAAGGTAACATTCTCTTTTAATTACAATACTAAGAAAAATAGCATTACACAAAAGGTTTTCTAAGAATGGCTTTCCTTGTTGGTGGTTTCTAACATGTTACAACAAACTGTCTCTGTGAATAGATTGTGCACAATTCATTTGAAACCGACTGTCCTGTTATTCTAAGAATTTTTTTGTTCTGTGTTAGTCTTGTCTTTCCTTTTTATCCTGAGTACTAGGGTGTTGTACCGTGTTAGCCATTACGAATGTAGAGAAGAGCCAAGCAAAATGACACCTTTTATTGGCTAACTAAAAAGATTACAATATGCAAGCTTTCGAGGCAACTCAGGCCCCTTCTTCAGGCTCTTCTCTTTTTATCCTGAGAAACATAAGTGCTAAACACTTTTTCCAAATGTCTTCCTGAGTTTTCAGGTACTTTTGCCTCCACCAATATTCCAAAACAAAGATGAACTGACTGCTTTAAAACTGTTGCAGTGTGAATGAATTTGTCCTCTTCAATGAGGTCTGGGATATGTTACATCTTCAAAGGTCGAGGCAGCATAGTAGATAAAGCAGGTTCCCCAGTAGGCAGAATTTATTAAGTGGTTAGCATAACAGCAACAAACTTTACATATTTGATAATAAAACTGGATAGTATGAAGTGGGTTCAAGTTATGGCCATGTCATTTGTTTCAATATTTGATTTATAAACATTGACCAGTATGACAAATACAATAGGCAGTGTCATTTATTTCAAATAACAGTACAATATTTCTGGTATGATGATTTACTCTGTATATAAATTAAATGTGTCATTAAAATCAAAGAGGATCTCATCATGGTCCAGGGATCAGTGTCTTTCGTTTCTACAGACCTGGATTCAGTTTTTACCCTGATTGCTTTCTGTTTAAAGTTTTGCCTGTTCTGTTGTGTGGATTTTGTCTGGGGAAGCTGGTTCCCTCTCAAAGATATTCAGCCTAGATTAGTTAATGATGTGACTGTAAATGTAACCATATAACTGACTAAGGCGTTAACAGTTAGTGATGTCAGACTATTTACTCTTACTACAGTTGTACAGTTGTTAAATAATATGGAAGCTTATTCACTCCACTTAAAAAAGTGATATTTTACAAAAGAATTGCATTTTTTCAGAAGTATTGTGCTATTTTGCAATTATGATTGTATTTTGTTTTGCAAAGGTATTGCATGCTTGCAGATTGTATCAGCATACACGTGTGTGTTTTTATTTTCTAGTGACACCAAGTAAAAGATATTCAGCACACACATCATTTGCATTTAAACCAAATACGTTTATCATTATATTAATGGTTAATTAGATTTGTTTGTCAGTATTGTTTGGCTATATCTTTTTCTGATCACATTATTCAGCTTTTGTAAATTTGTGCAAGCACTCTGAGCCTGTAATCAATGAAGAGCTCTACGTAATAGTGAAGTAAATTTTTTTTTGTCTCCTTTCGCCTACAGGGAATTACAGTAAACTATCTAATAGACAACCTTAGAATCATCCCCAGTCCTCCATCAGCATTACTTGGAATAACACCAGATGAGATAAAATCATGCATTGTAAAATGGGCTGTGGTGTCCTACACTACATTGCATGGAGACTCACTTTGCTTAAAATGGTATAATACTAACCCACGCTCTATAACTGAACGGGAAAGTGATGCCTTATAATATCTTGAACAGGAAAAAATGAAATCCTCTTTGCACAAAATAGTTCATGATTTTTTAAAGTTTGCCCAAAATGTATTAATGCTTTTCTAAAACCAGTAGGCCTTTGTTATTGTCTATGAAAGAAAACACATAAAACTTTCTGAATTAAGTGGGGTAAAGGGGTCAAGGATTCAGTCTGATAGAATTTCACTGAAGTGTGCTTTACTGTTTGTAATTTGTTCTCTTAATAATATATATGAAAATAAAGTTACCTGACTTAAGTGTGTGTCTGGGTGAGTGGACTCTACAATGGTCTGACTTGGCTCCTGTCTTGTGCCTTTATTAGCTGGTGTAGAATGAGATTTCTTGTAAACCTCTTAATTAAAAGAAGCCTTATAAAACAGATGGAATATAAAAATGTACATATCATCACTACTGAAAGACTCAGTGTCAGATCTTCCAAATTGCTAACTGGCTATCCTATTTTACAGTATTTAATATATAGGTGATTTCAAAGCTAAAACACATACAAAGCATCTATAAATATACTCATTTATATATATATATACACGTGTGTACAAACTACATGGTTTTATTGAGTTCACCCTGGCTTTTTATGTTATGTTGTATGTTATTTTGTTAATGTCTGCCTTCGATTTAGCTTGTACTTGGAAATATGGTTTATAAATAGAAATTGAATTAATTAATCAATTAATCAGTTTTGTTGTACACTTATTAAAAATCCATTGCTAAGCCTCTTAATTTTCTTGCTCCACTAATAAACCTGAAGTCAGAGTAACAAAAAGGTATAGCAACACACTCTTCACAACTATTGACATGCAACTGAAAACAACTGATGGATAATGACTAATGGAGAAAGACTCTTATAGATGTCTGATACTCAGAGAATTTTTTAACTCATAGGTGAGTCAACTCAATGCCATTTAAATATCGGGTTTAGACAGCTTCCTTATAAGGTATTGTTATCTTATTAGCTGAGGCAGCAGTTATACCATGTTGTTTCCCAGAAAGCTAAAGCCTCTTTTTTAAATTTTTTGACAAAAATGTTTTCTGCCTTCTGATTTAGTAACCCTTAAAATACAATCTGCTTCTACATTGTCCCCAGAAAACAGTATGACAGAGTTTCTAATATGTTGTGCTCATGAATTTTGTATAAATATACCTTACATATATATACATAATATTGTATATATTGCCTGAAGAAGGGGCCTGAGTTGCCTCGAAAGCTTGCATATTGTAATCTTTTTAGTTAGCCAATAAAAGGTGTCATTTTGTTTGGCTTTTCTCTGTATAAATATACAGTATAACTTTGTATAAAATGCATAATTTTAATGACAGGGAAGCACTGTCTATTTCTAGTGTCTTGAAACAGCAAATAGTTCAAAGGAATAATGAAAACTGAAAAATCTGGGTTACTCACCATTTATTATCACCTGCGTGTAAGTAAAAAAAAAAAAAGCATTTAAAACATGCCTCTAAGTCACCATTTTTTTTGAAAGTGGCATTCCGACAAAATTCAGAAAACAAATGAAGGCAAATGACAGTACTACATCAAGATCACAAAAGTTTGATACATGCCAACTGGGTACAATCAGCGCTGGAAACTGTCCACTCTAACTCACCTCGAAAAAAGAGAAATAAAACCACAGTGCTGAAAAGTTGAAAATGTAACAGACTTAAGCAAATAACAAAAACCTGTCCAAGAGTTCTTAGGAAATTAATGTGCAAAAAATACAGACTCAGATGGAAAATGTGATTCAGAATCTTAAGAAAAATATTACAAGGAGACAGAGTCTGGCAATTCTTAAAAAAAGGTCTTAAGGACATTCTGCGTGGGGTCTACTTATTGGTCCCAAACTTACCACCACGACCATATGACCATACCTTGCACTGTTACGCATCCACCATGTGCAATAATAGACACATTGTGTATGTAATTCAGTTTGTGTATGTGACACCATTGACTGCACTGATTGTGACGACGTGATTGTTATGTTATAAAATTTCACTAATTTATCCCACTATGGTAAACAGCTTCTCGTTTTTTGTAGCTTAGTTGCCTTTTTTTCCAAGTAGGGACCTAGTATTAGGTTTATTTTTGGCCTTTTTTTTGACTCTTGTTTTACCCATGACCTCTGATTAATGTCTTGTTCCCTTGAATCCTACTTGCTTGGTTACAGTCTCCTGATCTTTACTTTCTCTTACAATAATCTTCAGACAACTGTGACTCTGTCATCAAAAATGGAAAAAATGGGCAAGGCCTTCAAAAAGACCCACAAAAACATCTCAGAATCCTAACTGAACTGCCTCATATAGGTCTCACCCCAAGTAAGCCTGACCGTAGGTAACTGGAAGGCTTCAGCTTACACAGACTTAAATGAGGCTTTGAAAACACATTTCAAATCAAACCAAGGAAAGTCTCTAAATATATCAAAAAGCATCTTACCAAGGAGAGAAACCATAAAAATGATGAATGTGATATACTATTCAACAAAGAATCTTTAAATAAGGAAGAATTTATTTAAGAAATGAAAAAAGAAAGCAGAGATGCTCAAAGCAGCAAAAAAGGATTTGTCTAAAGGCCAATCAAAAGAAAACAAGTCCAAATTAGGATCCAAAACAAAACCAGAAAGGAAGAATAAAAATTCAGAATTCAGAAAAAATATTAGAAGTAATTAATTCAAGAACAACCAATCGATAAACCTCCAAGGAATTCACTTCCCAGTCTCAGTTTATAGGCTGAAGACAGTCCCTTAGCAGTGATGTAAGGGTTCCAGTCACAAAATTAAATGAACATCAGAGAACACATCGTGGAGCGATAAATAATGCAAACACAAATAAAAAAAGAAGGCACAAGAAGGGAAAATACAATAAGCCAGGGAAGAAACCCTGGCTAAAACATAACATGTGTCTCTTAATACCATGTTGTAATGAGTCTCGGTTTTTGACCTTCATGTGTGAATCTTATTTTTCAGGGTTGTTTTGTATGTTAATATATAGTTGCTGCCATTGTGTGGCTGTCTTTGCTTGGCCTGCTGACACACTGGGTCATAATGGTCCTATGTAAGATAGCAGTGAACAGCAACTCATGATCTAGGCACTGGATCAGCCTCATGAAAACTATTTAAAAAAAACCATTTTTACTAGTCACAAAATCAGGTCAGTATTAGAAATCTTGCTGTTCTCTTTGACTTTGAATGTGATTTACCATTTGACTTTGACATTTGATTGGCTCCATTTGGTACTTGGATGGATTAGACTTGACTTCTGACTACACCTTTTATTCCCTTCAATTAAATAAGATTCATACATGAAGGTCAGAAACCGAGACTCATTACAACATGGTATTAAGAGACACGTGTTATGTTTTAGCCAGGGTTTCTTCCCTGGCATATGTGCATTTTCCCTTCTTGTTCCTTCTATTTAATTTGTGTTTGCATTATTTATCGTTCTATGATGCGTTCGTTTAATTATGTGGGTGGAACCCTTACATCACTGCTAAGGGACTGTCATTAGCCTATAAACTGATACTGGGAAGTGAGACACTTGGAGGTTTATCTATTGACTGTTCTTGAATTAAGAAAACCAGATATTCATTAATAAAAAAACACAAAACATCCCAAAATGGGCTTAACTGGACAGGGAAACTGTCTGCTTTATGTGAAGTAATGGTCATAAAGAAATTCCTGTTATATGTGTGAATCCATTACAAACATTAAAATGGAACTATCCTCCTTGCCCATGTCATGTCTATGCATTTTATGGTAAAAGAACATTCACAGCAATAGGTTCTACACAGATGTTAAAATAACACAATATGGTTCTGAGGGAAGGCACCATTAAAAAAGGTGTGTGGAAATAAAATGGAGTATCATGTTTGCAGTAACACTGTCTCTAATGAAACCTTTGCAACAATTGTTAGGAAGAATGGTTATTGAACAGTGTAAAAAGTCATCACTAAGCAGAATATTGGTGCTGCTTCTTGTTCTGTCCTGCTTGGAACATGGAAGCGCACAGATTCTCTTATTGTTTTTAGAACACTGAGGATCCTTCACAAAGGATAGTCCCTAGCCATGGGATATTTTATGATAAAAACTAAAGAACTTACACTTCCTTGGTATAAAGGCAGCAGGTAAAAGGAAGAGTATTTCCATATAATCCTCCTTGGTCACGCTCATTGCCATTTCTTTTACCACACCTCTATCAGACAAAATTCCTTTGTCCACAACCTAGGGTGCAAATTACCCTTGGGGCTGCTATTTATCCTGAGTCACCTGGAAACAATTAGTGAGAAATTACCTGATGCATTAAGGTGTGTGTATTTTGGCTTCATTTGGTTATGATTCATTGAATCTCTAATTTCTTGAGTTTTTCAGGTAAGTTTGTTTAAATGTGTGAATCTCAGTTTGTGCTTTCTTTTTGTCTAATTCCAAGTCCTTATGATTTTTGCAACTGATAGTCATTTGGTAATTTTGGTATTTAGTTTCACTAAATCTTCTTCTGCTCCTTTACATGGTGTGCCTATTTTTAGACTGTAATACTGGCCTTTGTTTCTGTTTTCAATCATGGCTCCTTATCCAGAGGCTAGTAGAGTCCATCCTACCATTTTGCATTTTTTTGCCCTCACATCTTTGAGCACGTTCAAGTTTTCTGCTTTCAGAAACTACTTAACTTTCAAAGTGGGAAGGTGAAGCATAGTAGCACGTGTAGGACAAAGCTGCTGACAGGGTGAGCAGTTCCTGGAAACACTCCAGTATTGCAAACAAGATAAGAGCAGATCAGCAAATAAAATCGGGTTGCACCTAACATTATTATTGAAAGGACCAACTAAAGAAGTGCCTCTGCCACAAGAATACTATACTCAGCTCTATTGCGCATATTGCTGAGGATTAAAAGGTGTACTTCTAAGATAAGCTGGAGAGACCTTGAAACATTTTAACTTCTGGGTGGCTTTTACAGCAGCTCTCATTCACTCTCACTTTTTTTTTTATTTATTGATTTTTTAATTATGCAATTGTACAATTATTGACCATTTTATTTAATTAGAATTAATTTTAATGTTTGGCTTCTGGCTTGTTACTATTTATCTTAAATTAATTTTTCAATTGAAAATATGCTGCTGTTATTGCACACACAGAGCCAAGCGGTCAGTCTGTATCAGTTTCCTTTTGGATGAGCTGGAAACTTGAAAACTGTGTGAGTGAAGAGGATCAGAAGAATCTGATGGCTACCTGTGTCTATAACCTCTGAAAATGAGAAGCTCATCTGAAGATGGAAAGAATATAGAACAAGGATAAATGTAAGGTGGAATGTACTCAGAACTGGCCTGTGCAATGTTCTATTGCTTTTGAATAAGCTGGATGAACTTTTACATGTCATTGTGGGTCACAGCAAGTTCTGGTGCTGCGGCATTTGTTTATTGTGGAGAATCAACTTAAAACTGTTATATCAAATGCTATGTTAATGTTGGACAGTTTTCACCTAATGTGATCAGATAGTATTAAAAAGGCAGAAGGTGGACTGAAAATAAATGAATGAGTAAAGGTAAACAAGCAAGCACATAACAAATTACATTGTAATTGTAACTGATTACAAAAAAACAATAAAACTTAAATGTGTTTTGTAGTCATTGAAATACTGACTGAATTTATTCATATTGCTGCCTAGGTAGATAAATTACATTATTCTGATTATTGTTTATTAACTCAGGAAAAGAAATGATTCACACTGTACTAATATTCTAATGAACAAATTATTTTGATTCTAGAATGCTGTTGATTTAATCAGGGGGACATAGGAATTTAACTTTCAGTTAGCATGTTGGATTTGAGGGTACAACAAACTGGACTTGCTCCATTCGAATGTCGATGCCTTTAAATGTAAACCTGCAGTATGACTGAGCAGATGTGAACAGCCAGCAGCTCTCTTATTTAAGACAGAAGTTCTTATGTGTGTTTTTCAATCATTGTTTGTTTTTTGTTTATATGTGTTTTATTAGTACTTATCCATAAACGCCCCCATTTTATATCTTATTTCGTTGTTGCTTCCTTCCTTGACCTGCGTCCTTGACCCAATACCAACAAGGTTTTTCAAGGAAGTATCGGACGCGCTTATTGATAATATCCTTGACATAGTAAACTCGTCATTAGATTCGGGGGTTTTCCCAGACTGTCTTAAGACTGCTGTAGTTAAACCCCTACTCAAGAAAAATAATCTTGACCCCTCTGCTTTTGAAAATTTTAGACCCATCTCTAACCTGCCCTTTTTAAGTAAAATTCTAGAGAAGGCAGTAATTATGCAGTTAAACGACCACTTAAGTAAACATGCTATTCTAGATAAATTTCAGTCAGGTTTTAGAACTAATCACAGTACAGAAACTGCACTCGTTAAAGTAGTAAATGACTTGCGATTGAATGCAGACAGAGGCCATTTATCTGTTCTCATCCTCCTCGATCTGAGTGCCGCGTTTGATACCATTGATCACAATATTCTTAGAAATCGCCTTAGTCAATGGGTGGGCCTCTCTGGTAATGTCTTTAATTGGTTTGAATCCTACCTGGCAGGGAGAAAATTCTTTGTTAATTGTGGTAATCACAACTCAAAGACGCATGATATTCTATATGGGGTTCCACAAGGCTCTATCCTGGGTCCGCTTCTTTTCTCAATCTATATGCTTCCGTTAGGTCAGATTATCTCAAGTTACAACGTGAGCTACCACAGCTATGCTGATGACACACAGCTGTACTTATCAGTAGCACCTGATGACACCGGCTCTCTCGAATCAATAACACAATGTCTTACTGGTATTTCTGAATGGATGAATAGTAATTTTCTCAAGTTAAATAAAGAGAAAACTGAAATTGTATTGATTGGCAAAAACGGATTAAGTGAGGTTATCAAAAATAATCTTGACGCATTAGGATTAGAAGTTAAGACCGAAGTAAAAAACTTAGGGGTAACCGTTGACTGTAACCTGAATTTTAAATCACATATTCTTCAGACCACTAGGACAGCATTTTTTCACTTAAGAAATATAGCAAAAGTTAGACCTCTTATATCATTGAAAGATGCTGAGAAATTAATTCACGCTTTTGTTTTTAGTCGATTAGATTACTGTAACGCACTCCTCTCAGGACTACCCAAAAAAGACATAAATCATTTGCAACGAGTGCAGAATGCAGCTGCTAGAATCCTAACTAGGAAAAGAAAATCCGAACACATCTCTCCAGTCTTAATGTCACTACACTGGTTACCTGTGTCTTTCAGAATTGACTTTAAAATTCTGCTTATAGTCTACAAAGCCTTAAATAATCTCGCTCCATCTTATATATCGGAATGTCTGACACCTTATATTCCAAATCGTAATCTTAGATCCTCAAATGAGTGTCTCCTTAGAATTCCAAAAGCTAAACTTAAAAGAAGTGGTGAGGCGGCCTTCTGCTGCTATGCACCTAAAATCTGGAATAGCCTGCCAATAGGAATTCGCCAGGCTAATACAGTGGAGCACTTTAAAACTCTGCTGAAAACACATTACTTTAACATGGCCTTTTCATAACTTCACTTTATCTTAATCCTGATACTCTGTATGTTCAATTCATTATAATAACTATTCATGGTGGCACTAAAATCCGTACTGACCCCTACTCTCTCTTCTGTTTCTTTTTCCGGTTTTTCTGTGGTGGCGGCCTGCGCCACCACCAACTTACTCAAAGCACCATGATGTCCCAGCATTGATGGACTAAAAGCCAGAAGTCCACGTGATCATCATCAAGTCCTTCCGTGAAAACCATAAATACAAAGAGGACTGTTTCATTTATGTTAGGTAGATTGCCCAGAGGGGACTGGGCGGTCTCATGGCCTGGAATCCCTGCAGATTTTATTTTTTTTCTCCGGCCGTCTGGAGTTTTTTTTTTGTTTTTTCTGTCCCCCCTGGCCATTGGACCTTACACTTATTCTATGTTAATTAATGTTGACTTATTTTATTTTCTTAATGTGTCTCTTATTTTTCTATTCTTCATTATGTAAAGCACTTTGAGCTACATTTTTTTGTATGAAAATGTGCTATATAAATAAATGTTGTTGTTGTTGTTGTTGTTCCTTGTTGGAGGGTATTAAGGCATGATGTTAGGGGCCTCTTCTGTTTAAGATCACTATGAAGAATCACTATTTGTAGTTTCCAAGTTTCTGGACTGAAAAACAAAACTTTACAATGTATTTAGGAAAGAAAGAAATAACACAACTTTAATTTGGCATATTTTATCACTTAATATGATATAAGTAACAATATAACTTAGAATATAAATATAAAAGGAAACTGCAATCATACACTGAACCAATCAATACAAACAAGACTATAGAAGACCAGTTCAATATACAGGATAGCTGTGCTCAAACCCGTGCAGCATGGAATGCTCCAATTCAGAAACTGAACACAGTGATGGGTGGTCAGAAGGGTGATATTTGACAGCTGCTGCTTAAGGTTTAAACTGCCAATCAACCTTCTTATCTGGTGGGTTTTGCTGCTTTTGTACTTTCTGATAGACTGAAGAGTTGAGCACATTTTCTGCCTGGGTGGTTGTGATTCTTGAATATGTCACAGATGGTATGGAAGAGTGTGGGACAGGCCTAACGTTTAATTATAAGTCAGACCATATTTAATTTTGTGCAGATGTCTTTTTCCATTGTTTGGTTATATTTGTAAATCATTTGGTAATGCTACCACATGAGACTGTTTCTATTGTGCAGTAATAAAATTTTAAGACCATGAAGTAGCTCATTCCACATTTTTGCAGATGTCTCACTATGACTTCACCGTTGTACTGAAGGTCTAGCCATTGGTCACTGGTTATCTATAAAATGTAGAATTTTCCAAAGTTGTTTAGTTGAAACGTAGTTCTCTGTATGTGTCCCAAAATCCACAATGATTTATTTTGTCTCGGTGGAGTATCTCCATTGTTACTGATTATCATCATCACTCACTTCATATTTAAGGAAAGCATTTCTGACACACTGCACTGGGTGACTTGGTGGCACCATGGTAATGTACAGTAGCTGCAAGTCACCCAGGTAATGTAGCTGCCTCATAGCTTGATGAGATTTGGTTTATTTCACTGTATTATGATTGCATTTTATAGAATAGAGCTTGAAATAGCAGCATAAGTAGAGCATTGTTGTTATTGGAGTAGCACAAATGGATAGACATTAAGAAGGCATAGGTTTAATATTCCTTAAGTTATCAAAACCAAAATATCATTCAAAAGTATTACTGCAGTTGTCCATCCATCGGGTATTTTCCAACCCGATGAATCCAAACACAGGGTCATGGGGGTCTGCTGGAGCCAATCCCAGCCAACACAGGGCATAAGGCAGGAAACAATCCCAGGCAGGGTGCCAACCCACCGCAGGACACACACAAACACACCAAGCATACACTAGGGCCAATTTAGAATTGGCCAATCCACCTAACCTGCATCTCTTTGGACTGTGGGAGGAAACCGGAGCGCCCGGAGGAAACCCACGCAGACACGGGGAGAACATGCAAACTCCACACAGGAAGGACCCAGGAAGCGAACCCAGGTCTCCTAACTGCAAGGCAGCAGTGCTACCACTGTGCCACCATGCCGCCCTACTGCAGTTGTAACCTAACTAAATCTTGTTTTTCAATAATTTTCTTGTCACTGTTAATAATTTTAATATTTTTGCGTATACTTTTTGGTCATGTGGAATTTTGGTATTTTTTTGTGTCATTTCAGTACATTTTTGTGTGTGTTTTTTTCTGAAGATTGAGTCATTTTTTTACTGTTTTCTAATGCCCTGTTCCTGCCTTTTGACAGTAATTTGAAGTCATCACTTCAACACAATTGAAGATGGTGTTGCACAATCTGAATCATTCAAGTACTGGTTCAAAAATGTAAAAAGAATGTTGATGACTATTTTATCGATTTAGCCTAAACTGCTTAAACTACATTTCCCATTTCATCTTTAAACATTTTCTGCCATTTGGATAGCTTTTTTAATAATTCATAATATGCACTAAATCCTAAATGTCATTGTCATTATTTCCTAGTTGTTACCTAAGCTACATTTTTTATGTTGTGTTTTGAGTTGTTTTATTGCAAGACTCTCATGGTTTATTTCTTTGTTGATCTGGGTACATTGTGATCTTTCATAGTAGTGCTATGACGATGTCACAGATCACAATGCCCATACCATGTTGACATGAACAACATGGCAGTACCAATGACAATAATGCTCCGTATTGCCGCACAACTCGAGAAAATTCCAAAGAAACTTGCACTGTTATGACAGTCAAAAAAAAAAAATGTAAGAATTATTGACAATAAAAATAACAGTAATAACTCCAAACTTGAAATAAAATTATTCAGGACAGTGTCAACAATGAGATCCTCACAAGAAAAATCAAAATAGAAGCAGTAAAATTGTACAGTTTAAACAAAACAAATGAGGACAGGCACTGATGGGATACTGACACCCTGCACACTCAATCCTTCAGTTAATTTTGCTCTTTGACTTTGTGTTGCCTTGGGTTATCTTTCGGTACTCTGCAGTATAACAATGTGCATGTAGTGCTGGCTAATAACACAGGTGTTATATGAGCCAGAGTCTCAACCATCACATGGCATAGGTCATTTGTGTGGCACATAAATGTGTACGTGCTGAAAATACTGAAAAGAAATGTTTGCCTCAACTTGCAAGGGTTAATTTACTTTAATTGCAGCAGACCATCTGTAGGTTGTAACTTATTAGTTGTTCCCTGAAGAAGGTGCATTTGTAATACTGTATTCCGATATTTCCTTTTATTAATTTTTGCTAACCTAAACTTTAAATCTAAACATCTGGCAGTTTACTGCTTACCTTTTCACCATTTTAGGTCATTCATTGCATTTCAACTAATTGAAAATCTGGATAAACTGAGGTGTTCTAAAACTTGTGACCAGTAGTGTAAAACAGAACACATGTATAGTGTAAATAATAATAAATTAACCCATCTATAGCAAGTTCTGCCTTGCAAATGAAGCTCTGGGATGCACATAGGTTTACCCACTTTTGTAAGTGAAAAAGAGTGTTCAGAAAACCAATAATTTACAGGATTGGAACTGTACATTTCCAGGCACCTCTAGCATCATATTATGGTATTATCTGTAAACTCTGTTAGTTGGTTATTCTGAATTTAATATTGTTAGTGAGCTTGTATCAGTAGTTATTAATATGTGACTCAAACTGCTGGGCACAGCTGTCATTTAGATAAGGTCAAGAGCTGCATGTAATTATTTATAAAATTTAAATAAAGCAAAAACTTCTACATTAAGTAAAGTATGTTTGGAATATAACTTTTGACCATGAGTTCAATTTTGCCCTTTATTTTTTAAATATTTATTCTGCTTCACTTCTTTCTGACTAAAGTCTTAGTGATCATAATTCAGCTTATTCTTTTGGTACATCTGCTTTGCCACTCAATCCAGTAAATATTTACTAAAACATACAGTACCTCGTAGAAAATAAATCTGGCATAAATATAATGACATGAATGTTTTATTATACTCCATAAAGTCCTAGATGTCTGCATTCAGAAATAATCATTTTAACTCCTTTTATCTGTTTTCAGTGAGTTTAATGGACTGACATCCCACTGGGAGCTGGGTACTCACTATATTAAACTATAAAAAAAAGATATTGCAAACTATGATTGCAAGAATGTTGCAAGTATTTACAAATAAAGTCTTCCTGTAACCAATAAGTACCTTTCTTTTTCCCGTGATTACTACAACACAGCATATTGGTCACATAGGGTGGAGTAGGGACACTGTGAAAACATCTCTCTGTGCTCAACTGTAATATAGCTACATAAAATAAAGTGAAGTCATCATACTACCTGCAATATGTGGAGCAAATGAAACTGAAAAAAACATCAGACTGTCCTGAAAAGAACCTCAGCAAACAAAGTTCATACAGGCTATGTACTGTAATAAACTACATTAATCACACTATGTGATTTAACTATTAATAAAACATTTTGCATTTGAAAGGAACACATTAACAAATATACCCTGTCTTTCGTAATCAACTGAATGACGTTTCAATCATTTTTCTTTGCCCAGTAAACTGATACTTGACTGGAACTGATATTGATTTTACCTTTTTTTTAATAAAGTACCCAATAATATACCATAGCTGTGCTGTTTTAAGACATTCACAGCATCAGTTTTTCTGGAAAAATTATACTGTATTACTAGGAATTTAAATTGCAGGAAACGATAATACTCAAATTTAATTCAGTTTATTAAATTACATAAAGTGGCAAGGATGGATAAGGAGGCTTTATAAAACTCTAATATTTGTTTAACATATTTCTCTTACAGGGAAAATGCTTCAGGAGTAAAGTACAGCAATCTTCACTATCAAAAGAAAAACAAACACATACACACGAACTCGCACAGTTCCTGGAAAAACTTTTACAGGTTCTCATAAATGACATAACTACCTGCAATCAAAGGTTACGGTAGAATTTATTGCTATGATTAGTTCTTGTGAATTTTGGCAAATTGAGTGTCAAATGTCTGTCTTAAGGAATTTTTTTTAAGGAAAAGTTCGATTAATGTTTATACAGTATGAATCGCTTTAACAAGTTGAAAGTGCTTTATTACAAGTGTAATGTACTTTAAAAACATTATGCATTCCATACAGAGAAGTCCATATAAACAAACATATTTACAGTGTATCTATGTGTAATGTACATGCATATTTATATGTACTGCATATTTATATAAAGTGTATAGACATTTATGTTTATCTCTTAAAATTTCTAATTATTACTAATATAAGCCAATGGTGCTGCAAAAAACATATTAAACTAAAACTATATTTAAGCTCTAACAGTTTAATTTTCAACTGAACTTTAAACAAGTTGCTATGCTTTAAAAAGTATTTTTTATTAGGTATGTACTGTGTACTATATTATTTCCCCTGTGATTTTGTGTAATAAAAACTATCAATGTCTTTCTTGGATAAGCAGATAATATTCACACTTTACCAACATCAATAATTTCACCACTAATAATTTTGACTTAAATTAATCATTTTATTTGATATATTTTTAAAGTACCATAACACAGTGGTTTTTAGTGAAGGGTAAATTCAGCATTTACCAAATGTTATATATTTATTAGTTAGAAGGTGGATGACAAAACTGGATTAAAAAATGGTAAAAGGCTGACTTTGCAAAATCTTGCCTACTGGGTCATATATAAGTAGTAACATTTTTATTGATAGAAAATAAAATTAAAAGCTTCACTATATTTCCAATTCCACTGTAGAATATTTAGTAAAAATGACTTATATGGCAGAATTAAACATTCTGGCCATGCTTTCTTATTTATTCCTTTAAGCCAAAGTATAACAAATAAAAATGTCTGGCACTTATCTTTTACATAATAATCTTATTCATATCAAGGTACAATACAACACAATAGTTTTGTCAGCATTCAAATTAATATTTTAATACGCTTGGAATTTTTAAAAGTTTTAAAATAAACTGTTATCTTACCGTTTTATGAAAATGAACCCCATCATGTCATGTAAATTCAGTATAACTAAGTCAAACCTCGCAAAGCTTCTGCTTAGTAGCTAAAATATATTAGCATGGAAAATCCCACATGCAGTAAATGAAGACAACTATACAGCAGCTGTGGATTAGATACTTACTGCTACAGGCTTCACAAAAGCAAGCCAAATGAGCTGGGAAGCAAAATACCTAGAATTACAGGAGAAAGTAATGCACAATAGAGGGTGTGCTTTCTGGTAAGGAATTAAACTTTAATTCAGGAAAATAATTAAAAGTTGCATTCTTAATAAAACAAACATATGATCAAATGTTAAAAATGATGTTCTTAGTGCTTGGAATTAGTGCACAACATCAAATGTAGAACTTGTTAGTGTACATGGTTTTGGAATGTTTGAAATTGCTTCTCAAAAAATCCTAATCCTACATGACAAAAGAGTTGATACAATTTTAAGCAGTAGACTTTATTGTTAATAAATGATCTACAACATGAAAAAGTGTCCACAACTTTTTACGAGGAGTGATATTTGATAGTATTTCTAATAAGTATAAATAAATCTAATAATTGTATTTAGAAATACATCTTAGAAATACATTCATGAAACTGAACCAACTCCAACACTTAATTCCTAGTAAAAAGAAGACCATAAATATTAGGCTTTAAAAAGGGTGTCTCATTTGACTGAACAACAAGAAAAAAGTAAATAAAGCCTGTATATCTGACAAATCCCTAATTAGACAATGTTAAAAATATACCGTGCCTCTCTTACCTATAATTTTATCAGCCTATTTTTGAGAAGCCAGAATAAGCATTAAGGTCACTGACTTCTCACTTCCATCTATTGTTTTGTAGGAATCCTTTCAAACCATTGGCTTTAGCCCTTCAGGCACTTGTGAATCAGACTCTTGGATTACAAAAGTGTGACTAGTACTGGCACGGTGGAGAGTTAAATCAAATTGGAGTGAAAGTCTGTTAGACGAAGGCTGAACAACAGGTAATGCCATCCCTAATTTCATAGTGTAAGCATTTCTTCCATCCTTTGCCTATTAGAAGTTCATGGGAAACTAAAGCCTTCTGTGACAGGACACAAGATGAGATTCAGTTCTTCACAGGTCACTCCTAATTAAACTAACATGCAAGCATGCAAAGAAGATTCATACACATTCACAAAGTGTCTAAGCCAGAAGCAAAACCTTGGTTTCCAAAGCTTTGATGAAACCTTGATAAAAACTATGCTATCTACCAGTCTTCCATGTTTGTTTTATTACACTAAGCTTTGTGTTTTATTGCGTGTTTGTATTTTATTTTATTGTATTTTCTCTGGCAAATATCCATCCATTATAGACCCGCTATATCCTAACTACAGGGTCACGAGGGTCTGCTGAAGCCAATCCCAGTCAACACAAGGGCACAAGACAGGAAACAAACCCTGGGCAGGGCGCTAGCCCACCGCAGGTAAATAATACAGTATATCGTTATTTGAAACATATGCACTGCATGTGTGTTCCATATCTACAAAGATCTGGGTAAATGTAGGTGGAAAGGAAATGCGAGGCAAGAAATGCTGAACACATACCTAAAGCAGAAACTTTTTCTACTAATAATAACGTGAAGTGTATAATGTGTGAAGACTTTAGTCCAAATATCAAATAAACACGTGCACTTTTATTGTATATAAAAATATACTGAGTTCTTAAAAATATCTACAGTAGAATAATACCAAAGAATCCAAAAACAGACAAAAGATGTCTTAATTAAGAACAATGCA
Source organism: Polypterus bichir lapradei (assembly GCA_026402145.1). NCBI lineage: Eukaryota > Metazoa > Chordata > Cladistia > Polypteriformes > Polypteridae > Polypterus > Polypterus bichir. Next base: position 26,352,726 of record JANRMT010062837.1, on the reverse strand, counting down.
AGGGATGCTCAATGCAAGTAATAAATCAGTAAAATAAACCAAGGACTACACAAAACCTTCTGCATTTTTGAACATTTCTACACAAGCTGGCCACCCAAATCTAATTGTACTTCCTAACTCTGTGCGTTGTTTTGTCTATGTAGTGTCTTTATACTCCATCAGGGTAACTTTGGCCATGGGAACTATTTCCATATTAGGACCCATTCTATATTTGTAACAAGAGCACCAAACTGCAGCTTCCATTAGTCTTCCCTGGTTTACCCTGAGCTCTGTGTTATTCATAAGCCATAAAGAATCAATAGACAACCCTTATGCTCTCGACTCTGTGGATAAACATTAGAAATTCTATTGTGTTATGTCGTCTGCCCTCAACAATGAGTAGAAGTATTGTCTTTTCCTACATCATCTGTCAGTTCTCCTTTTAGGCTAATATCTCCATCTTGAGGGGGCCTCCTATAAGGAATGGGGCTTGAAATACTGCCACCTGGTGGCATCTGTTTGTACTTGCCTTTCCCTTGTGTAATCACAGAACTGAAGAAGTTGTTTCCTTTCTATTTTTATTCATGAACACTTCTAACAATCAAGTTGAATCAACACAACAGGCTGCTGCACTTGGAGGCATAAAATAAGTTCATACAGGGCCAGCTTAACTTTACATTAAGTTTTCCCAATGTTTATTACCCCAAAGTCAGTAAATAAACATAAAGGTGAAAGGAGTGTATACTGCAGAAAAGGTGCATATAAAACCCATAAATAATTCAAGCTACACAATATATTGAATAAATACTGTAGATAAAAAAAATGATAACCCAGACTTATATAAAAAACAAAATGACCATCGTTTGTTTCCTAACTAAATAATCACAATATACAAAATATCAGGCTAAACACTCACAATGCCTGGACTAAAGCCGTCCCTGAAAGAAATTTTAAATGATGACAAATGTTGTGAATCCTTAAGGAATAATGAAATTAAAAATGAAGACCTGAGGGTCCTATCCAGAAATTAATCATTTTTACCAGAGTGGAGTCCAGATTTAAAATGTTTTCCAGGTATAAAGTGAGGAAACTGCCTTTTTGTTGAATCTATAATCTGATGAAATGGACACTGGTAAACTGCTCACTGGTGATAGATTTCATCAGAAGTTGAAGTAGTAGTGGTGGTGGTTAATATTTATGTCGAGAATAGCGAAGTATAAAGAAGAAGAAGAAGTCCACTATATGTAGAAGTGACCTGGAAATATGAAGACCACCTCAAACTGCTGGTAACTGTCAAGCATGTCATTCCACTATTTTTCAATGGGAGGCAATACTTATACATAGGATAACTTACCTACATATAAAGGGACAATAACCAAAAGCGACAATGTACAGACCAAAAAAATCATGTAGAGTCACAGTTATACTTCTTTATCGTAAGATGACAGCAGTACTGTGACCTAACACACAGTATAACATGAATCTCCTGTGTTGCTGGAATACATAATATCTTTCTATGCCTTATGTTTTTCTCATACATTTTTAAAAGTGTAAACAGTCTGGATTCTCTAATAGGTAAAAATGGCAATTAATTTTTAGTATTTCCTAATTATAGACCGGGAAATTCATTATGATCGTTGATGCTATTTAGATTTTAACCAAAAAAGAAGAATTGCATGAATTAAATTTTACCTAGCTAGGACTTTTTTGTAATGGTTGTACTGGTCTGCACATCACTAAATGTACAATAAAACATGAGTAATTAGTGCAGATGTATAAAACCTCTGGAGATGTTTAAGCAAACCTGAAAATGATTTCCAAAGCATAATTTGATTATCTGAGACAAACAGATTTTTCAATCACTTCTGTAAGCAAAATGTGGTGCAATGTTTAGCCTTGCAACTTCACACTTACAAGAGACTGGGCTCAAACTCTGACTTAGATGCTTTCTGTGTGGGGATTTTTGTTCTTTCCTTTACTCTCTAACTACTTTAGTTGGTATTTACAATTCTAAAAGAATGCAGTTAGGGTTAACTAGGAAATTAAAACTGCCTAGGTGTGACTCAACGTGGGTGTGGACACATTTGTGTTCCTTGTGATGGACTTATGCCTCATTCCAAGGTTAGTTCTGGGCTTTTGCCTGAATCTGTAGAGATATGATTCCACTCCACATTTAAAGAGAAATAGTAGAAAATGAAAATCTCTCTACTGGTATATATAAAATCCAACGTCTGTCTGTCTATATGTCTGTCTGCTTTTCACAAGAGAACTACTTAACAGATTTAGATCAGGTTTTTTTTCTATAATTTGCTTGAACATTCTGGTTGATTTTGCAACTTCTCTCATCGCGCTAAGAATCATAGTTCACTTACAGGAGCGATATATTCGCGCTATCCGAGACAGAAGCTGCGGGCCGAGGGGAGGGGGAAGTGTGACATCAGGAGTGGGGAGCCGGGCAGGGCCCTCCTCACTGTCCTTTTTCACTAATGCACAGGTGGAGCCACGGGGCACAGCTAGTAGTTTATATTGGGGAGGTGGACAGGACTCAAAAGGGACATTGCATGATATCTAGTATGAACTCTTTAACTGCCTGAAGAAGAAAAAAGCTCCAGTACTACCATTTATATCAGTAGAAGGTAAGTGATTAAAATTCAAATGCTTTTTAATAATAACAATAATAAACATTTTGACAAGAGATGCTGTGTTCCTATAGCTTCCCACTACCATGAATCTTAATAATGAGGATAAAGAATTTAATGGATGCGTCCTTGAATATACGTAAAAGTTGTTTTTTTTTTGCCATTGTTCCATTTTCTAGCACAAGATCACAAGGAGATGCTGTCTATGCTGGAATCTTTTCATTGATATATTAATAATCCATATACTGTCAGCACAGAATAAAAGTCATCCTTTCAGATGAAACAGTTTTGAATTTGAAAATATGATGAAATAATGTAATGAAACTATTATACAGATTCAAAAAACATCTGGCTTTAAATGTTTCAAATCAGATTTTTAGCTATATATAGGTTAAATTATTATGCTAGCATCACATTATATGCTTAGAAACCATATTTAATGTTAGGTATAAAATTTGATATTTAGTCCTTATGTTTTTACAAAAAATGTAAAGAGTTTTACATAACAATCATTATATTTTTATCAATAGGATATTATCCATTAATATGGTATGTGATATTTAAGTAGGTCAAGAGTGTACATTAAATAAAATCCTGGCATTGTTAGGTAATAGTAGTAGTAATAGTAGTAATAACCTATATGACCTTATAATTAAAACTATCCATGTCCTTCGAGTTCAAGGAACCCAAACATGGCAAGAGAAATAATTGCAATGCACAAAGAAACAAAGAAAATAAAATATAGGACTTCTTCAAAGTGTTTATATCAGCTGGCTTTTATCTTGCAATGACCTTTATCTATATAGTACTTCAAATCAACCTATAAGAAAAATAAATACACTACAAAAATATTTTTTAAACATCATATTAATGAAAGACTTAAAATATACTAAAATATCCTGAAATATGCAGTAGTATATTTTAAAATACAAAATATATTTGCATTTTAATATACTAATACTTTTTTAAAAACACAAAGATATTTTTAAAATCTCAGTTTATGCTAGTACCGTACATTTTAACATACTCAGTGACTCATCGACAAAAACAGTATTTTCCATTTATCTGAATTTGAAATTTGTTAGGATGGTGCTTCTAGGGTAGTAGGTATCTGCTAAGAAAGAACATTTGGATATATTGATATTTTGGGGTAAAATGCCCTTCAAAATAGAAAAACTAAATTCCTAAAAATTTCAAAATTGCCTTCATGGATTTGCTTAAAATTTGATGTCATTATAGAAAAAATAAAATTAGAATACAGATGATTTTGATTAGTCAACAAACTTTTTATTGGTCAATAAATGCTTAATTTGTCAATATTAATTAATATTATGTTCTTTGCTGTAATGAAAGCATGATTTAGGTAAATGAAGTACACAGAAGAAATGATTGATGGGCCATGGGAATAGCACCAGTAACCAATTGGTTGGATGGACGATTGAAGGTGGAGTGGTGTTGTGGACATGAAAAAAGAGACATATGTAAAATTGAAAGAGAAAGTTTGACAAAGCTCTAGGAAGATGCAGAGCTTAAAACTTAGCACTGTTTTATGCTGTTGACTGCTGGCAGTCATAGATGCTTAGTGGCTCTCAGCTTGGTTATCCATTTCATTCCATCAACCTCCAGCCACACCACACTTCTCAGTTGTGCCTCTGGAAGCCGATGTAATTTATTTTTAATTTACACATAGCATTTTCTCAACAATATTAAGAAAAAGGATAATGAACCCCACATAATAACAATTAATGGATGAATTTTAAGGATTGCAGATTTCATTAAAGAGTGCATTTATCACAGAGTCATCCTACATGTCATTACTGTAGAATACAACAAACGGCATGTTTCAAAACAAAACTTACTAATTGAACCATTTAACCTCTCAGTGAAAACAGATTCCTGGTTGAAAATAACAATAAGTTCTTAAAAACTGCTATGATCATATCTTAAACCATCCTTTACTTTATGCCATTTTTATTTGGGGTATGTGGTACACTACCAATCACTTTGCCGTTTACAAAATAGTGATGCCCTTCAGGGGCCTCATGCATAATGGCGCGTGTAGGATTCACACTAAAACATGACGTATGGACAAAAGCAGAAAAAAATCCAGAAGCATTAATCTGTGCATTCGCCAACTTCCATGTTCTTCCGCTACATAAATCCTGGTCAGTGTGAAAAGTAACGCATGTGCACACGGCTGCTGCCACTCTCCAACTCCTCCCAGAATTACGCCTCTATGAATATGCAAATCAATATAAATAGCACTTAAGCTCAGCGTTCTGTGACAAGTTAATGGCAAAAGCACGGGGGAAAATAGAAGAATCTCAGCGAATATCAAGTGGAGGCAAGGAAAAACGTACTATTTGTTGGTTTAAACAGTGGTATAAATAAAAAAGGAAGTTGATCGAGTGACATAGAGTGTCAGAGATACTCGAAAGCTCAAGTTCACAAAGTCACACAGTGCCAGAAATAAAAAAAGAAGCTGTCACATATCAAAGTCGCCGTAAAAAGGCAAGTCATAGCCCACCATCTGAGTGTCATATGAAAGCCTTTTAGGGTACAGATAAAAGAAAAAAAAAATAGGGACACTGTGGGAAAAAAGCTTAATGTCAACTTTAATCTCAAAATTTCCACTTTAATCACTTTAAGCAACATTTTTGTGCATACGCACCGTTTATACATGAGGCCCCAGATCTTTATCATGGTAGAACTTTTTAAAAACAGAACCACATATAATTGTTAAAATAAACGGAAATGAATATGACAAAGCACAACAAAGCAACTTTACAAATTTTAACTATATTCTACTTGAAGACAAACATATGCAAATAATGTGTGTTTCTGGAGGGCACAGAGGTTAGCACTGCTGCGCACAGCTCCAGGACCCCAAGTTTGATTCACATGCCCAACTGCTGCCTCAGTGTAATTATATGTTCTTTTCATTCTTCTGTGGATTTTGCTTTGGGTACTCCAGTATTCTTCTAAGATCCCAAGAAATGTGCATATTAGGTTACTCAGTGATTCCAAATTGTCCCCATGTGGATTGTGAGTGTAGGTCTGTGTGCAGGTCCTTAAACTGAATTGGCACCCTATGTGAAGTTGTATCCTAACTTTTGCTCTATATTGCTGGAGTTTTCCTTCATTTACATTGAATTAAAAACCTTGCTGATGTTTCAACATATTTCTTTTCTTTAATTATTGTATTTATTAATTTTACATTTAAAATGGCAATATATTCAGAAGGTTCTTGATAAAAGCACCTTCATTTGCAATATATACGCTATATCAAAATTAAAATATTTATTTTCCAATGCACATTGTAGGAAATATGTTATATTTAATATGAATATATAAAGGAAGATATTTTACTATATGTTGACTAACATTCAAAATACTGAAATATATTTCAGTTCCAAATGAGATTATAAGCCATTTCATTATTGACCCACTGCCAGAGTCACCTTGAACCACCTCACCTTTGGCAGCACATGGTCACTTATGCACCTACTTGGCATCAGAGGATATTTTAACTGCCAGAGCATACTTAGAAGAACAAATACACAAAAAATATGACACACTCTGTTTTGATTTATCCTGCACTGCACATGAGATATATAAAGAGTTGTTTTGTTGCAAGTCTTAACGAGTATTCCTGTTTTTGATAGACAATTAGGTTCCATACTGGCATATAATTATAGATTACCTGTTTCTTAATATAGATAAAAAGTGTTAGAAAATTGACAGCTGACTGGAAGGATTAATTTTTGAAAAACGTTTGACAATGTGCAGCTATAATTTCCTTTATTGTTTTGAAATGCATGTTATTGACATAGCTATTTCTCTGTTTCCATGGATTACTGTTGGCAACTCCCCATGGAGGAACCCATGGGATTCAGCAGGGCTACCCAATGGAACAACAAGGGTTGCCCTGTGGGTGTGAACATGGAGATCTTGCTGAGACACTTAACAGAGTTGGGGAATATACAATATCTCCAACAATCATTAAAACAATCTCAGTCAGGACAGCCATCTATTGATGCCTTCCATCCACTTGGCAAGGAACCATCTATCCTGGTTGGGAAGCCAGTCCATCCCTGCCTTTCTTTGCAATAAATAATATGACCTTGGAAAGTACTTTTGCAGCTTTTTTATTTTTATAAATTAAGTATGACACTCTTACAATAAATAAACAGCTGGTATACCACCCTGATGACATGTATATTCTTTTCTGTACATAAATTCTCCCATGTCTGGTATCTGAGCTTGCAAGCTGAAAGAAAGAACTTCCTGTCAGCTTTGAAGTCCTTTCCAGTTTTTTATTTTATTTTATTATGCCCATTAATGAACAATTTATTAACTTTTCATGAAATTTGCATTTAAAATTATATAGTTTATTTTAAGAAATGTTTCCAAGTACATTTTGCTTACACCATCGGAAGAATTTTTTGCTCATTGGCAGATATTTTCTGCTAAATTAAAGCAAACAACTATTTATTTAGCACAAAATCTGCCAAAGGGGAAAGCAAAATTTACTTGACAAGGTGTCTTAAAATAAGCTAAATAATCTTAAATATAAATTTCTTGACAAATCAATAAATCTTACAATAAGAAAAACAGGATATCATGGTTTTACTTGCTAAGGTTTTAATTTTTTGCACTGTGTCTTTGTTTTTTGCACATATATGTTAACACTGTTGTCTAGTGGATTAATTTAAGTATCAAACCTTGGTTGTCCAAAAAGCTCTGTCATCCCAGTCCCTACTTGAAACAGTCCTCAGGTCATACACCTTTGCAGTATCTCAATGCTTCTCTGATTTCAAGCAGGTTCCACCAGTTTGTGAAGACCATGTATCCTTCTTTAATATAGCTGGATTTGAACTTTATATTTAAACTGTCTAATATCTTCAGTTCTGACAGGACTTATGCATAGTACAGACAGAATTTCAGAATAAACAACTTTGTCATTTGTAACTATACACTTTTCAGATTTGTTCATTAGAAGAGTCTACTTATCATTGTGACTACAGCTTAATCAAATAATGAAGTCATTGAGTTTCCTCCACTTAATTTTTCTACAATGACCTTTATCTTTTTTGTGGTTGATTTAACTAATGTGTGCAAAGCCTTATTTTTATACCAACCAGGTTCTCAAGGAGGTGAAGTAGCTAGAATCATGTTTGTGTGTAAAGAAAAGATGATTCCTGATGTAATCTGTTTGGAAAGTCCCTTTCATTAGTCTTTGCATCAAACAAGAATGATATCACAGAAGCTTATTTTCAAAAATGGGTTGGGGTGGGGGGAGGGGGGTTAATAAGATACAGTGATAGACGATGCTGCCTCACATTTCCAGGGAATTTGGATTCTGTGGGTAGCCCAGTTTCTTTAAATATTCCAGAACTATTCGGAGAATGTACATTTGCAAAGCCATGTTACTCGTCTAGGGTACAGAGCTCTAGTATATTTCCCAAAGACTATGGTATATGCATAAATGTGAAAAACAGGAGACATAGCTTGACATCATTTGACACTGATCTCCACAGTGATAAACTGGAATAGCATAGTGTCTCTAAACGTTTATTTCTAAATAAATGAAAAACAATCCGTTCCACTTCCAGTTTTCCATTGGTTTTTTGATAAGGTTAGCAGTTACTATATTTGTGTCATTGTCTGATTCAAAGAGCTATTGTGTTTATTAGAAATCCCCTTTCTGAAAGCAGAAATACCATAGTATATTATTTGAAATCATTCCTTAGCAAACAAAAGGAAACAAACAAAAACTCCTCGTTAAACAAGATTTGCTATAAAAGATTAATTCCAAATAAAACAATACAGCTTGCTATTATTTACTATGTACAGACTATATGTTCTTTTCTCTTGCTTTCTTGGCTTTCTTACAGCCATTGACTACATAAATGCCTCTGCTTTAACTGCCAATTTACATTATTCAAACACAGCAATCAGCTCTCTTATCATTTATCACAACAACTCAATTAATCAACTGAGTTCATTAGGATTTTGAACAGTATTTTGTACTGGTTAACTCTTTTTAGTGTTGGGGTGCAATGCCAATTATGTAATTAGGTAAAGAATACTACTGTCTAAGAACAGCAAGTTAATAGTAAAGATGATCAGTGAAATCAAAATTACAATGAAATATTTGTCCATGTCTAAAGAAGGGAGGCTAAAAAAGGAAAAGTTAATGGTAGAAACAAGGCACTGAAATGTGGTTTCAATGATAGATAAAAAAAATAGCTAAAATGAGGATGAGACATGCAATTAGAATACCTGTATCCTCTTCCTTGGTGGTGTACCTGGTATAATCCACTGGAAGAAGGAGAAGACCCAGGTGCAAGTCAAGGGCGTGCTAGGCGGATTACTGCACTGCACTTTTTTCATAAAAGAAATACAACAGTTTTAATTATGGATTATGTACTTTTACAAAACAGTTGTGAATTTGTTTTGGTCGCTATGAAACACAATGTGGTCATTCTCAGGCTTCTACTAAAAGCCTAAGTTAATTAAATATTATACGTCACTCTTTCAATTCTAGTCTAAATATTTCAGATGTTCTACTACAACTACTATTTCTACTACTACTACTAAAAATACTATTATATTACTATACTAAAAGGTGTTGCACAGTCACTAACATACCTTACAGTTTTCTACCCTTATAGTGGCGGAGGACTATAGAAAGAAACCTGATGTCACTTGTGCTCTGAATTTAAGTATTATGCCTCAGTGAAAGGAGTCAGAATTTTTAATGGGAGGGACCAGAAGATAAATTAGTATCTTTAACCTAGCCAAAGTTCATTCGAATTTCAGTCCTGTATTTTATCTAAGCCCAAAGAGTAACCAAAAACCGTAGCCAAGAAAGTTGTTGATAAAAATAAGTACACTAAAGTCAAACTAAAGAATTTCAGTCACTGACTCTCAGAGTTTAACCCAATTTCAGATGACTAGAAAGTGCCTCATGCTGACCTTTAAGCTGACACATTGATGACACCACGCAGTATGCACTTCTGGTGATTCTTGGGTAATAAAACCATAGCAATAGCAAACAAAATTTTCCACAAAATGGTGGCACATTCATAATAAATAATAATGGAAGCACAGTAGGAAGTTAAATATTTTTAACATTCTTAAATAACATTTCCATTAATTTTTAAGTAACAAAATTGAATTCTCTATAAATGTAAACCTCCACAAATATGACCTTATACCTCAAAATATGCAGGAGAAACTTGGTCTGTAACTATAAAAGAGACTCCATCACCAAAAATCACATAATTTCAATTTGAAGCTCAAGAAGAGTTTAACTCTCTAAATATCAGAGCCTTACCTTGTGAAGAGATAGGTTGCCCTCTTCTGGACAAACAAACCTTTCGTTTGTTTCATTTTTGTTGGTTTTCTTTGCTCTGTGGCAATTAAACAAGGTTTATTCGGCACTGATTCCAACATTTCTTACCCTTTTTATATACAAAAACCTCTTTCCAGCAATATGGATTGTACAGTGAGACATTGCAACTTGTCAAAGACATGAAAGCTTGATAGGTACACTTTTATGCAATGAGATGTAATTAGAACAATGCCTGATTAGGTTACCTTTAAAAGTGCCTCAAATTAAAGCTTACGTTACAGCGAGACAAAGGCCACACTATGTCAGTTATTAGAAAATTGCATAATGTTACCAGAAGCAAAGGAATGTCATGTGCCAGCATCATCAGGTTAAGATTAAGCCACTCCATCTGTGTCCCAACTGCAGCAAGGTTTCAACAGACTGACAGGACAGATTGCTGTCCAAAATTTAGTCATCCTTGAGTGATCATTCTGGAGCAGGACTGACGCATCAAACTGACCCATCTGAGGGCTCATTTAAGATCTAGTGCATACAGCTGCTAAAACTTCCGGCAGACATAAAGGTATGTAAGTGAGGAGCAGATTGTGTACTGCTTGCTTTAGAGTAAGACAAGGTTTTCTGCTTACATTTCACTACTGACTCTCTTGGGGTAGACTTTGGCTGTGATGGATTCCGTAGCTGTTTCAATAGGTCCTCTTCAAGGATGAGTCATACTTCTGCTGTTTGAAACATATGGGAGGGTTGGAATGTGCAGGAGAAAAGAAAAACGATTTGGTAATATATGTGTCCAGAAAAATAACTCATTGGGTGGAGCTAGTGTACTAGTATGAGTAAGTGCTCACCATCCAGCCAGATGTTTATCCACTTCATTGAAAGCAGGATAAATGGGGTGTATAATGGAAATAAAGGTAACACTTTAGTTTAGGTACTACAAAACTACATCTTTTACTCAATTACTACTATGTAAGAAGACCTCAACAAGCACTTCTTTGGGTCTTCATAACACAAAGCATCAGTAAAGTGTTCATTCTTCCCTTAAATGTGAAACACTAAATGAGCAGCTTAACAGAGACACATTTCTTTTGAAATTACATATTTTGTATAAGACCTGTGAATCCTTCAAATTAATAAGTAATTTTACTATCATGTCAATATGCCAGACTGTACAGAGATGAATAACTGATTGGCTGTTGTTTTATAAGTGTTATGAGGACCAAAAGAAGCCTTTAATAAAGTCTTGTTATAAATATATAAGAGTAAATGAGTAATAGATGCATTTCTGCAGTACCTAAAGTGTTACCAAAATAAGGTAGTATAGCATATCATTATTCCTTGTGATTCAACATGACCTTATCGTACAACCGGGCAATGGCAGGCTGTGCCTATAGCTGTCTTGAACAATGTGGTGTGCAGGTACTAACTTGGCCAGATTTCTCTTCTACTTTTGAAATGCCCTGGATCACAACAACCAGAGCCATCTGGGCACATTAGCATATACCTGACATTGGCCAGCAATTTGTCAGGGACATTTCCAAGAATGGATTATATGCCACACCTGCAGATTCAGAGACTCATTGGATCTGTGTGCTACATGTGTCAAGCAGAGGTGGCAGCATGAGGCATTCACACATGATACTGAAGTAGTGCAGGAGATTGCTGTTCATGTTCACAATTGTTATTTTTTCTGTTGTTGTATTTTTTTCTGTTCCTTTTATTCTTATTTGTTATTTCAGTCCAATAACAAATGTTCTGTTTCTTTTTTCCATCAATATATCTCTTAACTAGACTGGGACTGTTTAGAAGTTGTACACAAGGTGTTAGGGAGACAACGATGTGGTTTAATTAGATTTTATGTTGCTACGCTGTCACAGTATGTTGCAATTGTGAGCCTTACCAGCAAAAGTGGAGAGAAAGTGAAGTTGTTCAGAGAACTAAATCATTTTTTAAAAGCCTGACATTGCTGCTTCAGCAGGGATTAAAGACTGTAATGAAAGACCTTTACCATACTTCAGTATAACTGGCTTTAAAAGAGTGTAGCAGACCTCACATTGGAAGACAAGGGTAAAATGTACAGTATACAATATTTATTTTTGTAACTTTTTCTTTAGATGTATTCTTTTTCTATTAAAATAAACAGTTATAATACAGGTCCTCCTGCCCTGAATGGGACTGATAGAACCATCCAGAACTGAACAGGACTAATAATACTGTACATTAAAATTATTGGGCTAGCCACTCAGTAATCTCAATCATCCACCCAGCAGCCCTAGGTGCTGACTCTATGCACATCCTATTTGCTAGGATTAATCCAGGCAAATTCTTTACCAGGCACAATTCATTAGCAAAAGCTCTCTAGCAAACTGAACAAAATCAACAATTAACTTGGAACTAAACAAAACAGTAAAAATGGTGAAACCAGTGGTGAAGGTCAGAGGAAAACCAAGATGATCAAGATGAAATGCCAAATATGATAAGTAATCAGGAGAATGCTTTAATTTGGAACCTGAAAATTCTTTCTTCACAGACTCTTTTTTATTATTTAGTTTCTTCAAGACATTACTGGCACCCTTTGGTCTTAAGTCACATTGTGTTTAGTACTGACAGAGCAGATAATATTGAAGGAACCCATTAATATAACTCTGTAGTAATAGTTATAGATAGTTATAGCTAAATTAAAATGAAGGTCACTAAAGTTATTTGGAATGTAATTATTAGTTTAATAGTATAGCTATACCAGCTTTGTTTTGTGCATCAAACATCAGGATTTCACAGAATTTAATATAGCCTACACATTTTGGTGCTATTTGACATTTCTAATGCATGACAAAAAGAAATAAAAACAGCAAAATATGGTGCTCAAAGATGATCTTGTAATTAATAATAAGAAACATTTAATTAGAAGGAATGCAAATATTAATGCAAGTCTTTGAGGAGTCAGACATACCTACAATTACCTAAGCATTAAGATTCTTAGAAGAAATAAACACCACCCCTTGTGTACCTCCTTCTCCACTGTGTACACAGGATGATAACTCATGGCCGATTTACTGAAAGAGAATGGGTAGAGAATGGAAAGTCTGATATAATGATAAATAGTAACAGAACAAAGAGGTAGTGGTTAACAGAGTAGCTGGAAGAAGAAGTTAGAAGAGTCACATATAACTAAATTATAGAAAAATAATCTCTAAATTTAGCATATGATGAGCACAGGGACCTACTGAAGGTATGGTTCAGTAGGTTAGCAAAGAGACGCTAAATCAGTAGGCTGTTGACTAAGTCCCACCACTAACTTATTTTGTGAAGTCTGTTAAACTATGTATCATTTGTAAAAATATGTGAAAATAGCTATACAATATATCCATGCTTGTAATGTGCCTTGGGACAGTTTTCCGTATAGAAAGGTGCTATATAAAAGTGGTAGTTATTCAAAGTGTTCTGTTAGATGATGCCACTATCAAATCTGACTTGTAAGAAACACGGTTATTTTAAGGTAAATGGTTTGAACCTCCAGTTTTTATGTATTTTCCCCCACACCATTTTGTACATCCTTGGAAGATTTATTTGCCTCAAAGTTCTCATCACTATACTCTACATCCTCTCTGTTGTCCAACCTTCTTGATTTAAATAAAAAACAAAATAAATATTACATTTAATTACAGAATATTATTAATATAACTTTTTCTTTATACTTTATTAGTACTTCTTTCTATAATTGTCTATTTATTTTTCACAGATCTTACAACTCCAATGTATTTCAGATAGACATACAGTATTTAAATACATTGCACATAACAGATGTTTAATATTTTTTCAATTATTGTTATTTTTCTTTTATTAGTGTTTGCATATGACTAAACTAGTTTACTTTACAGTCTTGTAATAGTTCAGTATATATGTCATAACAACTGTAACAAAACCCTCTGCCCCAACATAATATTTTCTAAGAATATGACTCCAGTAGCCTTTGTGAAAACTTGAATTTAAATAAATCAAACAGTGCAGGGAGTCAGGGTTGGAGTATGATGACTAAACTCGGCGGCATTAACAGTAATGATGATTTGCCTATGAGTTGATCCTAGTTGTCTGTGCCTTTTCAAGCACAGGCTTGCCTCAGCTTCATCTGCCTTGCTAAGGTGTCCTTACCATTGAGCAGTAACTGTTCTTTCTTTTATTTTCATTATTTCTTGAAAGGCAAATATTTAAAAAAAATAATGTGGATGAAGAGCATCTGATTGAAATCCTTCCAAACCTGGTAAAATATCAAAAAGATTCTAGGTGGCACAAAAGCACAGATAAATAGGGATGGCTCAAAAGATATAAAGGAAATGATGGTAGAAAGAACCTGATGAATAAGGTTGGACTGAATGCTATGTTCTCATCTGTGTTCTTATTATTTCATAGTGTTTTTTTATTAATTGTTGGTAAATTGCTTTGTATAAAAAACTTTTTATTGATTTTCAAAAACTATGTGTAGTAAAGCAAAACTAATAAGTACTACAATATATGATGTGAATAAAGTCTGCTGTGGTATTTTAGCGTATTGTTTTTGACTCCGGGTAATACCTACAAGCCCTTATTCACCTAACACAATAAAGATAGTGAACATCTGAAAGTCCCTGAAGTATTCTTATCTACTACTTTGCTCAATATCTCTTGTGAAATGCTTTGAAATATTTACATGAAATGTACACTTTACCAATTTTCATTTGTGCTGCTGTGTTCTTCTTCACAGATTGTTTTAAAATAACAACCATTATCTACCGTACTCATTTCTTTTTAAACATTGCTACCATATCACATCTTTGATTGTTTCTAAAGTATCATGAAGCATTAGACTGGTAAAATTACAATGGTACTTATCAATCCTCCATTGTTGTTATCCACACCTCTCCATCCTGTGCAATCACCCACATGTCAGTGTTATTCCATGCACTCTTCCTTATACAAAAACTTGTTTACCTTCATAGGTAGACAATCTAGAAAAAGTGATCACAGTTTTATTTCCCATTAAAACTGCCTCAAATCTCACTTGAGAGAGTACACTATGCCAGAGACTAACAGAATATTCAAAATAAATTTACTTTCTATCTAGTAGTTGAAAGTGTAAAGAGAGTGTCTTACTGCTTTAGAAGGTTGTCCGTTGACCAGAGTCCTTCCTTATTTTGATATAAAAAAATACTGCTAATTCCTGGGAGTTAAAGCACAAAGGCTTTGATATCAATGTGCTCTCCCAAAACTAATGAAAGTAAGTTATGTGCTAACTGTGGCATTTACCACTCAAGGATGAAATAGATTTGTTGTGAAAACTATACATGTACTGTGAGAACCAAGTTGGCAGTTTAAGTAATATAGTGCAATATAATGTAACACACCAAACACCTATTTATAACTGACATGAATGAAAAAACTACTATAATGTATATAATAAAATATTTTTATACTAAGTTAAATATAATGACTATGAAAACATACCTTTTACTGTTTGTCTGTGTTAATAGAAATATATATATATATATATATATAAAAAGGTTCAACTTAAGTGACCTAAGGTTTTTGAAAGGTCAAAAAACTGGATATAAAACAAAATGCAGAAAAATGTAAAGTTAGTTGGGGGCTATACCAAGAAGGAACCAGACCTAAAGCCAGGATAAAATGCAGTGTGTCATTTAAAGTGTGTTTCTTTTTGTTTTGTGGAAGGTTTATTTTTGCTATACTTGAATAAAGTAAGATGAGTTGTTAATCTGTGGCCAGTCTGCATCTGTGCAAAGACACAACACTAACCAATTAGATACAGTATTTAACTGGTTCCATTTCAAATGACAAAATTTAAAGACTGTTATGTTTCGAAAGTTGTGAGGATGTCATCCAGCCCTTCATTATCTTCTCTGTGCACAACTTAACCAAAAAAATGATCAAGAGTGTGCTGTTTGATCATTGAATTAATAAGTGAAAGTAATAAAGAAATCACTTGTGAAAAGCTGAATTAAAAAGATTCAGACATATGTTGCTCTAAAACAACAACTTTTCATGTTTAAGGCCTTGATTATGCACAGCGAGACCAAATGTTGACCATTTTCTACCAGTGTTCATAATAAATTTGTCATATTTGCAATCATCAACAAAAAGTCCACTTTTTCACAACAAGAGATTTTTTTCTAGGATGAATGTAATATTAGGTTGCAAACAGCCTGACATACAAACAATTGACACCGACTTTAAAGTTCCTCTGAAAGCACTTGTGGAAACATGTCTGTGCAGCCAGCATTTATCCTTTGTGTACAGTAAATAAGATAAAATGTTCTCTGTGTATTCACCCATTATTGTCTTTACAACAAACTTACTGAAAAAGAATGAAAAGTTCATCTGACTTTGATTCCAAAACAAATAGAAATTCAGAGCTACTCAGAATATTATGTGTGTTATACAGTAATTAAAAAAACAAATTAGTATTAAAAAAGACTGTCACAGGTAGATAAATGTAAAGAATCAAGATATTTCAAATCAATTTTAGCTTTCAATTAATATACATTGTTTAACTGCTATGATAAAATCATTGTATTCCCTAAAATAAAAAGAAACCGTGCAGATTAAAGGATGAGTTTTGTATCCTAGTTCATGTTTGCATAGTAGATATTGATGCTTACTTAGTTTAAACTAGTGCTAACATGATTATACTATAAGGTTATTCAAGGAAACTCTCAATTAGAATTTGAAAAGGTATTTTGATTAAATAGGGAAAAAACAATAGGCAAGGTACCCTCAATGAACTAGATTCTAGCTGCCTAAATATTTTTTTCACAAACCACCTTTGAGATAAAAAAATAGAAAAGCTTATGTTCATAGCTTCAATATCAAGTATATTTTGCACATATACTGTATATTCCCTTCAATCAGTCTGAAAGTAAAAAATAGATTGTACCCCAATAACTTGTTCTAAAAGAACACAAAATTTATGAATGTATTTCTGAAACAGTTTATTTGTTAAATAGTTTTGCATCTGGACATGCACACAAAAAAAATTTGTAAAGTTTATTACATACATTGTATATATTGTGATACAACCAAGGTGCCAGTGAGCCCCAAACCCCAAACACGAAGACACAATACATTAACACTAGCCAGCCGCATAATCAGGCCAGTTTTTTAATGATTTTTAAGCACAGGGAGAAAATTAACATTTGAAAAATCGGTAAAGTAATAAATCAGCAAGAAAACCAACATTGTAACAATGCACGGAACGAACCAACACACAATCGTTCGTGACAGAAAACTGGCGGACCGCAATCACGCCTTCTCCTCCCAGATGGAGGGATGGGGGTGGATGGCGTTCAGGCGCGGAGGGTGGAACGGGAGGAGAGGAGAAGGACGTCCATTCAGCTCCCTCCGTCATGCTAATCTGCTGATTTCTCGTTCAGTATGCACTGCCCGCTCATGTGCCCACCTCCAACTCGTCACTTGAGTTGTTGTCGTCTTTACACAGTCCAGATGCACCTGTGACTCACATAGACTTTTCATTGCTCTGTGCGGTTTTGGCTGGTTTTCTATATATAATCCACCAAGAAACCCGACCACGGTAGTAGCGAGGTGGGAGGGGGGTGTGTAAAAAGGGTAGGGACGCAACCAGTGGGAGCTTATGAGTTGCACTTAGTGGGAATTCCACGGTTTGCAGCCTGAATAGGGTTCAACGGCTTACACACGCCTCTCTGCGCCGGGTAGACACTCACTCAATCTCATGCATAATTATTTATTGAATGCTAAACACTTCTGGAAAGACACGGTTGTCTAAAACGGGTTGGTGTGAGAATACAACAGTAAGTGAATGAAAAGATGGAACTCTGGAGAGAGCAAAATACAACACAATAGTGAACCTGCGGCATAACAAATGCAGCATAATTATTTATTGATGGTTGAACACTTCTGGAAAGACACAGTTGTCTAAAAAGGGAGGGTTTGAGGATACAACAGAAAGTGAATGAAAAGATGGAACTCTGGAGAGAGCAACATATAATTGTCTGTGAGTGAAGAAGACGCATGTTTGTCGCGGATGCGAATTGCTGCATGTAGCGTGTAAAACAGTTTGCTATGGTGCACGCGATTGTGCGTCGTAACCGAAAACTCAGTTTTTAAAGACTGCTTACTTCATTGTGTTTTAACCTCAGTTGTAAAGGATTGTTTTAAGGATCCCATGGGATACCCCTCGCAAACCGTTTTACACGCTGCATATGGCGACTCACCTCCACGAGAAACATGCCTCTATGAACAGTCAAGGTGGCTTGGAGGTACATGAGGCCTCTACGACAGACGAATATAAATGACGCTGTTCTTTCTGTGTCGTCGCGTCCGAGTTGGTGGGCGTGGCTCTGCGAGTTGTCGTCTTATCCAATGGTCTTGGAGTTGGTGGGCGTGGCCTCTCCCTGCGTGCGCCATAGGTGTCTTACTTGTTCGGCGGCTTAGTGAATCCACGCCCCTTCCGGCGTGCTTTCCATGGGTGTCTTGCCTTAGTGAATTATATATATAGATTCCTGTCCTGGGTTCAAATAATGGATGATTTATTGTACAATCTATTGTCCAAAAAGTAACAAAACACAAGTTATCTCTTCACAATCATCTCTCCTCTCCTCCTCTCTCTCTCCACCATCATGCCCTCCTCCAATCGAGTGTTGCCTTCCTTCCTCCCAGCTCTAACTCACCTGTACAAGGGAACATGGCCCCTTTTATTTAGGACTCAGGAGTAGTTTTGATGCCAGGGCTGCTGCCCATTGGAAGCACTTCTTGGTCATACGGATGTCCAATATAGCAGGGAGCACATTTCCCTGCAGTAGTTCCCTCTTGTGGACCCCAACAGGGCTGCTCTGCTGGACTACATTTCCCAGCATGACCTCACAGGTGGCTCAGTGGTAGTGCTGCTGCTGCTTTGCAGTAAGGAGACTGCGCCAATATCCAAGGCTGCAGACACTTAGTGTCCTGGGGGAATAAGTAATCCCCAAGGACAGATCAGGGAAGGTACTTCAAATATGTCCGGTCAGGATGCCTGTGCATTTGCCTGGGGCTTCCTGTTCAGGTAAGGAATCTTCTCCTCTGCTTGGGATATCCAGCCATCCATTAAGGTACACCATTCTTCCCTCTCTGGGATTCCTTTCTGTTCACTTGGGACCCCCTGTCCGGGAAAGGGATCTTCCTGATTCCTTGTTGGGATGCCCGTCTATCCTGTGTGGAACATACAATATATAAATACAACTGACAACTGGAGTACATTTAATTAAGTAAGTTCAATTATAGAAGAACAAAATAATGTAATTTTGACAGCTGCACACTGGACCTTGTTTGACAGTTAGAAACAATGACAGAAGTAAGCAGAAATTCAACTAGCGCTCAAGAATGTTTGATTTGTACACCACAATGCACTTGTAATTCACTTTACACTATGACCTCTTTAGCCTGGCCTTGCTCATGCAGTTATATACATGTTGATGGGTACTCAAGATATAAAAGTGCACTGAAACATGTCTATAATTCCATCACTCCTCCCTTTTTGGCTTCTGTCCTGGTAAGCCCCACTGTGAGTACAGTGGCTGGAGAAGAGTATACTAGGAGAGGTCGATTGTCCCATTATACTGTAGGTGTCCTAAGGAGACCCGGAGGAAGTTAGAAGAAATAAATAACTGTCCTCTGATGTTTAATAAATGGTTGTGAAATCCTTAGTTACAATAACAAAATATCAGTCCTTCGCATCGATTTTGAGGAATTGTAGCCCAGGACCACTAGTAGACTTTTAACAATGAACTGCTCATTTCAATTTCAGATACATAATTTGTATTGGGTTTTGGTGTGGACTTTCATTAGGTCAGTTCAAACCTTTAATTTTGCTTTGTTTCAGATATTGTCTTGCTTCATTACCCAACTGCAATTTAACCTCAGCATCATCTCATGGATGAATGACCAGGCAATTCCCTAACAAAGTTTCTGCTACAAAGTAGAATTCATGATTTCTTCAGTTATGAAAATCATCCAGGTTTTGAAACAACCAAGCCTCCACATCTTCACATTACTACCACCATACTGAACTGCTGGAATGAAGTTCTTACTGTGGAATGATTTGTTTGCCTTATCCTTGACATAATGGGAATATTGTTGTTCAAAGGGATCAACTTTTGTGTTATTTATCCATTGAAAAGTCATCCCAAATATGGAATCACCCAGGTTCTTCATGAAATGAGAGGCAAGTTTTTCTTCTTGGATTAGAGGGGTTTCCACCTTGCTACTCCTCACTGAAGCTCCCTAGTATTTCTTTGATTGTGAACTTAAGAAAGTTGACATTTGCTGAGGTAAGAGAAGCCTGGAGCTCTTTGGATATTTTCAGGATTCAACCTGACTTTATGGTGTACCATTCAAATAACTTTGGAAGGCTGGCCCCTTCTGGGAAAATTCACTGTTGTTCCAAGCATTTTCCATTTAAAGGTTATGGCTTTAAAATTATTAAACATAGTTGGCTGGAATCAAGAATTGCCAAGTTCAAACAAATGACTTAACTTAATGGGGTTAATTTAATTGAAGGGAATTACTACTTACTGCCAGCTGGTTTTGGATAACTTGTTCTTTGAATAAACAATGTAAAAAATTGTTCTTTATTTACTCGGATGCCCTTTATCTAATAGTTGTTTCAAGTAGTAGACCCAAGAATATCCAGAGTCAAACATTTAATGTAAAAGAGGAAATCAGGAAAGAAGAAAACATGTAGAGTATGTGATATTCAGTGGTTGCAGATATTAATGGTCAGAAATTTTAGTGGTTGCAGGTTTTCACACTCATGCAAAAATCTAAAACCTTCTCATTTTTTTTAAGATTTTATTAATTTTATTGCAATCATTCCATACAAATCAATCAATTTTTACAAAAAGTAGGATTAAGAACAAGTTGACCCCCACCCCTGAGAGAGAAAGCAAGGCCAACGAAGTAAAACTTAAGGCTTGTAAACATACCTAAATTGATGAGTTTGATAAGCCAATAGAGATGAATGGAGAAGAAAAAGAAATGCAGAAATAATTGCTTCCTCTGTACTTTAAGAGCTTATTCTAAAATATTACTGATTAGATCCTGCCATGTTTTGAAAAAAATCTGTACAGATCCTCTAACTGAGTATTTGATTTTTTCCAAT
Source organism: Polypterus bichir lapradei (assembly GCA_026402145.1). Lineage (NCBI taxonomy): Eukaryota > Metazoa > Chordata > Cladistia > Polypteriformes > Polypteridae > Polypterus > Polypterus bichir. Next base: position 26,331,593 of record JANRMT010062837.1, on the reverse strand, counting down.
TTCAAATAGTATAAAACATCGACTGACTTAAAAGAGGTGAGTTTGGATTCTTCCAGTTTAGTAAAATCAGTCTGTGTGCCAAAAGTGTAGTGAATGCAATCACATTTTGTTTGTCTTTCTCCACTTTAAACCCATCTGGAAGAACCCCAAACACAGCTGTTAATGGGTTAGGAGGGATTGTGAGGGACCAAGGCTGTCTGAAAGGTAATTAAAAATTTTGGTCCAAAATGATGTTAATTTGGTGCAGGACCAAAACATGTGACCCAGTGAGGCTGGGACTTGATTGCAGCGTTCGCAGATTGGATCTTGCCCTGGAAACATTTTGGAGAGTTTTAGGTGAGACAGATGTGCTCGATATATAATTTTGAGTTGAATAATTGTATGGTTTGTGCATATGGAGCATGAGTGAATTCTCTGCATTGCTACCTTCCACTCCTTTTCTGATATATTGATTAAGAGATCTTTTTCACAGTGTCCACTTGGATCTTTGAAAGGGTGGGACTGTAAAATAATTTTATATATTGCAGAGATGGTGTCTGAGTCCTTGAGATTGAGCAATATTATTTCCAGCATGGACATGGGTGCAAGATGAGGAAAATCAGGCAAGTTCTGTTTAACAAAGTTCCTAATTTGAAGATAGTGAAAGAAATGTGTAGCTGGAATGTTAAATTTGGAATGTAATTGTTCATAGGATGCAAAGACGTTGTCTATATAAAGATCTCTAAGCAAGTTAATCCCAAATTTTTTTCCAGATATTAAAAACTGTGTATGTGTGTGAAGGTTGAAAGAGGTGGTTCTCTTGCAGAGGTGCCACAGATAAAAGCTTCTCCATCTTAAAATGCTTTCTACATTGGTTCCATATTCTGAGTGAGTGAAGCACAATTGGGTTATTAGTATATTGCCGATAACTTGCATTTATTGGGGCACAGAGCAGGGAATATAAAGAAGTACTGCAGGATTTTACTTCTATTGCGGACCAGGCCTGTGTATGTTCGTCTATTTGTGTCCAGGTTTTTATAGCTTGTATGTTTGCTGCCCATTAATAAAACTGGAAGTTAGGTAGAGCAATGCCACCTTCTGCCTTTTGTCTTTGTAGGGTCGCTCTTTGGATACGTGGATGTTTTGAGTTCCAAATAAATGAGGTTATTGTTGAATCTAATTGCTTAAAAAATTATTTATTGCTGTATATTGGAATGTTTTGAAATAAAAAAGGAGCTTAGGAAGAATATTCATCTTAACAGTGTTAATTCTTCCAGCTAGAGTAAGATGAAGGGTTGACCATCTATGCAAGTCTTGCTTAATTTTATCATGCAGATGTTAAAATTTTGTTGATAAAGAGCTTTATGTTTACTTGTGATGTTTACCCCGAGGGATTTAAACTGTTCTGCAATGATAAAAGGTAGAGTGTCTAATCTAATATTATATGCTTGACAATTCACTGAAAAAAGAGTACACTTTTATTCAGATTAATTCTGAGACCAGAGATCTTTTGAAATTCTGTGAGTACTGTAGGCTGCAGGCTGCAGGCACAGAATTTTGTGGGTCTGATATATACAGTACCATATCATCTGCATATAGAGAATTTTTTTGTTCCAGTCCTTCTCTGATAATCCCCTTTATCTGATCAGCATTTCGACAGTGTATTGCCAGCGGTTCAATGGCGATTGCAAACAGCAGCGGTGACAAGGGGCATCCTTGTCTGGTACCTCATTCTAGTTTAAAGTAGTCTGAACAAATGTTGTTGATACAAATTGAAGCTTCTGGATTGGTATACAGTAGTTTGACCCATGCACAAATGTTCGGGCCAAACCCAAATTTCTCCAATTTAGTAAAAAGGTATTTCTATTCAATCATGTCAAATGCTTTTTCTGCATCCAATGATAATAATATTTCTGGGGTGTTTGACTTAGTTGGTGAGTAAATTACATTAAACAGGCATCAAAGATTTGAGGATAAGTGTCAACCCTTGATAAATCCAGTTTGATCTTGTGATATTACCGAAGGGAGCACTTTCCCCATCCTTCTAGCTATAATTTTTGAGAGTATCTTAACTTCATTATTCAAAAGTGAAATTGGTCTGTATTTTCCACATTGTAATAAGTCCTTATTTTGTTTAGAAAAAACGGTGATTAATGCTTGGCGAAAAGTTTGAGGAAGAGTTTGATTGTCTCTGGCTTCTGTAAATGTTGCCAATAGGAGGGGAGCTAGCTGAGCGGAGAATTTCTTATAAAATTCTACAGGGTAGGCATCAGGGCCTGCTGTTTTCCCGCCTTGAAGTGACTTTATAGCATCTAGTAATTCTGATAACGCCAGAGGTTTTTCCAGTTCCTCCGCACTAGGAGTATCTATTTGTGGTATCTGTAATGTATCCAGAAATGCATTAGATTGTGTGTTGTCTTCTTTAAACTCAGTAGAATATAAGGATTTATAGTAGTCTCTAAATGTGTGCATTATATTTTTGTGGTCGATGATTTTGTCTCCGTTCGTGTTGGTGATTACTGGGATTGCATTGCGGACTTCTTGCTTGTGAATTTGTTGAGCTAAAAGCTTATTAGCTTTCTCTCCGTGTTCATAGTAATGATGTCTGGATTTATAAATTAGTTGTTCAGTTTCTTTAGTTGTCAAGAGGTTTAGTTCTGAATGCAGAGCCTGCCTTTTCCTATGTAGAGCCTCGCTTGGGAGCCTGGCATGTTCTTCATCTTTTCTAGTAATTTTGCTTTTTAGCTCTGCTACTTTCTTGGTTTCTAATTTATTTCTGTGGGAAAGATATGAGATAATCTGTCCTCTTAAGAAAGCCTTAAGAGTTTCCTAGAGTATTCCAGCAGAAATCTCTGAGGATATATTTGTCTCTAGGAAGAAACTGATTTGTTTGTGTAGCTGCCGATGTATGAGGCGAAGTCAGGCATGGGTAAGACGCGTGTCAAAGAAATCTCACAGTCCAAAAGTTCGTTTTAAAAATATTTAGTGAAAGTTAAAAGCAAATAATCCACACAAGAATAAAAAGAAAAATAGTTACACACATAGAATAAAGGCAAAAAAAAGGAAAAAAATGTATCTTCTATAGACTTAGTTTTTCTTAAGAAGCTTTGGTTATTTCTGTACTTAAAAGTTCTTAATTTCTTCTTCTGTATGCTTTAAACATAAGGTTCAACACTTAAATCATTTATTTTAAAAGTTACTTCACACTCAAAAGGCCCGTAGGCCGTTGGCACATAGACATGCACCCAGGTACGTTCACGTGCGCAAGCACGAACGTGAGCACAAACAAGGACACGATTAAAAAACCGTATGCCTCTATACCTTACACAAGGCAAGGCTAGACACTAACTGGAGAACTTTGTTTGCTCAAAACTATTAGAAAATGACAGGAAAATACCAACTCATTTCTATTCACGGGGGTTATAGGAACCTCCCATATTTTATGCATTATCATCTAGTAAATATTCATACGCGTACATTTTATAGAACTAGGAAAATGGCTCTTACACATCTGGCCCCTAATTGTTTATGCTAGGGCAGAAATCAATTACTTAATTTTACTTAATAAGAGCCTTCATTACTTTACCAAACTTAAAATAAACCTTAAGAAGCTTAAACATAGTTTTTACTATAAAAACACAAATACTAAACTTAAGAAACTTTATAGCTTAAACTCTAATGTATAAACAAGTACTAAATTTAAAAGGCTTTAAAAGTAAGCATGCAAAAAGAAAAATGAGTCATTTTAATCATTGTTGCTTCCTGGAGCAGGCACAGTTTGTTCACAAGTCTGTCCAATCTGCTGGTCTGGATCTGCACGCAAACTCTTCTGGCTGCCCCTTTTGCAATTGGCATTGTCCTTACCCAGGAGTTACAGGGTGTAGCATCTTGTAATTACACCCACAATGTCCAATTTCTTTATGAACTTGTTGCATAATGAGAGTAGCAATATGTGAATTCTTCTGAATGATTGCAGGGTGCTTGGCTTCCTTTGGCATAGCAGATTTGCTGAGTCTTCCTCCGACTCTTAATATTCCTTCTTGTAGAACTGGATCCAGTTTAATGATTTTACTGCTTTTCTTTATAGGCCGATTTTTACTTAGTGCTTTAACTTCTTCTGGGTAAGCTTGTACAGTACTTGACTTAGGCGAATAAGCTCATTTTCTGCTTTAGACAAGTCATCTAGAGACAGTGGCTTTAGTCTCATTATTGATTTGTATTGCTTCATATGTTTCGCGATCAGCATCTTTTGTCTTTCTGGGCTATGTCCAGATTGGCTGTATATTGAATTGCCTTTCTCTCTTCTTTCAAACACATTAGCACTTCTTTAAACTTAAGGAACCAAGCTATTGTTTTCTTTAATTTATACCATTCTGAGTAGTACTCTATAAGTCTTTTAACTGGTTCAGTTTTTTCTTCTACACATGCAAAATTTGCTACACACCTTTTGATTTCCGGATCGTCGCTAGTAGACAAGTCCACCTCATCCGGTCTCTTAGGCCATTCGTGCTCTGGCTGTAGTAGGAAATTCGGGCTTTGTATCCAAGTTTTACTTTTGATGAAACTTTTTATTGTCAAACTTCTTGATGCCTGATCCGCAGGATTTTGCTCAGATGCGACATACCTCCATTGCGAGGGTTGTGTGTGCTCTCTTATCACTGCGATTCTGTAACGCAAAGGTTTTGTAGCGTGCACTTTCACTTGCGATGTACCTTAGTACTGTGGTGCTGTCATTCCAAAAGATTGACTCTTGCAGGGGAATCTGCAGTTCTCGTTTTAAAATTTTGTCCATTTTGACTGCAACCACTGCTGCTGTAAGTTCCAATCTTGGTATAGTGACAGATTTTAGTGGTGCCACTCTGGATTTCCCCATTAGAAAAAAACAATGTCTCTCATTTTCTTTGTTAGTCAAAAGGAGGTAGGAAACAGTGCCATGCCCGTTTTCTGAAGCATCTCCAAAATGATGCACTTGTTCGGTCGTTATTTGACCAAATCCAGGCGGTTTAAAGCACCTGTCTACATTAAAATCCACAAGTAGCTGCAATTCGTCCATCCATTTTTTCCATTGCCGAATGTACTTAGCTTCTACTTCTTGATCCCAAGCATATTTTTCTTTACACAGTTCTCTTAGAATAAGCTTGGCAGGCAATATGACTGGCGCTAAAAATCCAAGTGGGTCATATATTGAGCTGACCACTGACAGAATGCCACGTCTTGTAGCAGGCTTATCTTGCAGCTTTACCTGAAACTGTCAGTCTGTGTGTACCATTGAACACCCAAAGCTCTTTCAACTGGTAACAGATCAAGGCTTAAGTCCAAGTCTTTTTGATCTTTTGCCCTGTCTTCTTCAGGGATTGACAGCAAAACTGCTCTGCTATTACTTATCCATTTTGTATGATAAAATCCTCCCTTTAAGCACAGGGCTTTAAGATCTTTGGCCAATTTTATGGCTTGTTCTTCTGTAGCAACTGACTTTAAACAGTCATCAACATAGATATTATTTAACACAGTGTTAACTGCTTCCTCTGGAGCTGTGCCTCTTGCATCCTCTGCTGTTCTTCTTAAGGCATAAGAGGCACTACTGGGCGACGAAGTAGCACCAAAAAGATGCACTGTCATTTTGTATTCCTCAAGTTCATTGTTTAGATTACCTTCGGGCCACCACAGAAAACGAAGAAGATCCATGTCTTTTTCTGGTACTTTCACTTGATAGAACATTGATTTAATGTCTGCCATGAGAGCGATTGGTTCCTCTCTAAATCTTGTAAGAACTCCAATGAGTTATTAGTTAAATCAGGTCCTTTCAGCAACTTTTCATTTAGAGAAAAACCTTGATAAGTGGCTGTACAATCAAACACCATTCTTATTTTGTTTTTCTTTGGATGATACACTCCATGATGAGGGATGTACCATATTTTTTCTTTTTCAAGGGTCCGCTGCTCAGTGGGTACCTTTATGGCATAACCTTTGTCTAAAATGTCTTTCATGAACGCTTTATAATCCTCATGAAACGTCGGGTACCTTGTAAGTTTCCTTTTAAGTCCTATAGCACGTTGTTTTGCAATACAATGATTATTTGGCACTTTAAGTGTTTCATCTTTAAAAGGCAGATTAATGCAATAGTGTCCGTTCAATAGAGTTGCAGTATCTGAGGCTATGCGCATGAATTTAATGTCTTCCTGTGACATTTCCTCTTTTTCTTCACAGTCGTGTTTTGGAAAGTCTATATTGTATTGCTTGAGTAACATTTGTTCTACTTCCTTTATTGTTACACAATTGACTGAACATCTTTTTTCACTTTCATTGACTGACTCCTTTGTATAGCAAGTAACAGTCCATCCTAGAACTGTTCTCGTTGCAAAAGGTCCATCTCCTTCGCTATGTATGATTTCCCATGGCTCCAAGAGTTTACGAGAGTCTGTACCTATTATTAAACCTACTTCTGCGTTTATTTGGGGTAGGTGTACATTTTTAAGGTAAGGCCATTTCATAATATCTTCTTGAGTAGGAATTTTATCTTTATTTCCAGGTATAACAGTTGCTGTACGTACCTCTGGTAAATCATAAAACGTGTTTTCTTCTAACCCACAGACTTGTAACTCTGTTAAGATTTTACATTTTAATGGTTTTTCTAGATTATCTAGAGTGTTGAGATACAGATGCGATTTTCTTCCTGAGAGGTTTAATTCTTCTCTTAAGCTCTCTGTGCAAAACGTGGCTATGCTACATGGGTCTATTAGAGCATATGTTTCAATATATTTTTCATTCCCTTTGGATTTGACTTTAACTGGGACCGCAGCTATGACACTATTTCCGGCCCCGGTAGCCATACAAGACTCTTTCGGTGTTATGGACGCATTCGTAGAAGAAGCGCTTTTCTGTTTCGATTTAGAGCTCTCTTCTTTAATGGATTTAGCTTTATCATCAGAGTTCTTTTCTTTATTTATATGTAAAATAGCTGGATGTAAATGAGAGCATATGCTACATTTAATTTTTTCTTCACAATTTTTGCTAAGATGTCCTTGTTTTAGACATTTAAAGCATAAGCCTTTGGATTTCAAAAAGTCGATTTTACCTTTATAAGTTAATTTCTGAATTGCGTTGCAGTCATTAAGATCATGCCTTTTGTCACAGAATAAACAGTGCTTACCGTGTATACGCTCAGTTGTCTCCTTTTTGTTTTCCTTTTCAACAGTAGTGGCAAAATTTGAAACGAAGTTGTCCTTTCTCATTCTACCTTTCGCAGGATATTTTTTGTGATCAGTCTTTTCTTTCTCCCTTTTGAAGGTATAGCTTGAATTGGAAGCACCATACATTGGATCCAGGGAAGCTATGAGTCGTTCTTCTAAAAAACTATATAAGTCAGTGAGACCTGGTCATCTTCTTTCTTTACTTTCGATGTCTGTTGCTTTATTTTGCCAGAGCTCTCGTAGTTCTTGGGGAAGCTTCGATGTCATAATGCGGATATTTAAATTGTTTTCGAATTCGTGTCCGTCCTTTAAGCCCGACATAACACTTTCACAATTACCAACGAAGAGCGTGTATGTCTTTAAGCTATCAATATCTCCTGATTTCAATTGTGGCCACTTCCTTACTTTCTTCATGTAAGCATCTCCTATATGAACGTGGTTTCCATAAAATTTTTCTAACATTCTTCTGGTATTTCTATATCCTTCTTCTGGCGGTAAGTATGCGTTATTCAGAGCAATGTTTCTAGGTTCGCCTCTGGTGAATTGTACCAAATACTCTAGTTTGTTACCAGGATCACTCACTTCTTGGTCGATGATTCGATCAAATGCTCTTATAAAGTTTATATAAGTCAATGGATCACCTTCAAATATTGGTACCTTTATGTGGGGTGCATTAGGCGCTTGTGCTTTGTTTTGTTGCTGTTTCTGTTGATCGTAACGTTGTTCATGATGCAATTGTTGAAGAAGCGCTTCACTTTGTTGCTGATAAAACGGTTGCTGGGGTTTGTTTTTACTTTCATTCGTATTTGTAAAGTTGTAACTGTTTTCGCATCTGACGACTTTTCAAATTTCACATCTGGTTTCTGACTCAGTCTATTTGGACTGCGATTGCACCCTTTAAGTGCTTTTAATTTTGCGTCGGATTCTGCTATAGCTGCCTCCAAAGCCAATTGATCTCTTTTAGCTTTTATCTGCATTTCCTCAGCTTTTCTCTTAGCTTTTAACTGCATTTCTTCCATATCTAGAGCCTGTTGCTTTCTTTGATTCTCCGCTTTAGCCAACAGCACGGCATGTGCTGCCTCTTGAGATCTGATGACGCTAATAGAAGTCCCGGCTGAACTTGCACTACGTTTAGATTTTGCGGAGATTTGGGAGGCTTTGGCTGAATTGGCAGCCGAACTTATATGACTTTTACTTTAAATGGAAACCTGTGAGATACTATCTTCTGGAGAGAAGTCAGGAATGTCATTCGTCGTTCTGTAATCCTTGAATTGGTTAGCCGAAAAGTCAGGCTGTTGGTTGAAGCTTATATTTTGACGTACTTCAAAAACCCATTCCATCGTATTTTCCGAAATAGCATTTTGTAGCATTTTGTAGCATTTTCCGCATATCTTCATTGCTCTGGAGGGATAAGAGTTTGTCACTTAACCTTTTATATTCCATTCTCTGGTTAAAGAACGAGTTATCGATGATCGATTTTATAGCTTCACAGTTAAATTCATTTTTTTGTAAATCTTTCACGGTCTTCATCACACTAGATAATTGTTTGTATTTGCAGTCCATTTCGGATTGAAGTTTAGTTGTTAATGAATTGGACGGCTTTATGTCGTCATGAAGATGATCTTCCATTGAAACATCATGATCGTCGTGACTTCCACTCACACCACTGTTACTTTCAATGGGGGTTCGAAATGCTCTCTGGCTCCCGGACTCAGATGCCATGGCGTTCCCGGGCGTTGAAAATGCAGGCTTGCTTTCTTTTATAATCCAAGGCAATTTTAAACTTTCAGTCCTAGGCAGGTTCAGATCTTAAGCAGGTTTCTAAACTTCAGGCAGGTTTTTTAACTTTAGTGTAGCTGCCGATGTATAAGGCGAAGTCAGACACAGGTAAGACGCGTGTCAAAGAAATCTCACAGTCCAAAAGTTCGTTTTAAAAATATTTAGTGAAACTTAAAAGCAAATAATCCACACAAGAATAAAAAGAAAAATAGTTACACACATAGAATAAAGGCAAAAAAAAGGAAAAAATGTATCTTCTATAGACTTAGTTTTTCTTAAGAAGCTTTGGTTATTTCTGTACTTAAAAGTTCTTAATTTCTTCTTCTGTATGCCTTAAACATACGGTTCAACACTTAAATCTTTTATTTTAAGAGTTACTTCACACTCAAAAGGCCCGTAGGCCGTTGGCACATAGACATGCACCGAGGTACGTTCACGTGCGCAAGCACGAGCGTGAGCACAAACAAGGACACGATTAAAAAACCGTATGCCTCTATACCTTACACAAGGCAAGGCTAGACACTAACTGGAGGACTTTGTTTGCTCAAAACTATTAGAAAATGACAGGAAAATACCAACTCATTTCTATTCACGGGGGTTATAGGAACCTCCCATATTTTATGCATTATCATCTAGTAAATATTCATTCATTTTATAGAACTAGGAAAATGGCTCTTACAGTTTGGATATAAATTCTGTATAATTCTTGTCTGCTAATAGAAGCAGGTTGAGACGCCATCTGCGAAATGAGTGTGTGGGGCATAGTGACTTTAGGTCCAAGATCAGAGGTGCATGGTCAGAAATAACAATAGCATCGTATTTGCAAGATTTAATTGTAAAGAAAGACAATTGGCAAGAAATTGTTATCTATAAAGAAATAATCAATTCTTGAGTAGCAATGATGTACTGGTGAGTAGAAAGAATATGTTCTTGAGTTTGGATTTAAAAACCTTCAGGGGTCTGATAAGTTGTGATCAGTTATAAACTTTGTAATTATCTTTGCAGTGTTAGATGTCGTCCAACCTGTGAAGTCCTATCTAAGAGAGGATTTAAAACACAATTAAAGTCCCCAGCCATTATAATTTTATGAGTGTTCACATTGGGAATGGATGCAAATAAATTTTGTATAAATTCCTTATCATCGACATTAGGTGCATAAGCATTTATCAAAATCATTTTACAGTTAGATAAGTTGCCCATGACCATCACATATCTCCCTTCAGGATCCAATACTACATCTTATGCTACAAATGAGACTGTTCTATGTATAAGAATTCCCACACCTCTAGTTTTCTTTTTAAAGCTAGAATGGAACATTTGGCCAGTCCAGTCCTTTTGCAGCCGGAACTGATCCTTGCTTAGTAAGTGGGTCTCCTGTAAAAATACTATTTTAGCGTTTAAACCTGTTAGATGAGAGAGTACTTTCTTTCTTTTTAATTCGTGATTCAAGCCTTTAACATTCCAGCTCACAAAGTTAACTGTCTCATCATGGAGACATTGACTGTGAATTTTTGATGTCATTTTGTTGTCTTAACTGGAAGTGAGACAGCTTTAACCTTAATTTCCTATTTCTCCAAGAGTTATTGCCATGCAGCTTATTGTTATGTTGGTAGTTATAATTATAAAGATTAAAATGATAGATTAGATATAGATATAGCCTGCTCTCTTTCTCTCCCCCCCCTTAATCCCCCACCCTCCCATATTGCCTCCCCACGTGAGGCTGGACCCCACTTCACGCAGTCCCAGTCCTCTGACATACCCAGAGACAGAGCACGTCCAAAGCAAAACAAGCCCCCACGCAGCGGCGTTTTAGGATTAAAAAATAGAGATATCTATTGCCGATATAGTCTAAATATTATATGCCTAAAATATAATCATTGACAAACTATGAACCTAAAATGTATATAATCTTCAGCAATCTTAATGTATTAAGATAATAAACCCGGATAATAAACCCGGGAAATGATGTTAGAAAGTGGTCCAGAATAAGCATGGTAAGTCTTAATGCAGTAATAACAATAACAATAAACCAAGGGTATGATTTTAAACAGTCTCCTGTAGGGTAGAGAAAAAAAAGAAAAGAAATTAAGCACAAACGTCTATAACTGTAATTAAAACATAAACAAATAGCGTCCGAGTAATAAAAAGGATATATAATTATAAAAACCCGTATCTTAAATAGATCAAGCAGTAGGTTATTTATCCTTGCCATGTCATAACAGGCTACGACTCATTATTGTGTTTCAGAATAGTGTCAGGATCAGCTTTCTTAATTCCTTTTCTGCTTCTTCTTTGCTGGCGAAGACAGAGAATTGACCTTGCAATTCCACTTTCAGTTTGGCAGGATACAAGAGGCTGTATTTGATATTGGCTTGCCGTAACCGCTGTTTGATGTTATAGAAGGTGCACGTTTAGTAGCTGTTGCTGGAGAGAAATCAGGGAAGATATGAATGTGGTTATTTTCATATATAATCTCTTGCTTGTGTCTGAGGAGTGCAATCACCTCTAGCTTAAATAATAATCTCTCGAAGCGAATAATAAAAGATCTAGGTCTAACGGTATTTGATCCGCGTACGCGATAAACCGCTGCTATCTCAGAATCTGCTTTAAAGTCCTCTCCAATTATTTTAGAAAATAATTCAGCTGCGAATTTCACTGGGTTTGGACTTTCTCGATTCTCAGGTAGACCTTCAATTCTAATATTATTCCTTCTGCTTCCATCTTCCAAAGCAGCAAGCCTGTCTCCGTGTTTTTTGCATTCAGAGTTGGCAGTTGTTGCTTTTTCTTCAGCACTGGCAGCTAGATTTTCGGCTGTTTCAATCCGAGTCATGAATGTCTCCTTGACATCCTCCAGTTGATCAGCAAGTGTGATCAGTTTAAACGAGGTTTCCTGAATGTGGTCTTCAAATTTACCCAGCACCTGTTGCAGCTCTAGTTGCAGCTTCTCATTTGCCTTTTCCCTTGCCTTCTCATTTGCCTTCTTGCTTTTCTTTATATCTTTCTTTATCTCTTGCATGAGCTCAGCGATCATCACCTTCAGTTCAGACAGATCAATTCTGCTTTCGTGCACCGTAGGTGAGGTGGCAGGCTCTATTGTAGCTGGTGTTCCCGGCTCGCGTGGAGCAGTTGAAAGCGCGGACTGCAAGACCTTTTCCAGTTTCAGATGATCTTCTCCAATCAGCGAGCGATCGTGACCTGCATCACTCACGCTCGTACATGTGCTCCCATTGTACTCTCAGCCAGAGACGATGTAGGGGACCGTGGTCCCGAGGAGTCTGAGCTTTCGCCCATCTGATCCAGGTCAGTCTCTGAAAGGCCGTACCTTGAACTTGGGCTTGTCGATCTGAGCTTGGATGTAGCTTTAGTTTTCATTTCTTTTGTTTCTTTCTAAACCCCTTTCTTGTTGGCCATGTTAATATATGCTTGCATATACTGTAGTAGTGTCCTCAGGTTGGATAAATACAGGATATCTCAGGATAATAAGAAGATAATATGAATCTAAACCATTCTCTGTTCCTGGATCTATCGCCTAATGCAGTCTACACACCCTATTTATATTCATTATATTTCATTGTCATTGTTGCATTTGCACATCTTACTGCAGCCAAAGTCTCCTTTTTACAGTCATTTCCACTAACACTATTACAATTTACAGAATTATTTTTCTTTAGTGAATATATGTAAATCTTTAGCCAAACGATTTGGGTAATTCTTTGTAAAATGTTAATGTTACTGTTTGGGAATTTTTCACTTTAATGGGTCATTTAAGAAACTATGAATTTCTTCTGTTATTAAACCAAATTTACAATAACTGTTACAGTACAATTCACCTCGTGGCCCTTTTTGAAATGTGTATCATGAACTGAACCAAGTGAAGCTGTGGTTCTATAATGGACATGATTTTAAAGATTGTGTTTTCCAGCACACTCATTATGTTTCCAAAACATGGCCTCCTTAGCTAAATTATGCCAAGCCACTTTGCAGACATCAGCACACTTAAAATTTTTTATCTTTTGAAATATAAATCCCACACAAAACTACAGCTACATAATTCAGTGAAGAACCCTGTCTATGCCTTACCTTCTTTAAATCTTGTGTTTTTTTTGTTAAATGATTATCCTTGTTAAGCAACAAAGCATGTTCAATTTGTTCAGAATTAAGAGGCCTAAGTTATTATAGCCAGAATTTTTAATTCAGTTTCTTTAAACTTCTATATTCATAAGATAGAATGTTACAAATAAGTAAAATAAGTAACTGTGTGTGCATGTATGTGTATGGCACAGGTAATAATGAAACTACCAAAGATATACACTGAACATTTTTGACACTACTTTGAGAAAGACTGTGAAATGCACTTTAAAGTTTGAGGAGAATGGGCATATTTAAGCATAGCTCAAACCATTTGAATGTTTTCAAAAGTAACTTGATAGGGAGAGCTTAATAATCTTCATGGGGGTTGGTATTATATGACAGACAGTGCAAATCTGGGCAAATCTGAAGATATACTTCTACAAAATATTAACCTTTTATTGTATTTGAGCAGCTCTGAGTATTTCTTCTTTAATTAAAAAAAATTGCACAAATATTTACTCTCAATTTTGCATTCTTTATTTTCTTAAAAGATTTTTTCTAAAATATATGGTAATTTAGATATGAAAATTTATTTATCACATCATATATCTAATAACACAATACCAAATGACAATATTCCATCCATCCATTTTCCAACCCACTGAATCCGAACACAGGGTCACAGGGGTCTGCTGGAGCCAATCCCAGCCAACAAAGGGCACAAGACAGGAACCAATCCCGGGCAGGGTGCCAACCCACTGCAGGACACACACAAACACACTAAGCACACACTAGGGCCAATTTAGAATCGCCAATCCACCTAACCTGCATGTCTTTGGACTGTGGGAGGAAACCGGAGTGCCTGGAGGAAACCCACGCAGACACGGGGAGAACATGCAAACTCCATGCAGGGCGGACCCGGGAAGCGAACCAGGGTCTCCTAACTGTGAGGCAGCAGCGCTACCACTGTGCCACCGTGCCACCCAATGACAATATTTACATTTTCTATTGTTTCCAAATTATATTTTGTTTTATGTACATTTTATATGTGTTATCATGTTACTCAGCCTATACAAAGGACCACAAATTAAAAATAAAGAGTTATTAGAAATCTAAACTGATCTAGGAACAATTATTGGGGAATACACAGTAAAAGCAGTGGAAAATGACTAGTGGATTCAGTCATACAGAAATCTGTAACTCTTTGAAAGTATTATCATTTGCAAAACATATCCTTAATTTAAAAAGCTGGAGAATCTATTATGTGCTTCTAAACTTTTAATGGCCCATTACTTTATTGTTACACTAGATTAAAAATTAAAAATCTCCCTGTCTGAGATTATTACAGGTAAATATGACAACAGTAAAAGTGTACGGATGCAGCATTTTTTGTTTCTTCAGATATTTAGTACACGACTCGGGTATACCACAGGGTAGACATCTTTGAGGCTGCACTGCAGAAGACACGTGATGTATCCCCACCCTCCACTACCTTTCCCACTTCTTATAGTTTGTTGACTATAAAAACCCAACGCAACCAAAAACCTCAGTTTCTGATCACCATGGTAAAAGACACATTATTGTCATTTTAATCTTTCAGTCATCTACAAAAATCAACAATATTTAGAAAGAGTCATCTATGGTACCCCAACCCTTTTCCTTTATTATTACAATGGCATACTAGTGTAGATCTCTGTAGGACATGTCAAATCAGTCAATTGGTAGCACATTCGCTGCCTTTGTGACCAGGAATGCACTGCATGCTTACTATAATTTGGATACGCAATATGCAAGGCACTGTAACATTAAAAAAAGTGTCACCCCCAGAGTGTGTGCTCATAAAGGCCAGAATTACAAATTTGACCCTTCCAAGCTTGTCAGATAGCAGGCTGTTGGGCCAAATTACAAAATGGCAAAATGGAAGAAGACTGAAGAACAAATCATTGAATTAGTTATTAACAACTATTTCATTAATGCCCTGCCAGAATCTCTTCATAATTCAATACAAAAGCACTTCTGGAAAATCACAGAACAGTTTGTTAATCTGGTTAGCAAATACAACACCTTGCCAGATCTTCAGGGAACAAATATTGATTGACTGCTAACGACAAAGGCATAGATCATACAAACCTGTCAAAAAACAATAAGACTCAAGACAAAAAAAATACAGCCCTTCCCAGCTGCAGAAGATCCTCTTGTGCTGCTGCTACTGACACTTAAGTCATACCATTGTCACGTATCCATAGCTGGAGGAGCATATGGAGTCTGCATGGAACCAAGAAAGACAATACTTTTTGCTATCTGTGTTTACCTGTGTTTTAGCCAGGGTTAATTTCCTTTTCCTTTTTATTGTTGTATTTGTATTGTTATATTTTTTATATGTTTTTTTGTTAACATGTAATTTTTAATAATATTATTCGGTGTTGTGTATATGAGCCCCAAGGCTACTTTCCCTGTGTTTTGAGGGTGGAATCCCAACAGGATGGGCCACTATGATATATCTGCTAATGGACTGACCACTGCTGTTAAATTCTGGAGAACTAATTTGTACAGTTTTGGCACTGGGTATTGAGTCATTATTATTAGTGAAATACAAGTATTTTATAATGAGTGAGAAATAACACCTACTCATGACATTGCCTAAAATGGGAGTCTGAAACAACCAGTTTGTGAACTGGTTAACCCATTATGCCCTTCAGTATCAGGAGACTGAAAAAAAACTCACAGGTTGTCTTTAGTGAAATACTGCCAGTGACTGTGACAAATGGTTTACTGTGATGTTTTCGTCAATTATAGTGATTAATTCCAAAAACCATTTCTTCCACCAAACTATTATTGACAAACTGTAAATAGTACATAATCAACAAATATCTTTAGACTGGGGTTACTTGTACATTGGTAACAATTAGGTGCAGGATTGCCAGAAGTAGCACGAAGCCAACACCAAACATGAAATCACTAATTAAAGTATTTAGATAAAACACTCTAAAATAAAGTAAATATATACAATTTTCTGAGTTGCTACTACAAAAGAAACATGTGTTGTCAATATTAAGAAATGTAGCTAAATTAGTTTTACAAGGCCAAATGGTGTGTGAAACTCTCAAGTGTACTTATTGAACTTTATTTGAAATACAAAACTTAAAGGGTAATATCCAAGTTTTATGCCAAAAAATGTATGCTGTTTTTAGAATTTAGAAATATTTTCCAAGTGGAACTACTTACTTTTTACTATATAAATAAACTCTAATAAATGTGTTGGTACATTTATAACCAAAGATACTAACACCATTAATGTATAATAGTGGTTTAACACTCTCTAGAGAAAAAAAAACTGCATGTGGCACTTCATTAAATGTAATAAACATAGCTGTACTGCTCTCACTACTTTATTAAAATCTTCTGTTTTTAAGAAGTTTCCATAGGATAATAACTGACCAGATTGGTCAAGAAAATCAGCAAACAAACATACCGATTCCTTTCCAACCTTGTACATAAATAGATTTATTTTAAACAGTTATATATCCATTGCTCTACAAAATTAACTTTATGGGTTGAAAAGCTGTGCACATAACATAATTTCCATGCTAGAGGAGTTTATTAAAAGTATTTGGAAACTGGTAGTTTACATTTGCTATTAATACCTATGTAGAACATTTTAAAAATACCAATCAATCTTTCCCTGAATCCAAACATTTCCAATGCATTAATTAGGAAACAGTGCTCAACTGTATTGAATGCTTTAAAGAGATCTAAAAATAAAATAAGAGCTTTGGTATCCATATAGTCTGAATAATCTATGATATCTAAAACTAGTCTAATGTTAGAACAAATATGTCAATTGACCATAAATCCTGTTTGAGTCACTTGAATAATCTGATTTCAGTAATTTGACTCAGAACATTTTTTAAGCAATTACCATTAATAAGGGTTAAGATTTTGCAATCCACATTTAATAATGTAATGGGGAATCAATTACATTAAATGAATGTCTTTACCAGTGTGGTCTTTGGCCGGCTTGTCATCCCGGCCAATACCCCCAGGCCGCCAGATGGAGCCCTTCCTGCAGTATGGAGGTGCCCCGAAGACCAGCAGGGAGTCATGGACAATGTAGTTTTTATACACAGCCCTGCTGGATACCACAGGGGCCGCAAGAGGGAGCTGCAAGGAGGACCGAAGAGTCATATGTGCCCTATAACCCGGAAGTGCGTCATAGGAGGAGTGATGACAGAAGTGGCATACTTCCAGGGTGAAGAAAAGGACTTGTACCTGACCCGGAAGTGATAAAGAATCACATGGACTGGGGATTGGGAACACTTCCGGGTCAGGGAGAATAAAAGGACTGTGGGAGCTTCCAGACGGCGAGCTGAGCTGGGTGGTAGGAGGGCAACGTGTCTGGGAGTGGTGGAGAGTATTATTATTGTGATTATTGTATTGAATGAATATAGTGGAGGAGAGGGTGCTTAGTGCACTGTGGAAGATAAATAAAATCAACTTGTGGACTTTTATCTGGTGTCTGGAGTCGTGGACAAGGGTTCAAGGGAGCAATAGCACCCCTATCTGTCACACCAGATTTATCAAAACTTGTTTCATAGTTGTGGACAAATCATTAATCTTGATAAACTCATTTAACATTTCAAGTAAAGGGCCTTCTATAACATCCCAAAAATGGATAACATGCAACAGACAAACATCACTTCTAAGACATTTACATAATTTCATCATCTATCTCATGTTGAGATAGATAATCTTTGTAAATCTCTCTGAAATCATTTGAAATCACAGGAACATTATTTTTAATTTGCTCAAGACATTCTCTGTAGTTTCCTTCCTGAAATTCAAATGAATAAATATTCTATTAAATGAAAAAATAATCACTTTATTGTTTAAAATTGAAACAGATTTTAATTTCTGTTATTTTCTGAAATTGTCTGATTCTTAAAATTGTTTTAGAAGTGCACAAAAAAAGCTAAAATTCAATTTTCCCTTTTTCAGCCATTTTGCACTTGAGCTTACATAGGCTCCTTTAGCTTCAGTATATCCCTACGAATTTTATCTAATTGAACTTTGTATCTGTATTTCCTTGTTCTTGTAATAATTTTTGCAGCAGCATTTTGAATTAAATGAAAGCTGTATAAAAAACAATTTGAACATCCAGTGAACACCACATTTCAGTAGTCAATCCTACTAGAAATAAATGCATGAATTAATTTCTCAGTATCCTGCATATTTAGTAAATACATTAATTTCCCAAAATATTGAAAATGGATAAAAAAAACATGTTTTGGACAATTTTGTAATGTGTGCTTAGTGTGCTACTGAGATCTGGGATCTTATATTTTTAATTTTCTCACTAAAGAAGTTCATAAAGTCTGTACTACTTAATGACTGTTAGTATTTTGCATGGTAGTTCTGAACCCCAGAGCATATAATTTGATGTTAGTTGATCTAAATTATTTTCCTCGATTATACTTACTCAAAATATATATACATTTTGAAGCCAAATAACAATCTACAGTAGAGGTTGCACTGTATATGTTTTAATCTGTGAGTGTATTGGTAATCTCAGAACCAAATCAAACATAATTAAGTACTGATCTGTAATGACTTAATTTAATGGAGTGATATTTAAAAAAATGTTAATTTCAACTCTGTAAGTTATAATTAAATCTAATGCGTGGTTGTGATTATGAGTTGGATCATTTGACATTCCAACAAAATCCTACTGAAGTTAACACACAAGTTTAACATTTGTTAAAAGTGTCAGTTTCCACATCAATGTGTACATTAAAATCTCCCATTAACACTATACTGTATGATCATAATTCATAGCCAAATCAGATAAATGTTTGCCCAATTTAGTATGAACAATGAACATGGCCCTGGTGGTCTGTAGACTAGTCTTCATAATTAAAATGAGTGCCTCAAGGATGTGAAGTTGCCTAGAAGCGATTTGCATTTTAAATACACTGAAATTAACCGCATATTGTTTATTAGTTTAATGCATCTGATTGTAATAAACCTGTAACAATATAATGGTCCACAGAATGGTCGAACTATTCCAAATACCATAACTGCTTTAATGTTGTTACTCTCACTGCACCTTCTTCTTCTTCTTCTTCTTCTTCTTCTTTCAGCTGCTCCCGTTAGGGGTTGCCACAGCAGATTATCTTTTTCCATATTACTCTCACTGCACCACTTGGAGCAGCTGATCGGAAAGAGAATTATCGGTATACAGCATCAAGCACACACTGCCTCAGCCATGCTTCCTATTTGAACTACTTCTCACATGGCAAATGCTTCAAACCTTTCCTGTATAGACCTCGTGGTTCAAAAAGAGTTTCATCCCAAGAGCTCTAAACGTGCTCAATCAGTCCATCAACTGCTCCTTGTAGAACTGTTTGTACTTATAAGTACAATCATCTCACTGTAAACTTGTGATACAGTTATAATATTGCACAACCTAAGCCACTTTATAAAGTGCGTATTTACATATGATGATGATATTTTTAAGATGAAATGCAGCAAAATATGTTTATTATATTATACAGATAAAACTTTAACTTCATTTAAATAATCTATATTGTTAATAATTAAAGGACACGGTGTCACTACGCTAGCAAGGATCTGGTGCTCCGCTCACGATTGTTCCTGCCTCGCACTGTATGCTTCACTGGGACTGGCGTGAAGGATAGAATAATTAAACATGTATTGCGAAGATATTTCAGTGTCCCTTAAAAGTTTTGAAGAATCGACGTTATAAGCTTACAGATGGCTTAACGTCTATTACAGAGCTGATTGTGTGGTGATCAGTTACTTGGAGAAAGAAAAGGAAGAACAGGAATTGGAGGTTAGTATGTTTGAACGAGACAGTACTGCAGGGGCAGCCTTAGGCATGTGCAAACTGTGCACCTGCACAGGGCCTCCAAGCCAATATATATTGAATATGAAACAGAAAGAGAAAATAACGACACAGCTAAAAACGCAGTGGCAAATTTCGGCAAAAGTTAAACGCTTGTGTCATGAGCACAAGGCGGCTATGCAGTGTCCGCAACGGACGTGGCCATCCGCTGTGCATAAGATACCATACTGACATTGGCGGGCGAAGGGGCCATTGATTCTTTCTCTGTCCAGGGCCGCCACAAGCCTAGAGCCGCCCATGAGTACTGCTGCAATAAATTATTTCATCGAAGGTCGCGCACATTCACTGTACCACCGTGAAACCCATGTTTAATAACGTGCTTTAACTCCATTCATCATGAAAATGATATCACGTATACATCTCAGTATTTTAGTTATTCAGAGAGCTGTAATATCATGAATGTAATGGATTCTGTGTCCTGTCGGAGGAAGAGAGCCAGTTTAAGAAGCACCTAGTGATTCACACACATAGAGCACATAGAAGAACACATACAAAACAAAGCATTTAACATGTTACTTTAATTACAATGTGATTTGAGAAACTGGTTAATTAAATGATTTTAAGATGAAGTTTATGATGTTCTACTTTAATGACAAAATAAACTACGTGATTAAAGTGCAAATTTCGAGACTGGAGTTGACATTTTGTGCTTTTTCCCCACTGTGTGCCTTTTTTTTCTCTGTACCCTAATAAGCTTTCATATGACACTCAGATGGTGGGCTATGACTTGCCTTTTCATGGCAACTTTGATATCTGACAACTTGTTTTTTATTTCGGGCACTGTGTGACTTTGTGAACTTGAGCTTTCAAGTTTCTCTGACACGCTATGTCAGTCGTTCAGCTTCCTTTTGTTGAATATAAATTAAATCAACAAGTAGTATGTTTTTCCTTTACCTGCACTTGGTATTCGCTGAAATTCTTATATTTTTCCCCGTGCTTTTCCCATTGTCTTTTCACAGAAGGCTGAGCTTAAGGGCTATTTATATTGATTTGCATATTCAAAGAGGCGTAATTCTGGGAGGAATTGGGGCGGGACAGCAGGCGTGTGCATGTACGTTACTTTTCACGCTGACCGGGATTTATGTAGCAGAACAACATGGAAGTTGGAGTACGCACAAATTCCTGCATCTGGATTTTTCTGTGCGTAAGCACATTTCGGCTTTGTGCTTACGTCATGTTATAGTGCGAATTCTACGCATGGCGTTATGCATGAGGCCCCAGGAGACCGTCTGATTTAAGCTTTATTTATGCTGGGAGATCGACTTCAATTTCGCACTGTTGATTACTTCTCTTTGTTGTATGTTGGTTTTACTCCAGTTGAACTTACCTGAGGATTTGATTAGTTTTCAACTATTCTTTTCTGGTGCTTGTAAAAAGCTATGTGTGTATGGGCGCTCCAGTACTTTTGCTCACTGCTTCTCCCATGCTTCTTGTCACATAAGAAAAAGGAGGCCATTAATGTATTAGATGAATTATGCCTTGGTGGAAAATGATTCAAAGGAGTTGTTTGGTCAAATAAATGTGTTCTCTCCACTGATAAAGGTACAGATTTAACACTGTAAAGTGGAATATTAAATGTCATTAACAGTTAGTTACATAAAATTTTGAACCCAAGTCATGCCTGGTTTTAACATCAAGGAGGTTAATGATATATATACAGATACACACAAAATAGAAACTGTGTATTGAATATGGCAATTCAATTTCAATGTGTAATTATTATGTACCCTCCTAGCAAATGCATGGCAAACAAGTAAACAGAGTCATTCCTAAATATAAGTTAACACTACAGTATAGTTTGCAGTTATCAATTGGCAAAAGGCTTTCTAATCATAGTGACATTAGACAATAGACTCTGAACAGCACCAAGGTAAAGAAGCAACATTTAATAAACTTTCATTTTTGTGGTTGCACTACACTCAAAAACATGAAGATGTTAAAAAGGAAAAAATATATTTACAAAATTTTTAACAAAAGGAGTCAGTGATTATTGTTGATCTGAAGTGCTTACAGTGAACAGGTACTATATGTTTTCTCAGCGTTACTTGAAATATTTGTTGAAATAAATAAAGCACTTTGTCAGTTGCTGATTATTTGTAGCATCAATATAAAATCACTTGTAAAAGAACACAACTGTTGCCAGCAGCCTTCTTTGTAACCATTCCTTAAGAGCCACACAAGCACAGCCTTTGCCATTACAACTCTCAGTGGGTATTATTTTTTGCTGCAATATTTTCAGCAAATGTATTGCTCAAAACGTGTAAATAGAAAATAAATGCTAAATATGCCAAACTTCCAATGTACATTATTAAAAATGTACACACATTTAGGAAACAGTATATGTGCTATAAGCATTTCACTTACACATTTTACAATAAAGAGGAACGGCTTTTTTAAAATGATGCTTCCTGACATAGCAGCTTATGTTTTTGGACAACCAGAAATTGCTTCAGTTGCAACAATATGTAAATATCAGAATGTTACTGTATTCTCTTTTAATGAACGTAAACTATAATGTTTTGTGTTTACTGCAGCTGCTAGCTTAAAAAAATCAAGTTCTACATACTTTTGTAAGTATTTTTGTGTCCAGATAAGTCCACAGTTTTTGGGAAGGAGAGTTTACACTGTGTATTAAAGCTCCATTTTTTACATCTGTGAGACTGAAACTATCTAAACTTTGGCCAGAGATGTAAAGTCTCTGCTATATAAAGTACTGTCGATGCTGCCAATATACAAAGTTTTCTTCTGCATCCTTTATTGTACTGATATCTCAGAAACATAAAGTCACTGCACACAAATTTAAGATAAACACATTTACAATGCAGACTCAGTTCTTGGCCAGTACACTAGAAATTATTCCGCAGTATACAGGGATGTGCCTATATACACAGGCACTGACAGAGCTGCATGACCACTGTATCACTTATTAAAACACACCACACTATAAGATTGTGGCCTGTAACCCCAAAAATATTTATGTGCAGTCTTATTTTAATTAGTTTTTGTGACTTTGGCATTTTGATCATAGCCAAAACATTGTACTTTGTAACACTCCTTCTTGAAAATGTAGCAAACTAGAATCATTACTAAATACTTCACTTTTAAAAAATAAAAGTATCTGCATTTAAATATACTTTAAAAAGTACAATTCCATAGATAATGTACTCAAGTACAGTAATGAAAGTAAATGCAATTCTTTACTTTACACCCCTGAGTTCAGGGTAAATAGCTTGAATCAAATGAAAATATGCCTGGCTTTGAGAATGCCTTTTTAATTGTTCAACACAATAACACCGATTAAAAAATCATACAATTACATGATTTCCTCTCCTGCTTAACAAAATACACACCTGTGCAAATAACAATAAAAATGTAAAAAAATAAATAAATAAATAACAGGCCTGCTTGCTCTGACAAATTAAGTTTTCACCTGAGACTGATATACTCCTGTTCATCACGTACAGGTTTTATGCACGGAACACTAGCCTATCAACTGTTACAGGCTTAAGAGATACCCTGTGGCAGGTTGGAACATAAACACTGCAACCACTAAGAACTTTTGGTAGGGGAACTGATGGCTGGTATGCAAAGATACATCCTCACCAGCTGGTTTAGTGCTGGGAAGAAAATTTCATGTTCTTTCCACCATCGGAGAGGATCTGTATCACTCTACACTAACTGACTACAAATAGCTTGACAGTTAATTTTTAATTGCCTCCCTTTGTGTCAGTGTGGTGCTGATGGCTGTGCTCTCCTTGATGATGCTTGCAAGTGAGTACTTCTTCTTAACTGTCAGTGGCACAAATTCTACTCCTCCTTGGTCTGCAAGCTTAGGTACAGTGGGTACAGTTGTGCAAGGCTGAAAGCTGCCCTGAGCCAGCAGAGACTCCATCTCCAAGACATTTTGTCCTTAAATGCACCAGTTTTGTTATTTGCAATGTACTGTATTTGGCTCTAAATCTTGCATACACAAGTAAGGCCACTTAGGTCATTGGGGCTGGGTCAGCATTTTTTGCCTTAAGATAACACACAGCAGCAATCTTGATGGATTTGCCCAGCTCCCTATCTACCTCATCATGTGCCAGAAGACTTGAACAGAAAACAAGAAGCACAGGTCTGGCATACTTGCATGAGATAGCCACATAGCTCTCCTCAAACAAAGAATCTGTCAAATCCTGAAGGGGTTTTACAGCCTACTGGACTGTCTCCAAGACCTTTGTGTCCTGCTATATAGTGACAAGATGCCTTGATTATTTGTCAGAGGATCGAACATTTGTGAGTGATCCCTACTACTCCACGACCCTCTCAATCATTTGTTGCATTGCTCCCCAGCATGTGGCCATATATGTGATTAGCTGATGTGAATGGCTGACCAAGCTGAATCTGGACTACAGCCAGCTCTCTTGTTTTCCTCTAGCTATAGAAGAATTGGCTGACAATTGTGTTTCACAAAGAAATGGCATGAGTTGTCATCCATGCCATGTCCCGAAAACAAAACTGAGAAATGTTTTTTAAAATTCTTTATTTTACTTCGTGCATTTAAAAAGGCAGATCAATTAAGGACAAATTAACAAATTAAATTCTGCATTTAATTGACAGCACTTAATCTCAAACAGCCAAATAGTTTAAAATTTATAAAATAAAAAAATATATTTACTTTTACTGCTTTATTCCAGAGGTCACCAAACCAAACACCCTCCACTCCTTGGCTGTATCTACAAATTCTGTCCATAAAAATTACGAGCAGAATCAGTAACAAAGGACAGCACTGGTGGAGTCCTACATCCACTGGGAATGAGTCTGACATACTGCTGGCATTGCAAACCAAGCTTCACTCCAGTTGGACAGGGACGATTAGCCCATAACTGCCCTGGAATAGTACCCCATATTCCTGAAACCTCCTTTCCACATGACAGTCCATATGCCTTTTCCAAGTCCACAAATCTCATGTAGACCAATTGGTCATACTCCCATGAACCCTCTAGGATCCTTGTAAAGGTAAAAAGTTAGACCAATTTTTTCAAACCCAGAATGAAATCTGCAACGTTTCTCCTGAATTCAAGGCTCAACCAACAACCAGATCCCTTTCTTAGGGAAGAAGAGGAGTGTGATCCCCCTAAAGTTGTAACACATCCTCTGGTTCTCATTCTTAAACATCGGAACCTCCACCCTAGTTTGCTAATCCAGAGGCACTGTCCCCAACCTCCCTGCAGTGTTGAAGAGGCGTGGCAGCCAAGACAGCCCAACAATATCCAGAGCCTTTCAGAATTCTGGGAGAATATCATCCATCCTGAGAACTGTACCAAAGAAGAGTTTTTTTTAATTACTTCTGTGATTTCAACACTCGTGATGAGTTAGTCCTCCTCCCAGTCCCTAACTCTGCTTCCTCTTCCCCAATTGGGGTCAGCAGGAAAAAGCCCAAAAACATTGCTCTTCCTTCCTGGGTCACCTGGCAATTTGCCAGAAACATTTTGCGGCATACTGAAATTTATTTTCCATGCACTCACTTAACTCCTATACACGAGTTTTTGCTACTGCCACTGCACATCGTGCACAATGTGCATTATGCAGTGTGGTTTGGGCGGTGGATGAAGGCAGGTGCCTTGGATGACTAAACCTCAGCTGCCAAAACTGACTGTAAGTCAATAATACACGTATGTGCTGTAAATGTCTTCAAAGCAGGCATTCCATCTTACAAAATGTTTGAGTGTGGCTGTCCTATCCACGACTATTGTCAAATTTGCACTGCACATGTGTGCTGTTTTCATGCAGGTATTGTGAACAGTCAAGTTTAAAACACTGTTAAACCTGTGTTTTTATTTATGACATTACATGGTAGTTGGTCTGCGGTGGGTTGGCACCCTGCCCGGGATTGGCTTCCTGCCTTGTGCCCTGTGTTGGCTGGGATTGGCTCCAGCAGACCCCCGTGACCCTGTGTTCGGATTCAGCGGGTTGGAGAATGGATGGATGGATGGATGGATGGTAGTTGGTTTTACTTCAGGATTTTATTAAGGTTAATTTTGTCTTTATTAATAAGTAAAGATTTTAAGCTACACTTTGAAAGATAAGTTTTCAGTTTTACAACACATTTAATAAATATGTTTAACTGAGAGAATTTAAGTCTAGTTTAAAGGAGACTGAATCAGTCTAATTGACTAGAAAAAGTACTAAAACTAATAACCAGAGCCAAAACACTAATAAAAAATGTGGTAAAAGTCTCTCTTTTTTCACCTAACTAGTACTAGAAAGTTGGTTTCCTATTTACGAGAATCTAAAACTCAGGTGGAGAGTAATGACATGACATGTCGTGCAACTGCTGTGTCATGTGATTGGCAACAGGGATAGCAACTGTTTGGCAAAAAGGCCATGACCATATCAAGACAGTCACAAAACAGTGGCAACCTTACAAAATAAAATAAATAAAGCATAAAATTACTTAACCTGTTAAATAAATAATCAAGAAGAAATAAACATACATTCAAAAACAAAAATGACTCGAATAACAGTGGTCAACAGTAAATGCACCACAAAAAACTTCTGTTTAGCTATGGGTTCTAAATATGCCTGTCTAGCTTTTGTGGAAAATGGCAACCGAATTCTTGAAACAGACCAGGTGTATGAACATCTTTAGTGTGTTTTCATGATCCATGTAGCCCTGCCAATAAACCAAATAAAATACTGATGTACCCTTATATTTAGTATTCAAAACGGATTGATTTTCATATTCTAAGTCAGCATCTATTTCATGAGATTCAAATGCAGGCAGACATTCAAACATCCTGTGGCAGGACTGTTAAAAGTTCCTTGATATATTAATAGTTCTGCTGTAGAAAAACATTTGGACCAATTAGACTGTGACAACTCTATTGTGTGTGATAAGATTTCCTCTAGATCCTGTTTTACCTGTTCTGTCTTCTTACCAAAAAAAGTATATTCAAAAGTGCAACATAAGTTGGTGTCAATGATCAGAAACTATTGCCTTTTGGAAATCCATTGAACAAAGAACTTCTTTCAGAAATACACTTTGGTTCTTGGCAATTTCTACGGTAAAATAAAATGTGCACTCTTTGAAACTGGTCTAAATTTCTATTTTAGTTACCTTGCAGGGAAGGCAAGGCTGTTAGGAAATCTAAAAAAATGTCTTTCCATGGTTCATGTAGAGGTGGTAATTACTATAATAGGCTAATTGGGAACTATACTGGATATTTATTGCGATTACACATAAAACACACAGAAAATATATACTATAATATCTTTGGTAACCACTGAAAAAATCACATTTGATTATTTATTTTATTCTGAAAATCCACAAACCCTTTCATATCTAATCTGTGACAAAAATGAACTCTTGAAATACATATGGAGGTCTAAGCAAATCAGTGTTAGATTCAATTGCCTTATCTACATCCTGAGGTCCTTCAAGACATGTGAACACCACATATTTTTCCTCTGGAATTATTGGTTCTGGTTCACTGTTTTGGTCCTCCTCCTCAAACTGCCGGGACAGAGCATCTCTGTTTTGAGTCTTACCACCTGCTGTATAACAGATGGTATAATTAAATCTTCTGAAAAAAAGGACCATCATACTTGCTTGGCATATAAACATTTAGCATTTTTAGATAGGTTATTTTCTTGTGACCTGTGAATGTCATAATTAGACATTCTGTACCCTTGTGCTAACACCTCAGTTCATATGAGGATAATTTAATTGTAAGCAATACTCTGTTTCCAACATCATAATTATACTCGGTGAGAGGTGAGCTTTTAAAGTAGCATGGACAAGGATGAAATTTTCCAATACTGGAAAAGCGTTGTGACAGAATAGCCTTCACTACAATACTAGAGGCATCTACTTCAAGTTCAAATATGACGTTTATATCAAGCTGCCTTATACTGTGCTGGAGAAGGGATGAAACCTTGGCTATGACTAGAAAAGTCTTCAGGCCTTCTTAGTTAAGGCAGAAAAAATTACTATCTTATACAATTATAATAACAGCACCTATGTAACTTAAATCTCTAATTAGCCTTCTGTAATACTTATCAAATCAAATTCATTTCTGAACTTGTTTAATTTAAGTGTGAGGAATCCAGATTAACCGTAGACTTTGCTTCATCCATTTCAATACAATTGGGGAGAGAAAGGAAAATAAATGAACATTTATTAAATTCAGACTACTCTTAATTTTTACAAAAAGGTTGTTTAATGATCCTAGACTAAACATTTGTACAATGTTCAACATGTTTTTCTACATCAGTAGAAAAACAAAACATCATAGGGTGCTATGAAAAAGTATTTGCCCACTTCATGATACCTTTAAATGTTTGTATATATTTGTCACAATGAATGGCTTCAGATCTTTAGACAAAATATAATATTAAATAAACAGAACCATTTTAAACATACAGTATAACACAATTTTAAAACTGCTACTTAAAATATTTAAGAAAAAAGATATTCAATACTTGTAATGCTTATATAAAAAGATAATTGATCTCACTGAAACAACTGACCAAAGTTAACTGATCATTAGACTCAGTAGACTAAGGACAGCCAGGCCTGATTGCAGCAAGCCCATTCAATAGGCTAACCATAACCTAACCATATATTGACACTCACCATTACAGTGAAGAAGTTGTCTCTAGGGATGTCACAAAGGCCGATACTTCGATACCAGGTTAATACCGAAATTCTGAAAACCTAAAGGTATTAGCTTTTTTTTTTACAGTATCAGTAGTATCAAGTCATTACTACACTCACGAGTGACTGCAAGCAGATTAATTACTTTGGGAGGCACAAAAATACATGAGAAAAACATAAGTAAAAACTACATATAATATTTTCTCATAGTGGTGATAATACAAAGCTGCTATAAGAAATACATTTTTGATTTGATATGCTTTGTTAATCTCCAAGGGAAATTTTTCTTTTTATGTGACCTTTGAGGGTCAGAATACTGGTCAGCCATTTTACAGGTTAAGTGCCTTGCTCAAGGGCCCAATAGAGTAGGATCCCTTCTGGTATTCAAACCGGTAACTTTATAGATACCAGAGCAGATTCACAGAGCCACCACTCCACCCAAGAAGAGATGATAAAGAGCTAGGGTACCATAAGATGAACCTGGTATATTTGATAGAAAATAAAAAGGAATTTAAATCTTTATAGAGACATCTTTCCAGATGCAATTCCCTTATTAGTCTGACTCAGGATGGCAGTGGAACTCCTTAAGAGGAAGCCAAGGTGGAAGTCGCTAGTTCAAGGTGTTCAGAACCCAGAAGTAATGTCAGTTGTCATCCTGTTGACAGTCATAAGATCTGCTGAAAAGAAGGGAGGAGAAGCATTAAACAACAGTGCCAACTCTCAGCTCAGGGAGGAATTAACATTTGATGAGCCCTGAGGTTATCTACGAAGCGTACATGTGTGACACCACATCAACATATTGAAAAGAAAAACAGCAGAAGTCATGTCTGGAAATACTTTCTGTTCAAGGCAGGAAAATTTCAGCATGTGATTGCAGGAATTGTGCTTATTAAAAAAAGCCAACACACAAACGCTTATGCTTTCTTTTCTGCCAATTTTACCTCATTATGAAGTTAGTACAGAAATAGATTTGTGTGAGTTGAGAGCACAATGATGTGATCAATCAGATATTAGTTGCAACTGTTTATTTTGTAGTGTCACAAATTTGTGAGAGGAAATAAAATGATGGCAAGATTAATTCCTTTTTAGTACAGTGTCCTACATAATCCTGATAAAGGAAAGGGTATTTGCATTCACTGTCTAATTGTAATGAGCATGTCTACTGATGTCCATTTGAGTATACATTCATTTTCTAACTGTTGTATACAGTTCAGGGTTGTGGGGGAAACCTTGCATGCATCTACAGTTAGGCATATAAGAATGCTTGATGTGGGAGAAAATTGTACTCTGGCAGTGCTAACAGCAGTTGTAGCATGTAAAAATCGAGGCAAATTTCAAATTGCTACTTGGCTTGTCTACTCCGAAATGAAATGAGTTGTTCAGTTTGTTAATATGAAAATGTAGTGAGAAGTCACATCTTAGAAGGGGCCTGAGTTGCCATGAAAGCTTGCATATTTAAACTTTTTTTTTAGTTAGCCAATAAAAGGTGTCATTTTACTTGACTTCTCATTACATTCATAATGGCTAACATGGTAAAATACCTACTACTACTTAATACCAAAATAAAATTCAGTTAGTGTTTCAATGCTTCAACACACAAAGCACATCTCCCTTTAAAATGCCATGTACTGTGTTAACATTTTGGGTGCTGAAAAACTCAGCTTATATTCGAGAATATACGGTACCGGTATTTTAAAGATGTTGTTTATATTACTATTTATACAACCTCAAATCAGAAAAAGGTGGGGACGGTATGGAAAATGCAAATTAAAAAAAATGCAGTAATTCTTAAATTTACTTTACCTTTTATTTTATTGCAGACAATATGATCCCAAGATATTTCATGTTTTGTCTAGTCCTCCTTATTTCATTTGTTAATATACAGTACATTCTTTCCTGGATTTCATGCCTGGAAAACATTCCAAAAAAAATTGGTATGTTAAAGCATTTACCAATTTGTACTGTTGCCATTCCTTCTCACAACACCTAAAAGTTATTTTCGCACTGAGGGTACCAAGCAATAACAACAACAACAACATTTATTTATATAGCACATTTTCATACAAAAAAATGTAGCTCAAAGTGCTTTACATAATGAAGAATAGAAAAATAAGAGACACAGTAAGAAAATAAAATAAGTCAACATTAATTAACATAGAATAAGTGTAAGGTCCAATGGCCAGGGGGGACAGAAAAAACAAAAAAAAAACTCCAGACGGCCGGAGAAAAAAAATAAAATCTGCAGGGATTCCAGGCCATGAGACCGCCCAGTCCCCTCTGGGCAATCTACCTAACATAAATGAAACAGTCCTCTTTGTATTTATGGTTTTCACGGAAGGACTTGATGATGATGATGATGATCATGTGGACTTCTGGCTTTTAGTCCATCAATGCTGGGACATCATGGTGCTTTGAGTAAGTTGGTGGTGGCGCAGGCCGCCACCACAGAAAAACCGGAAAAAGAAACAGAAGAGAGAGTAGGGGTCAGTATGGATTTTAGTGCCACCATGAATAGTTATTATAATGAATTGAACATACAGAGTATCAGGATTAAGATAAAGTGAAGTTATGAAAAGGCCATGTTAAAGTAATGTGTTTTCAGCAGTGTTTTAAAGTGCTCCACTGTATCAGCCTGGCGAATTCCTATTGGCAGGCTATTCCAGATTTTAGGTGCATAGCAGCAGAAGGCCGCCTCACCACTTCTTTTAAGTTTAGCTTTTGGAATTGTAAGGAGACACTCATTTGATGATCTAAGATTACGATTTGGAATATAGGGTGTCAGACATTCCGATATATAAGATGGAGCGAGATTATTTAAGGCTTTGTAAACTATAAGCAGAATTTTAAAGTCAATTCTGAAAGACACAGGTAACCAGTGTAGTGACATTAAGACTGGAGAGATGTGTTCAGATTTTCTTTTCCGAGTTAGGATTCTAGCAGCTGCATTCTGCACTCGTTGCAAATGATTTATGTCTTTTTTGGGTAGTCCTGAGAGGAGTGCGTTACAGTAATCTAATCGACTAAAAACAAAAGCGTGAATTAATTTCTCAGCATCTTTCAATGATATAAGAGGTCTAACTTTTGCTATATTTCTTAAGTGAAAAAATGCTGTCCTAGTGGTCTGATGAATATGCGATTTAAAATTCAGGTTACAGTCAACGGTTACCCCTAAGTTTTTTACTTCGGTCTTAACTTCTAATCCTAATGCGTCAAGATTATTTTTGATAACCTCACTTAATCTGTTTTTGCCAATCAATACAATTTCAGTTTTCTCTTTATTTAACTTGAGAAAATTACTATTCATCCATTCAGAAATACCAGTAAGACATTGTGTTATTGATTCGAGAGAGTCGGTGTCATCAGGTGCTACTGATAAGTACAGCTGTGTGTCATCAGCATAGCTGTGGTAGCTCACGTTGTAACTTGAGATAATCTGACCTAACAGGAGCATATAGATTGAGAAAAGAAGCGGACCCAGGATAGAGCCTTGTGGAACCCCATATAGAATATCATGCGTCTTTGAGTTGTGATTACCACAATTAACAAAGAATTTTCTCCCTGCCAGGTAGGATTCAAACCAATTTAAGACATTACCAGAGAGGCCCACCCATTGACTAAGGCGATTTCTAAGAATATTGTGATCAATGGTATCAAACGCGGCACTCAGATCGAGGAGGATGAGAACAGATAAATGGCCTCTGTCTGCATTCAATCGCAAGTCATTTACTACTTTAACGAGTGCAGTTTCTGTACTGTGATTAGTTCTAAAACCTGACTGAAATTTATCTAGAATAGCATGTTTACTTAAGTGGTCGTTTAACTGCATAATTACTGCCTTCTCTAGAATTTTACTTAAGAAGGGCAGGTTAGAGATGGGTCTAAAATTTTCAAAAGCAGAGGGGTCAAGATTATTTTTCTTGAGTAGGGGTTTAACTACAGCAGTCTTAAGACAGTCTGGGAAAACCCCCGAATCTAATGACGAGTTTACTATGTCAAGGATATTATCAATAAGCACGTCTGATACTTCCTTGAAAAACCTTGTTGGTATTGGGTCAAGGACGCAGGTGGAGGGTTTCATTTGAGAGATTATTCTATGTAAATCAGGTAAATCTATCCTGGTGAAAGAATTGAATTTGTTTATAACGGAGTACTGGGGCTTAGGAGGTTCCACAGTGTTGGGGAGATATACTATATTATTTCTAATATCATTAATTTTTTGATTGAAAAATATAGCAATGTTCTCACAGGTTTCGCTGGAAGTATTATGGGGGCATTCCTTTGTGTTACCTGGGTTTAGCAGACGATCAAATGTAGAAAATAGGACTCTGGGATTACTAGCATTTTTATTTATAATATTAGAGAAATAGCAGCGCCTCTCAAGACGGACTGTGTTATTGTATTCTGTTATTTTAACCTTCAATATCTCATAATGGATAGTTAGTTTAGTTTTCCTCCATTTACGCTCAGCTCTACGACATATTCTTTTTAAGTCAGACACTCTTTGGGTCTTCCAAGGTATAACAATGCTAGAAGATTTTTTAATTGTCTTTTCAGGTGCAACTATGTCAACAGCAGCTCTCACTTTAGAATTAAAGTTTTCCACCTTACTATTAACATCATCCTTGCTATTGTAGCTGGCACTATAACCGGACTGATTGCTTAGAATGTTTGTAAGTTTTACAGCTGCTGAGGAGTCAAAGAAGCGTTTTTTAAGAATATGCTTCTCATGTTTGTTTTCTATCATTATTTCTATACTGAATAGTAGAAGAAAGTGGTCTGAAAGACCAATATCAACGATCTGCTTCACATCAACTGTTAGTCCTTTGGTGATAATTAAGTCTAACGTATGACCTGCTTTATGTGTAGGCTGATTAACGAGCTGTCTCAAATCAAAAGAGTCTAGGAGGTTCATAAATTCCTTTACTTTTAGGTCACACTGATTATCGATATGAAAGTTAAAGTCGCCTACAATTAAGAGTGTGTCATAATTCGTAATTAACATTGACATTAGGTCTGAGAATTCCTCAATGAAAGACGCGTTAAATTTAGGAGGTCTATACACGGATAAAACTAGAACGTGAGAAACTCCATGAATAACAACGGCGAGATACTCAAAGGACTTAAATTTACCAAAACTAACATCTTTACATTTTAACCGGCTCGAGTAAATGTTTGCCAATCCGCCCCCCCTTTTTTCCCTGGCGGTCTGCACGAGTAAAACTGTAATCCGGAGGCGCAGATTCGATTAAAACAGCTGCGCCGTCTGAGCTGAGCCACGTTTCATTTAGTGCAATAAAATCAATCTTTCTATTACTAATAAGATCATTGATAAAAAACGTCTTGTTAGTTAAAGCTCTAACATTTAATAGCGCCATATTTAATGATTCGGGAGGGCAGAGCTGAATTCTATGTGCGTTATTAGTTATTGGAACAGAAACTAAATTATTTTTGTTAGCGCCGCTCTGAGTGTATTTTTTATGTAATCTACAATCTGTTTTTATAGTTTTAATGTATTGTTGATCTAAAGTAGTAATTGCAACTAAATTATTGGTGTTTATGCCGCACTGCCTAGACGTTTTACGTGCATTAAGACTGGTTATTAAAGTATTAATGTTGTGTACTTTTACCGAAGACTTTATTAAGCCATTCTGTCCTAGCAAAGCAGTAGTATTACGGAGGGAGTTTAAAGTAGAAACAGACAGTCAAGATAGACAAATTACCTTAGCGATGTTTTCGGAGAGGACCCGGGCGCCGAATCTATTCGGGTGCAAGCCATCCCACTTGAACAAACGCTGTCTTTCCCAAAAAAGGTCCCAATTATCGATGAACCCGATGTCTTGAGACTCGCAGAAGCCTTTCAGCCAGTTGTTTAATCCCAGCAGACGACTATAGTATTCATTTGATCGTCTGACGAGAGGTAGTGGACCCGAGATGAAAATTTTTGCCGATTGGGTCCTCTCCTTCGTGTCTTTAATTAGTGCTGCGAAGTCATCCTTGAGAATCTCAGACTGTCGGTGTCTTATGTCATTTACGCCGGCGTGTAAAATGATGGATCCAACTGCTCTCTTGTGTTTCTCGAAGATGGTCGGCGCCCGTCTCTTCACGTCTCGGACTCGAGCACCGGGAAAACAAGAAACAAAAGATTTTTGATTAGGGCATGTGATATTAAGGTTTCGTACTATCGAATCACCTACCACGATTATATCACCCGGGGTTGAAGGCAAACTGGGGACGCGGAGAGGGTCGAACCGGTTCTGGATTGGGATGCTCGCCTGTGCCGATGGAGGTGTTCTAGCCTTGAACCCCCGCCTGCATGTCTGAAATACGCCAAGGTCTTCATCAGCGTCGTCGTCGCTCCTTCGAGGCGCGGGGGTGAAGCATACTTGTCCTTGAAATTGGGCGGCACGAGGTGGGGTTAATGTTGCGTCGACATCAGATGTCGAGGATGGTTTATCCTGCAGCCGAGCCTTCAAACCTCTGAGGTACCTTCTTCTGGACAGGAGTTTCTGGATCTGCTTGTCGAGTGCCTGGAGTTCTTCGACGATGACGGCAACACGATTCGTCTCACTATCGGCCATTGTGTGCTTGTACTTCCGCTCAATGATGTGTTTCAGGTGTTATTTGTCTGATTCTTCTTGCAAACATATCTTAAGGTGTGCAACAGTACAGGGTTGTCATTGTTGCATTTTTCATTTCCAAATTCACCACGCCAGTCCAGTACCCATACCCTCTTCTCCCAAGCCATGCCTTTGTAATGTGTGCAGAATGTGGTTTTGCATTGTCTTCTTGAAAAATGCATGGATCACCTTGGAAAAGATGTTGTCTTGAAGGTAGCATATGTTGCTCTAAAATCTCAATGTACATTTCTGCATCAATGCTGCCATCATAGAAGTATAAAATTTCCTTTGCCAAGAGCACTGACACAACCACATATCATGACAGACCCTGGCTTTTGGACTTGTTGCTGATAAAAGCCTGGATGGTCCTTTTTGTCTTTGGTCCGGAGCACACAGCGTCCATTTCTTTCAAAAAATATTTGGAATACTGATTCGTCTGACCACACTGCACATTTCCAATGTGTGATGGTCCATCTCACACGACTTGGAGCCCAGAGAAGTTGACACCCCTTCTGGACATGGTTAACATAAAGTTTCTTTTTTGCACAGAGTTTTAAGTGGCATTTGTGAATGTAGCTCCACATTGCAGTGGATGACAAAGGTTTGCCAAAGTAATCCCTTGCCCATGTGGTTAAATCAGCTACTGATCCGTGACAGTTCTTAATGCAGTCTCATCTGAGGGATTGGAGATTGTGGGTGTTCAGCTTAGGCTTGCACCCTAGCCCTTTACGCACTGAAATTCCTCCAAATTCCTTGAACCGTTTAATGATATTATGCACTGTAGAGGGAGAAATATGCAGATCCCTTCCAATCTTTCTTGGAGGAACATTATTTTTAAACATTTTTATATTTTTCTCACATCTTTGCTCCTCAAAGACTCAGCCAGCCTTTCGAGGATACTGCTTTTGTACCAAATTATGATTACAATCACCTGTTGATATCGCCGATTTCAAGTCACATCATTATTTAATTATTTTACCTCATTATTGGCCCTAATTTTCCCCCATCTCAACTTTTTTTGCTATGTGTTGCAAGCCTAAAATGCAGGAATGTATTTATATTAAAAAATGAAATAAAGTTGAACAGACAAAACATAAAATATCTTGGGTTCATACGGTCTCCAATGAAATAAAAGTCAAAGTAAATTTAAGAATTACTGTGGTCTTTTTTAATTTGCATTTTCCATGCCGTCCCAACTTTTTCTGATTTTGGGTTGTATATTTTATATTCTATTACAGAAAAAACAACAATATTGTTCACTTGAATAATGGAGGTACTTTTAATTAAAAGACATTGAATGTGATTTCTGTTTTTGCAGTGATATCAAATAGTTATAAAGTACTGAAATATTTCACTGGTATTGGCACTGAATACAAAAATGTTGGTATTGTACCATTCCTACTCATCACATTTCACTGAAGAATACTATGCTTCAATCAAAGGAAATTCCAAAAGAGGTGAGGGAAAAATGTTGTTGAAACCTATCAATCAGTAAATGGTTGCAAAGCCATTTCTGTGGCTTGGGGACTCCTCTGTACCTTAGTGACAGCCATTATCTCCAAATAGAGTTAACATCTGGAATACCATTGACTCTTCCTAAGAAAGACTGTCTTGTCAAAAGTAACCAAAGGGCACAGCAATAACTCATTCAAGCAGTCACAGAGGATCCCAGATGAATGTCTAAAACACTAAAGGCCTTTCTAGCCTCAACTAAGGTCAGTGTTCATGACTCCACAATAAGAAAGAGACTGAGTAAAAATGGGATTAATGGGAGGGTAGCAAGGTGGAAATTACTGCTATCCAATAATAGCATCAGTGCTGATCTTGCATGTACAAAGAAACACCTGGATGATCCCCAACATTTTTAGTGTTCTATGGACTGACAAGTCAAATATTTAGACAACACAGGTCCAACTATGTCTGGCTTTAGTGAATACAGTAAGAACATCATATCTACAATAAAACATAGGCTGGTAGTGTGATGGTATAGCAATACTTTACTGCCTCGGGACCTTGAAGATCTGCCATCATTAAAGGAACCATGAATTCCACACTTTACCATCATATTCTTAAGGAAAATGTCTGGTCATCTGTCCATGACCTAAAGCTTAAGTATAGTTGAGATTACGCAGCAGGACAATTACATAAACCACAAAAGCAAGTCTATAACTGAATGGCACAGAAAAAAAATAAAATAACGTTTTGGAGTGGCTTAATCAAAACCCTGACTTGAATACAGTAGAGATGCTGTGGCAGAACCGGAGATGAGCAGAAACCTACTAGTATGTCTGAATTATAGCAGAGTAGGATAAAATTGCTCAACAGTGATGAGAAAGACTGCTATATCAAATTATAGGAGGCATTAAGTTGCAATTATTGCTGCTAAATATTCTGCAATCAAGTACTGAAAGTATGGGGTCAATTACCTTTTACATGTATAACAGGAGTGTTGGATAATTTTGTTCTTTGAATAATGAAACAAAAATATTTTGAATTCACCTATGTTTCCTTTCTGTAATACAGAATTATGCCTAAAAGTCTAAAGTCACTAATTGCTTAAAATACACAAGAGCAGAGTAAACAAGGAAGGGGCACATACTGTTTCACAATACTGGTATATATCAACACAGATATTCCCAAAATATTGCAAAAATGATAATTTACAAAGGGGCATTAGCAAGATCATATGGCACAATGACACTCTCATAGTGATAGGGAAAAAGTCTTCCAATCATCATCCTCTTGAATACAAATGTGGAGTTATTCTGCATGAACTGCTCAAATTTAGCTTAGTGAAAATAGTGGACCTTATTTTAAAAGCACTGCTATGAGAGGAAGTTAGTAATTATTCTTCACAGGGGTCTTGTGAATCTATGAAGCTATATTTTCTTCTCAAAAAAAGCCACCTGCGATAGGACTTTTGCAGTCTAATATAACCAATAGTGTGATTTTCCTTAAAACAGTTATACATTGCCTTTGTTTCTGAACGTGACAGTGCATAAATGTTTTCCTTTGGTAGAAGTGCTCCTGATAATTAAATCAATTGCACTATCATTTGGACAGCATGGTGGCAAAATGAGTGACCTTTGCTTAGTGAAGGTATCTGTGAATGGCTTATGCGAAGTCCCTTCACCAGGCAACTAATATGCTTTGTACAGGTCTAAAACAACTTGTCAAATATTCTACATACTTCATTTCTATACATTATTGTTGCCAATTCTAGTTACTTTAGGTTCTGCCCAACCTTAATGCTAATAAAAGGGAATGTTTCTGCTTTTCCTTTTTGTTATCGGTCAACATGAATACTCAGTTTAATTCACATTTACAAATAACAGGTAATTAAAGTTTAACACTGAAACATTTAATGTACAAAATGGAAACATATGACCATTTATATTCTTCTTCAAGGCAGAGTCATTGGAGTGGAGCAACTAAGCATTTCACTATAGATTTTACTGTATGTAAAATGTGTTTATGACAAATTTTGAATTGACTTTTATTTGTCTGCGGTGGGCAGGCGCCCTGCCCTGGGATTTGTTCCTGCCTTGCGCTCTGTGCTGGCTGGGATTGGCTCCAGCGGACCCCCGTGACCCTGTGTTAGGATATAGCGAGTTGAGTAATGACTGACTGACTTATATGTGTAATGACGTTATTTAAATCAATGTAAAGTATCAATCAACAGCTGGTAAACAGCAATCGTGTATTATTATTTCTAAGCGCAGATGTGGACACTTGGTATAGAAGAAAGAAAAAAATCGGATATTTTTCTGAATCCAGAAAAAAATGGCAAAATCTATCAAGTTACAATAATCAACATTTGAAAATAATGTAACTAGTACGTCTGTGTTCTGCTATCAACTTACCGTTAACTTTTAAACTTTTAGTGGAAATCAATATTTTCAGACTTTCCACTCAGAAAATGCGAGTCATATGTAAAAATTGAATCAAAGTACACATCGATACCAACAGACACGATATATTCAATGAGTTTCATTTTGTTCACTCCCTTTGCACCATGCGCGCTCCCATACGATGACTTAAAACAGCGCGAGATCAAGACAGGAAGTTCTAATTGGCCCGTATTAAATCAACATTTGACGTTACATCCAGTCATAGGGTAAACTTAACCACATGTCCACACCGGAAGTGTGTTTCTATAGGATGGACAACAAAAAAATTACCCAGTTATAAGTGTATAATTCCTGATGTCAGAATAGTGCGACATTAATCGTATGCTCGTTGTTCGGAAAAGTCTGTTTATATTTTTGGTCCTTGCGTTTTACCTTATCTGACGGCATCCTATAAACCACTGCTCTGTGATTGGATGTTATTTTGAATGTAGCGTAATTACTTACATGTTGTCGATATAAGCAGATCGTGATATAATGACAGGTAAAAAGTCGTCAAAAGAGAAAAAACGAAAACATTCTCACTCCGATGGACGGCATCTAGATAGAAAGAGGCGAAGCACAGAATCCAGACCAAAGGTACAAAGGAAATATTTCAGAAATACTGTAGAAAATAATTTGTTGGAATGTATTGCAAACGATATGGATAACCATGTTATCATCCTTAAATGTCATTTTGGCGTTATGTCATTTTTTATTTTTATACTTGCAGATTTAATATGAATAAATGAAAAACAATTTTAACAGCATAAAAAAATCTTTCGCAACAGATGTCGGCATGCAGTAAAATTCATAGCCTTCACTTGAAACATTTTAGTTGGATTTGCAGCCAGTTTCTCCTGAAATTAATATACTGTTTTAGATTGTTAAAATTGGCGTCATCAGTTAATATTTATTTAATATAGTGCCTTTTACACTGAGAATTGAAATGCATTGCGGCGAATTTCTTCACCTGTTTAGCTCGTGCATATTGCATTATTGTAGGTTGAAGGCAAGTCCAATAGGGAAAATTGTCTTGTGTTAAATATAAAAATGCATTTTTTAGAAATCACGAGACTAGTATCATTGCACACAATTTAAAATGAAGACGTACAGAAATGAATCTGCAGAATCGTCTACTGCAAATATTAATTTAAGTGAGAAGAAGTGATTACGGATACGTACAAGAATATTGTGCACAAATATAGCTTTCCCAGCACATAAGCTTAGTGATTAGAATGAATTATAAAACTTAGATGTATCTTAATAAACATTTTATTCATTATCATTCAAAGTGTGTATGCAATCATTTTTGGAACAACTTGTGTATGTAAATTAGATGTAGCCCATAAGTCCGTGAATTCTCATGCAATGGTCTGTTTGTGGCGCATTTGTAATGCCCTGTATAGCCTTTTCTCAAATCATTTCATAATGTTTTGGTGAATTATTCGAAAGGGTGCATGCTATAGTTTAGGTCTGCCTAATAAAGTGGAATCTTGGGGCATAAAGCCAACAATGTGGAAATATCAGAGGGTCAGCTGCAGATCAAGACCAGACTACATGGTACAATATTAATTGGAGACGATCCATAGGTCCAAGTGCTGTTGCCGTGAACAGTGGAACAAGATCAATATCAAATTTAACTAATTTGCAGCTAGTTATGTTGTTGTTTCATGTTTCTCCTGGGTTTTCTCAGCTGTCTGATTGCCCATTAACAGTGTCATGCTGGCATTTAATGTCTTGCCCTGTTTCAAATAACGGTGTGCAGCTGGTCATGCTACCAGTAATGACAAGGACATTAGCAAAACACAAAACTGGAGAAGAATCAGTCAGGAAGGATAACGAGAGATCAATTGTCTGTGGCCACCGCATGGAAAACCATTCCCCTTTGGGGGTTGTCTTAATGTTGCCTCTCCAGTGCACCTGTTGTTGCATTAATTTGCGCCAAAGCAGGTGAAGTTAATTCACAATTACTTAGGCATCCTAACTGGTCTGATTGATATTCCTGAAGCTTAATTGACTTGGTGTTAGACTGTCATGATTAAGTGTTCCCTTAATTTTTTTAAGCGGTGTATTTGCAATCTTTTGTCCTACTTTGACCTTCATCTCCATTCTCGTGTTTTTGCATGTGTCTGAACCTGTTTTCTCTGGCACTCCCTTTCCTGAGTGTGTACTCTAATTTTTAAGTCGCCTTTCTCGCCACTTGTCTGGTTTTATACTTTATGTCTTTGAAGGCGAGCAATCTCTTTGCGTGCTCCTTTTCTCCTCCTTATCTGTTTCACATTTGCACTTCCTCATTCTTCGTGTCAAAAAATGCCAAACTGACTAATCACATCAAAGCCAAACTGACCGATCATTTTGTTCTGAGGGACTGAACAAACAGACCTTATTGCCTTACTATATAGTATAAGTAGATTGATGTTTACTGTGTATTGTGTAACCTTGTGAGCTTTGCAATAATAATCAAAATATACTTTATTGTACACTGTTTTATAATATAAAAATGTAATAGTAAAAAAGGCTCATTTAAAGAGAAGAAAATTTTACACAAGTGTAAATACTCATAGATGTGTAATTGTGTAATGTAATTTTTTTTAACAGGATGTGAAAAGTGATCGTGAGAATGAGGGTGTAGAAGAGCCAAGTGATATTGAGGAAGGAGGATTAAACTTAAGTGTGCCTTTCAGACCTATTAGTGCCTATATCACTGACAGGAAAGAGATGCTGGAACAGTGCTTCAGAGTTATAGGAGAAAAAACACTTCAAAAAATGCTTCCTGATGAATTAAAGGTAATTGCTTTTTTTTACTTTGTTGATGGATTGTCATGTTAAAAATAGAATAAAACCATGTAATTTTTCTTTGATGCCCCACATACCCACTCTATGGCATGATTTCTTGATAATCTGTTCAAAATACAAACAAAATTTTGTTTGCATTATTTGGTTTATTTACTCTTATAGTGAAATGCTTATGATATATTTCATTACAAAAACAGTAACATATTTGCTCCTGCTTTTGTTCATTTTTGACCACATTTGATGGTATGCAGAAATTCTGTCAAGAAGTTTTCTCAGATGCTTTCTTTGTTTCTTCATTTCCTGTCAAAACCTGATTTAGGAGTATTCGGTTAAGTGACTACCATTTTGAATTGAAAAGCAAACAGCTAATCTTATTCTTCTTCTTCTTCTTTCGGCTGCTCTAATTGTCTTTATTTTAACTTAGATGAAGCTGCCTTTAAAGGTATTGCTTCTTTGATCATACTGCATTTTTATCCTAATCATGGGTTTATCAAGAGAAGTTTTTCCCCTCAATATCTTTTTAAATTTTTTGTTTTATAATTACCAATTGTTATCATATATATGTTTATATAAATATACCTGGGCACTGTCTGTGCGGCACTGACCTTGAATAAGTTATTATGGGTATATGCATACCTAACTAGAAACTCATCCTATGTCTTATCTTTGGCTGATTCTTGCCTTCTGTGCAGTGCAGCTGGGATAGTTCTAGCAACCTGAAAGGGAATAAAGTGGTTGAAGAGAATTCAGTTCTACAGTGAACCCTCGTTTATCACGGTTAATCCGTTCCAGACTCTACCGTGATAAATGAATTTTCGCGAAGTAGGATTCTTTATTTATAAATCGAATATTTTTGCAGTTAGAGTATAGAAAACCTGTTTACGACCTTCTAAATACGTTTTTTTAACATTATTAGAGCCCTCTAGACATGAAATAACACACTTTAGTCACCATTACACTCGTATTACCCAATATATTAGACAAAATAAGAGAAAATAAGACATATTAGACGTTACAAATATATTATTACTAGGCTTACCCGCCTTTTAAGGCGACCGACTTTTATCCTCAATTTGTGTGCGCTCCATGTGTACATCAGGCATGCAAGTGTAGGGAATGAAAACATTAAAGTGCCCATTCATAACATCTCCCGAAAACCTAAGTTTTTTTTATCCCCTTGAGTGCCTGTCCAAAGTCGTACAATGTCGGCCCGAATCTGTACCGCTAAAGACGGAGTTTCATGCACTAAATAAGTTATAGATGAGAATAAGCAAGCACCATCTCCCCTGATATTTACTACGCAGTGAGGCATTTGTACTCCATCAACATTATTTCCAGAGACATAATTTTGTCTATTTTTACAGCGCATCGCGCACAAAAGCAAGGGGACGATGGGAGCAGCAGAACTCTGCTCACATCGCGTCGCTTCGTACCGCAAGCTGCAAGTAGTAAGTCTGTGATAAGCGGAATACTGCTACGCTTTGCACTCACGGGACAGAAGGACAATCCCGACTGCTTTTATATAGTAGGTTATTGTACTGTACATTTAATTACACACACACAGTTCTTATGCACAACCACTAACCTATGAAGGCACAACATCAGTAGGAGAGTCTTCAGGTGGTGCAGTATATTCAGCAGGTGCATCGTTGTCTTCTTCCGCTGAAGGAGTACTAAGAGTAGGCAGTGGGTATCTGGGTGCGCGGCTGAAGAACATCTTGATAGGCAGTTGCTGGCGCTGTCTTTTCGTATGCGTGAGGAGGCTTTTGTAGGGTATTGCCATCTTTGATCATATCCAAGAGTTTCACCTTCTCCTGGATAGCAAGCATCT
Organism: Polypterus bichir lapradei; assembly: GCA_026402145.1. NCBI lineage: Eukaryota > Metazoa > Chordata > Cladistia > Polypteriformes > Polypteridae > Polypterus > Polypterus bichir. The sequence goes on along the minus strand of JANRMT010062837.1, from coordinate 26,287,880 downwards.
TCCTCCGGCACTTAGTTTTATTGTCAGAAGGCTTAGAAAAAGCAGCACATTTAGGAGCCATCGTGGGGCTTAGATAAAAGTTCTCAGAAAGCGCATGCGTAGTGACGTAAGAGTGTATGAGAAAAAATCGCGATAGAGTGAAGCCGCGAAAGTCGAAGCGTGATATAGCGAGAGATCACTGTATTCAGTTTTTATGTAGTGCTCCTCAATGAGTGTTGTAATTATTTCACAAGTAAATACAATTGCAGAAACAGAGTAGAGGAGGGTTAGTAATAGTTGTTATTACATTTACAAATAACAGCTAATTAAAGTTTAATATAGAAACATTTAATGTACAAAATGGAAACATTTGACCATTTATATTCTTCTTCAAGGCAGAGTCATTGGAGTGGAGCAACTAAGCATTTCACTATATATTTCACTGTATGTAAAATGTGTTTATGACAAATTTTGATTTGACTTGATTTGTTCCTGCCTTGCGCCCTGTGCTGGCTGGGATTGGCTCCAGCGGACCCCCGTGACCCTGTGTTAGGATATAGTGGGTTGAGTAATGACGTTTATGTGTAATGACGTTCTTTAAATCAATGTAAAGTATCAATCCACAGCTGGTAAACAGCAATCGTGTATTATTATTTCTAAGAGCAGATGTGGACACTTGGTATAGAAGAAAGAAAAAAAATGGGATAATATTTTTCTGAATCCAGAAAAATAATGGCAAAATCTATCAAGTTACAGTAATCAACATTTAAAAATATGGTTCATAATTATTGATTTACTTGCATTTTTATGTAAATGACTTATCAATAGAGATGGAATATCCATAGCTAACCAGCTCTAATTACTGTATTCAAAAATACAGTAGTGAGTCTTCAGCCTGAATTTAAAAGCTGAGACTGAAGGGGCATCTTTTACATAAAGATCCTTGTAATTGTAGTAGTCCTGTGTCCTGATATGTCAATTCGCACTCTGGTTTACAAGTAATGATAGACTCAGATTGGTAAACTGAGCCTTGGCCATTAAAGGCATTATATGTAAGGATGAATTTGAAGTAAGCCTTAAACTTAAGTAAAAGCCAGTGTAAAGCCTTTAGAACAGTTATGTGGTTTTACTTTCTATTTCTTGTAATTATTTTTATAGCAGCATTTTGAATGAACTGAAAGTTGCGTATTGTTTAAACATATTATTTACCTTATTAGTTTATTTACTAGAAATAAATGGAATCCTCTATGTTTAGAACCCATCCTAATTTTTCAAAACTTTTTTAGATAGTTTTAAAATGTGTGTTTTAAAAGATATGCTGGTTTCAAAGGCAATGCCGAAGTTGTCTGGCTATTCAGTAAAATTAATGTTTACATCATTTGACATCAAAAAATAACAGAATATTGTTGTAGTTTTCATCACTCTCCCATTAAATAACTATGCTGTTTTGTTTATATTCAGAAACAAGTATTTGTCATCCGTCCACTTGTTTAACTCACTGATAAAATTAATTAAGGACGCTATTGGAGAACTGTCATTTAGTCTAGAAACAAATAAGCGGTATGAGTCACGTCAGTTAAAACTAAGGCAGAACAAGTTAATCAGCAGCAAAAACGGAGCACTAATTAAGAAGATGGTTAGAATGAAAACCTGTAGCCACTATGGCCCACCAGGACCGGAGCTGGACACCCCAAGTCTTAAAGAAAGTATAGCTTGTTTTCACCTGCATATGAGTTTAAATGAGTATTTAAATTTTGAATATTGTGATACAGTACTGTCAACACATGTACCTACTGAAAACGATTCGATAAATACTGTATGAACTAAAAAAAGACAACAGCACTGAGAGTCCGTAATTTTCTAGCCTCTGTAATAGAATAGAATCGTTAATGGTGCCAAACACTGTATTTAAATATAGCAACATAATTACAGTAGAATTTCCTTCGGGTTAGTGCAGTTTCTTTACTGTGACTAGTGTGGAAGCCAGACTGGACTTTCTGAGATAAATTGTGATGTGTAAGGTTGGACTGAAACTGGTGAATTTATTCTTATCCGCATTTCCACTTAATTAAGCCTTCTACTAGTTATTCAAGAAGTTTAATTACAGTATGACTAAATAGCATGCAACATAAACACAAAACATAATGTTAAAATATAAACATAGAAATGCAGTACATTTAAACAAATTACTGTATATACACTTTTTTCTTCTTTTTTTCCCCAACCCTTTCCTCTGTCGGCTGTATTCTAAAATAGATTTTTCATTGTGCAAACAAAAACAATTTCATTTGAATATAGAATGTCTGAAAATATCTTTGTCTTTTTATGAAATATCCACTCTAAAACAAACTGATCTGGATACAGGACACCAAGGGGTGGCAGGTGTGGTAAATGAAAAACATATTAATGGCAAGTCAAAAATGTTACTACAGTTATGAACAACATCAGATGCCTGTCTTCTTGTATTTTATTTTGCCTTATATGTATTTTTAATACAGTTAGTTATATGAAATTTATGGTAAGGATCTTCTGATCAGGTTTTTCAGGGCTGATACCTGTTACTTATTTGGCAGATTCTTTTTGTTTTTTATTACCCTTTTAAAACATTGTTTACACTAAGCTCTCACATAACCAGATGCATAGAAGCCCTGTGTTCTATATTAATGTGTTTAAGTCTGGTATTTTTATCATTTAAACTATAGACCACAGATGCTACCTGTTAATTTTTTATTGAGAAAATATAATTCTTTAAGTTGATTGTTTATTGACCATAAATATACTAAAGTAAATGAAATAGCCTTAAAACACATACTTTTTAAAATATGTAAAGAAAATATTTATCCATAGTACATATGGCGTAAAAGAAAATAAAATGCTTCTCATAATTATAAGCTGTCATATTGTTTAATTTACTCTGTCATGTACTTATCTGAAGCAAAGCTTAATTTAAACAAAAGTAGTTTTCATTATTTGTCTAACACAAAATATGTATTACCTTAACTTGGTGGGATGCTCCTAGCATGCAGACATGCTTCCTGGCCAGGGGAGAGAAAGGACAGCCCACCGGAAGAAGAAAATGTCATTGGGGACTCTTAATTCCCCCAGGATGCTAGATGGCAGCGGCCCCAGATATTATTACCCAGTAAGAAACCAGTAGGGCATTCTGGGTGATGTAGTCTGGCAGAACAGCCCTTCTGGGGCCCATGGTTGCCATAAGAGGGCGCTGCAGGGAGATGTGGTCCCTGTTATGTTGGACTTCCATATGACCCAGAAGTGCTTCCAACAGGCAGCAACCCAGGCACCGGAAGTACTCCAGGGTCCATAATAAAAGGAACCACACTCCCTTATCCAGATGAGTCAGAGCTGAGAGGAAGGTAGGCAACATTCAACTGGAGGAGGGCAGTATGGTGGTGAAAGGAGAGGTATTGTGAAGTGAATTGTGGAAGAGAGAGAACCTGTGCTTTATACTTTGTACTTAAGTGAGGAATTGTAAAATTTAAAAGCATCCTTTATGTGAACCTGGGACTCTGGTTGTGTGTTTGGGGCTTGCTGGTGCTCCAGTTTCCATCACAGTATGATTCAATTAATTGATATTGGCTGTTAAACACTGCTTAAATGTACAGTGCATCCGGAAAGTATTCACAGCGCATCAGCTTTTCCACATTTTATTATGTTACAACCTTATTCCAAAATGGATTAAATTCATTTTTTTCATCAGAATTCTACACACAACACCCCATAATGACAACGTGAAAAATGTTTACTTGAGGTTTTTGCAAATTTATTAAAAATAAAAAAAACTGAGAAATCACATGTACATAAGTATTCACAGCCTTTGCTCAGTACTTTGTCGATGCACCTTTGGCAGCAATTACAGCCTCGCGTCTTTTTGAATATGATGCCACAAGCTTGGTACACCTATCCTTGGCCAGTTTCGTCCATTCCTCTTTGCAGCACCTCTCAAGCTCCATCAGGTTGGATGGGAAGCGTCGGTACACAGCCATTTTAAGATCTCTCCAGAGATGTTCAATCGGATTCAAGTCTGGGCTCTGGCTGGGCCACTCAAAGACATTCACAGAGTTGTCCTGAAGCCACTCCTTTGATATCTTGGCTGTGTGTTTAGGGTCGTTGTCCTGCTGAAAGATGAACCGTTGCCCCAGTCTGAGGTCAAGAGCGCTCTGGAGCAGGTTTTCATCCAGGATGTCTCTGTACATTGCTGCAGTCATCTTTCCCTTTATCCTGACTAGTCTCCCAGTTCCTGCCGCTGAAAAACATCCCCACAGCATGATGCTGCCACCACCATGTTTCACTGTAGGGATGGTATTGGCCTGGTGATGAGCAGTGCCTGGTTTCCTCCAAACGTGACACCTGGCATTCACACCAAAGAGTTCAATCTTTGTCTCATCAGATCAGAAAACTTTGTTTCTCATGGTCAGAGAGTCCTTCAGGTGCCTTTTGGCAAACTCCAGGCAGGCTGCCATGTGCCTTTTACTAAGGAGTGGCTTCCGTCTGGCCACTCCACCATACAGGCCTGATTGGTGGATTGCTGCGGAGATTTTTGTCCTTCTGGAAGGTTCTCCTCTCTCCACAGAGGACCTCTGGAGCTCTGACAGAGTGACCATCGGGTTCTTGGTCACCTCCCAGACTAAGGCCCTTCTCCCCCGATCGCTCAGTTTAGATGGCCAGCCAGCTCTAGGGAGAGTCCTGGTGGTTTCGAACTTCTTCCACTTACGGATGATGGAGGCCACTGTGCTCATTGGGACCTTCAAAGCAGCAGAAATTTTTCTGTAACCTTCCCCAGATTTGTGCCTCGAGACAATCCTGTCTCGGAGGTCTACAGACAATTCATTTAACTTCATGCTTGGTTTGTGCTCTGACATGAACTGTCAACTGTTGGTCCTTTTATATAGACAGGTGTGTGCCTTTCCAAATCATGTCCAATCAACTGAATTTACCACAGGTGGACTCCAATTAAGCTGCAGAAACATCTCAAGGATGATCAGGGGAAACAGGATGCACCTGAGTTCAATTTTGAGCTTCATGGCAAAGGCTGTGAATACTTAAGTACATGTGCTTACTCAATTTTTTTTATTTTTAATAAATTTGCAAAAACCTCAAGTAAACTTTTTTCATGTTGTCGTTATGGGGTGTTGTGTGTAGAATTCTGAGGAAAAAAATGAATTTAATCCATTTTGGAATATATATGTATATGTGTGTGTATGTATATGTGTGTATATACACGAGGTGTGGCAGAAAAGTAATGAGACTGGCAACACTGCAAGCGATCTGGCAACGCTGCGCTGTTGTCCTTGATAGAGCACGTGTATCAGTACCCTCCCATAGCTCAGTGCGAGTTTCAACTCCTTCCGTTAACTACGTGATTTTTGTGACTGCTATTAGCGAAGTTGTGTTTTTGGTTGTGCGTCACGCAAAATGGAACAGTGGAATTTGGAGCAATGTTGTGCCATTAAATTTTGTGTTAAGCTTGGAGAATCGGCAAGTGTGACGTTTGAAAAGTTAAAACAGGCCTATGGGGAACATTCTTTATCCTGAGCTCAAGTTTTTCAGGGAGGCCTTCAACTTCGAAAACCAATGAAAACATCGAAAGTGTGAACACTCTTGTGAGATCAGACCGTCGTTTAACATTAAGAATGTTGAGTGAACAATTAAATTTGAACAGATTTACCGTTCATCAAATTTTGACTGAACATTTGCACATGCGAAAGGTCTGTGCCAAAATGGTGCCGAAAAACCTCACAATTGAGCAGAAGGGCAATCGAAAAAACGCATTCCTGTGGTTCCCAAGCCCCCTTATTCACCTGACCTCAGTCCGTGTGACTTTTTCCTTTTTCCTAAACTTAAAAATGTCCTCAAAGGACGTCATTTCGGGACTTTAGAAAACATCCAAAAGAGTGTAACGGACATGCTGAAGACCATACCGGTTGAAGACTTCCAGCGCTGCTACCAACAGTGGGAACAACGTCTCCATCGGTGTGTAGCTGCCCAAGGGAACTACTTTGAAGGGGATAACATTGATGTTTGAAAAAAATAAAAACTTTGGTAAATAAAAAATCAGTCTCATTACTTTTCTGCCGAGATGGATAGATATACAGTATATAGATATAGATATACAGGGTGGGCCATTTATATGGATACACCTTAATAAAATGGGAATGGTTGGTGATATTAACTTCCTGTTTGTGGCACATTAGTATATGTGAGGGGGAAAACTTTTCAAGATGGGTGGTGACCATGGTGGCCATTTTGAAGTCGGCCATTTTGGATCCAACTTTTGTTTTTTCAATAGGAAGAGGGTCATGTGACACATCAAACTTATTGGGAATTTCACAAGAAAAACAATGGTGTGCTTGGTTTTAACGTAACTTTATTCTTTCATGAGTTATTTACAAGTTGCTGACCACTTATAAAATGTGTTCAATGTGCTGC
>JANRMT010062837.1:26248347-26266454 GCA_026402145.1 Polypterus bichir lapradei | reverse complement strand
TTTTTTTTTTTTTTTTTTTTTGCCCCTTGCCCAGAGCATAACGCTGCCTCCGCTGGTTTGCCTTCTTTACATAGTGCATCCTGCTGCCATCTTTTCTCCAGATAAAAGGCACACACACACCCAGCCATCTACCTGATGTAAAAGAAGATGTGATTCATCAGACTAGGCCATATTCTTCCATTGCTCCGTAGTCCAGTTCTGACTCTCGCATGCCAATTGTGTAGGTGCTTTTGCAGGTGGACAGGGGTCAGCATGGGCAAACTGACTGGTCTGCAACTGCACAGCCCCATTGCAAGTGATGTGCTGTATGTTTTGACACCTTTTTCTTATGGCCCACCTTAAGTATTTCAACAATTGCTTTACAGTAGTTTTTCTCTGGGATTGGACCAGATGGGCTAGCCTTCACTCCCTACATGCATCAGTGAGACTTGGGTACCCATGACCCTGTTGCCACTTCACTGGTTGTCCTACCTTGGACCACTTTTGCTACCTAATATATCCTACCTCTTGATAGGTGCCATTGTAAAAAAATAATCAATGTTATTCACATCACCTGTAAGTGTTTTTAGTGTTTTGGCTGATTGGTGTGTTATACATATATAGTACTTAGATTTCTTAAAATACTTTAATAGTATGGTAGTTTTTCAGTGGAATGTTCACATATGCAATGCATTCTGGATTTTCCACTTCCAAATTGCATTTTTCATATATTATCTGTTTGCATGAAATATTAAATAGTTACATAGTTTCTCTCTCTCTCTCTCTCTCAATTTTCAGAACTGTTCATATGATGAAATCAAAAAACTTTGCATGGATCAACTAGAGCAAATTTCAGAGAAAAATCTTCTCCAAATTCTTGAAGGTAAACTGTCATTGAAGCAATACTTTGAAAGACATTTATTACATGTGATAAGTGTAAGTGCATAAATTACTAATAATGTATTTCCGTATTTACTATTTTTGCACCATTGACAAATCACATTTACAATTCAAAAGGAGCTATTAAATGTTTTTAAGTTTTTATTTTCCTTTTTAAGTTAATTTTTAAAGTTTTAATTTAGCTGTTTTTTTGTTTCTGAAAATGCAATTTTACATCTCACCTTCTTGTTTGAAAATAACCAATTCTGTTTCTGAGGTTTATAGAGTAAAAGGTTTAGCTTTTCTTCTCATGTGTTCCTTTATTGTTTTCCCTCAGCCATATATCCTTTTTTTTAAATGAATGAGTGTAATAAATCAATAAACTTCATGTTCACTTAATGTGTTGTTTTGAGTTAAATATATAACAATTTTCATGCTACTTTTATGAAGCCTTCAGTATTAAATAGGGAAAATCGTCAATGGAACTGAACGCATTTGAACACATTGAATACAAAATTTTGTAGGGTCATGGTACAGCAACCTGTAAAACGAATCCTTCTTCTGTGCTCATAAATTTATTTTTATTTTTTTATCGCTGTCATTAATAGTATAGTAGTGAGTCGGCTCAAGTTACTTCTGTTAGCAACTAAAAAAAAATCATTTAGTAATGTTTAAACATCACGTGTGTGTGTGTGTGATATATATATATATATTGTGGAGCCGACCCGGACACAGACAGGCAGACATGTTCTTAATCACCACCACACGTTTTATTATATACAATATTTACAAATATAATTGTCACTCAGACACAGAATAAAGTGCACAAACCCCAAACACACAGTCCTGGCCACACAATGCCTTTTCTTCGGGCCGCCTCCACACTCCTCTCGTGCCTCGTCCTTCTTCCACCCGACTCCAGCCCTGAATGAAGGAAGACGGCCCCTTTTATATGCTCCCGGATGAGCTCCAGGTGGTTCCCGACACTCCCCCATTGGCCACGCCCCAGCGTGGCGGAAGTGCCAGCTGTTCTCCCGGCAGCTCTCCGGGTGTCCTTATAAATCTTCCCCCCAGCACTTCCTGGTGTGGCGGAAGTGCTGAGGTCACAGGTCCCCAAGGCATTGGGGAGCCTCCTGGCGGTGACCACGGGCCCCTACAGGGTGGGGCTTCCATGCCTTCAACCCGTGGCCCCCAAAGCAACCAGGAAGGCGGCCTCCACGTGATCCAGGGTGGGTGCAGACTCACATCCGGTCCCTCATGGCGTCCCGGCCGGGTTGTTGCCCCTGGCATCCCTGACAATATATAATGCATTCATATTTTTTTCAGCTACTTTGTGTTGTATATTTTATTGTTATTAATGCATTGTCAAGGGTTGGTTTGTTTTTTAATAGATTTTTGTGTCATTGGAAGTTTTATAAAATTAAGATAAACTATAAATAAACCTACACATATTTGTAATAAGAACTGTTTTAAGTATTGGTGTCTGCATGGGAACATTCAGCCAACTAGAACACCAGTTATCTCTGTAGGCTTTGTAAACTCTTTGAAAACTCTTTTACAACAAATAATGTTATGAATGCTATTGCCTGGGGTTTTTGTAGTCCTAGATGGTCTCACTTGGCTCGCTATATGTGTTACAGTTTTGAAGTACGTTAATTAATTTTTTTTCTGTAATGTCCGTGTAGTGCGGAAATCTCTTGTATCAGGAAAACTTTTAGAGTATAGTTCATGTAACACTTGGCCTGGTCTCCTCCTTTACTGCCAGCAGTGAACCCCACCTCAGAACTTCCTTTATCCCAGATGTGGAACATCACACCAGCACAGGTCGTCCAGTTTGTCCTGGCAGTTTTTCCTACTTTTGACCTTACAGATTTCCCATACTCCTTGCTCTTACATTGTGAGGCAGAGTGAACTGTTGCAATCCAAAGGGAAAGGTAGTCCAACTTGTCTAGGATGGCACTTCAATATGTGCCACTGCCAGAAGGTTTGTTGTGTCTCCCAGCACAGTCTCAAGGGCATGGAGGATATTCCAGGAGGCAGGCAGTTACTCTAGGAGAGCTGGACAGGGCAGTAGAAGGTCCATAACCCATCAGCAGGACTGGTATCTGCTCCTTTGGGCAAGGAGGAACAGGATGAGCACTGGCAGAGCCCTACAAAATGACCTCCAGCAGCCCACTGGAGAGAATGTCTCTGACCAAACAATCAGAAACAGACTTCATGAGGGTGGCCTGAGGGCCCCAATGTCCTCTAGTGGGCCCTGTGCTCGCTGCCTGGCACTATGGCTCTCGATTGGCATTTGCCATAAAATACCAGAATTAGCAGGTCTACCATTGGTGCCCTATGCCTTTCACAGATGAGAGCAGGTTCACCCTGACCACATGTGACAGACATGAGAGTCTGGAGAAGCTGTGGAAAATGTTATGCTGCCTATTACATTGTTCAGCATTACCGGTTTAATGATGGGTCAGTGATAGTGTGGGGAGGCATATCCGTGGAGGGATGCACAGACCTCTACAGGGTAGACAACAGCACCTTGACTGCTATTAAGGTTTAAAGCTTCTTTATTTAGTCATGTTTACACAAGAAAACATTAAATTTGCCTTATCAGTTGCATCTACTAACAGACAGAATGAAATAAAACAGACAAATAAAAACAAGAAAGTTTAAGGTAAGGCAATTAGATAATACATATTTACACCAAAAAGAGAAAAAAAAAGGTTACAAGATAAATATCAAAACCTTAATCATTATCTCCAATATTTCTTAAAAAGAGTTTCTGGAGCGATTTTGTGTGGATTTTCAAAACAACTATCCTTCCTGATTTACTGAAGTTTAGTTCTACATGTAATGGATGTCTGTCATCAGTTGAGATGATTTCCAGTTTCTTTAATATTGCCCTCTGACACACACTAGTCAAATCATCTACATCAGCCCCAATAACTTTAGCTGCATACTTCGTAATCTGCTGGAACTTTTAAGTTTTGGTTTGTCAGACTATTAAACCAGGCAATGAAACTGAAAGTGATCACAGACTGGATCATACTGCGATAAAAGGACAACGTGAGGTCCTTGTCTACTTTAAATAGTTTGAGTTTATGGAGGAGAAATAAGCGTTGGTTGCATTTAGAGAATATTTTTTTGTATTTGTATTCCAGTTGAGATGGTTATCTAGGTTAGTTCCTAAGTATTTATATTCAGTCACTATTTCTACCTCCTCTCCCAGAACTACAATGGGTGAACATACAGATTTATGTCTCTTAAAATCAAGTATCATTTCTTTGGTCTTCTTTTTTTACATTCAGAATGAGAGAGTTTTTATTGCACCAGTTTACCATATAGTCCACTTGATTTAGATAGTGGCTTTTATCCTCCCCAGATATGTGTCCTATGAGCATGGTGTCATCAGCATACTTGATAATGGAGCAGTGGTCATTGTTCTGTCTCGGGTCATTTGTTTACAGAGTAAACCGTAATGGTGATAAGACACAACCATGTGGACTTCCTGTGTTTGAATGAGTGACTATTGAAAAAGTGTCCTGTACTTTTAACTGTCTGTGAACGATTTAAAAGAAAGTTCTGAATCCATAGTGTAATAAATGGGGTTTACATTCATACTGTCCAATTTCCCAATCGGTATATTAGGCTGTATGGTAACGCTGAAGAAAAATCCAAAAATAGTACTCTGACATATGAACCATGCTGATCAAGAAAGGTGTGTAGATTTGATGTACAGTTGTGCATGAAAGTTTGTGAACCCTTTAGAATTTTCTATATTTCTGCATAAATATGACCTAAAACATCATCAGATTTTCACTCAAGTCTTAAAAGTAGATAAAGAGAAACCAGTTAAACAAATGAGACAAAAATATTATACTTGGTCATTTATTTATGGCCCCATCTTCACGAAATTTGGTAGGCGGCTTCCCTGCGCTAACCGAAACCGATGTATGTACTTATTTCGATGGTATGACGCCACTGTCGGCCGCCATATTGAACTTTCCAACGTCACCAATTTTCAAACTTCCCGTGTAGGTAGAAGGCTGACCCCATCTTCACGAAATTTGGTAGGTGACTTCCCTGCGCTAACCGAAACCGATGTACGTACTTGTTTCGATGGTATGACGCCACTGTCGGCCGCCATATTGAATTTTCCAAACGTCACTAATTCTCCAACTTCCCGTGTAGGTAGAAGGCTGAAATTTGGTAGGCCCATTCCTTACAGCTTACTTACAAAAGTTAAGCAGGTTTCATTTCGAAATTCTACGCGTAACGGTCATAACGATCAACAACGTCCGCCATGTTGAACTTTCTTATTTATGGCCCCATCTTCTCGAAATTTGGTAGGCGGCTTCCCTGCACTAACCGAAACCAATGTACGTACTTATTTTGGTGGTATGATGCCACTGTCGGCCACCATATTGAACTTTTCAACAGTCTTTGTTACTTATGGGCCCATCTTCAAGAAATTTGGTACACGGGTTCCCAACGCTAACTGAATCCTACTTACGTACATATATACGTCCATAGCCTGCAGCATGGTCACCATGTGAGGCCGCGTTGGGTCCCCCATCCCAACGCCTCCCACGTTGTTGGCTGCCTGCCTATATAAGGCCATCCGTCGCTCCAGTCTCTACATTCCCTTCCTTGCTTCGCCACGGGATTCACGTCTCCCTGCTGATAACTACAGCCTTTTTGTTTAATCCACGGCTTCTCCGCTGTTTTATTGTTTGTTTATTACAATTATAGTTATTGTATAGGTATTTTACACTTACTTTACATTACTCAGGTACCCATTTCCTTCATCATTCCAACCCCCATTACCATGTCTATCGAGGTAATCACCATCGATCAAAGAACTGTCACTTACCGAGTGGTTTCCATGCCCGTTGATGGCACCTACCTTTTCCATTCTCTGTGTTACATATTGCACGGCCATATCAGGCTCACTCTTGATATCCGGAAGAACATTGTGTCTTATGTATTGAATGACTGGGACAGGTTCAAGGTGTGGACTGATGACGGTACAGGGGATAATTATACTACACAGGAGCACTAGAAGAGTGAAATGCTTAAGCCCTTCAGCTATGGTTCTGCATGTGAGTTGATGGCTGCCGCTGAATTGTTCGGTTGGTGCTTTCAAGTGTACAGAAATGGCCAAATATTTTACACCTTTCGACAACCTCCAATGCCTCTTAAACATCTTACATTCACAGGTGACGATTTCAGTAGTGGACACTTTGATGTTTATGAATGTTTAAACTCTCAAAAGCTGGATGTGAAGTTATCGATGAAACCGGTTGTAAGCTTACAACGCTTGACAGATGCTGAATGTCACTTCAACACAAGTCCTGCAAATACTGTCGTAATTAAAACAAACCATGAACCTCAAACTGATTATGACAGCAGCAATCCAAGCTGTGAGATTTGAGACAAGATTACTGTTCACATGGCCAACTGTAAGTTGCATGCTCCTGAGTAAGCTCAGCACACAGCTTGGTTATGTTACAACCGGAGGGCCGAACTGACAACGTGGTATACAAAGAGATCCTTAACAAATAATTATTGGCATATTTTCCCTCCGTTTAAAAAGGTTAAATTTTCTTCTTAATAAAAATTTGAATGCAGTACTTCGCCGCTGCGAAGCGCGGGTATTTTGCTAGTATATATATAATATATATCCAGCATGATTTTTTTCCCATTGAGATCTGATGTGTTTTTCAAGCTTAATTTTTTGAGCAGTTTATAAGACTTGCATGAATACTTTAGTCATTAGTTTTGAGCAGAAAGTGTCAAAAACTCTGTAGCAGTATAAGCCCTGAGTTGTTTTGTTTTCAGAATACTGTGTAGAATGTTACTTGGCTACTGATAAGAGTTGGAGTTATAGCCACCCTGCTTCTAATGTCAAAAACTTAAGTTTGTTTTATGAGTTCTGAAAAGCAGAGTTGACTACCATGGAGACAAGAAGTTTAGTTTTATGTGCTCTGGAATAAAAGGCAAATGGTGCCTTAGTGGACAGGTAAGATTTACACTACCAGTCAGATGTTTTAGAACACCACAGTTTTATCTTCAGATTTAATCAGTTGAAATCAGTTGACTGACCTAAAGTGGTAAAAAAGTAAGCAGGAAACTGACAGAGGTTTAAATTTAAAGTTTAGGTTAGCAAAAAATGAAAAAAGAAAATTTCAGAATATTACAAATGGCCCTTCTTCAGGGAACAACTAATAGGTTACAACCTACTGATACTCTGCAGCAATTAAATTATGCTTTGCAAGTTGAAGCAGATAATTTGCACAGATGTCCCAACTTCTGTTTATTACTTGTCTTAAAGCAAAGTTGGAACAGACTGTGTTACTACACCCTCTGAACTACTACTTGGACAATATTACAGTAAAGAAAGTTGTAAATTCCAGTGAGAATGTGAAGAAAACTGCTGTTAACGAATTAAATGAGACAGACTGTTAGTACTTTTAGAAGTGTAGGTCTTTCATATAGAGAAATTGCAAGAAATAATAAGAAGCACTGATAGGAAGAGTTCTGGCACACCTAAAATCACAACCCAATCAGAAGACTGGTTTCTGAGGGTCACCAGCTTGCGTGATAGTTCTTCACAGCATAACATCTTCAAGCATAGCTTAACAGTGGTTGAAAAAAGCAAATCTCAGTTTCTGCTGTGAAGAGCAGACTTTATGCTGCAGGTTTGATGGTAAGTGGCAATAAGAAAGCCATTCCTTAAAGGACAAAATAGGGCCTTGAAGTTCCGAGTGTGGGACGTGGAATGTCACCTCTCTGAAGGGGAAGGAGCCTGAGCTAGTGCGCGAGGTTGAGAGGTTCCGGCTAGATATAGTCGGACTCACCTCGACGCACAGCTTGGACTCTGGAACCAATCTCCTTGAGAGGGGCTGGACTCTCTACCACTCTGGAGTTGCCTCCGGTGAGAGGCGCCGAGCAGGTGTGGGCATACTTACTGCCCCCCGACTTGGAGCCTGTGCGTTGGGGTTTACCCCGGTGGACGAGAGGGTGGCCTCCCTCCGCCTTCGGGTGGGAGGAAGGGTCCTGACTGTTGTTTGTGCGTATGCGCCGAACAGCAGTTTGGAGTATCCACCCTTTTTGGAGTCTCTAGAGGTGGTGCTAGAGGGCATACCTTCTGGGGATTCCCTCGTTTTGCTGGGAGACTTCAATGCCCACGTGGGCAATGACAGTGAGACCTGGAAGGGCGTGATTGGGAGGAATGGCCCCCCCGATCTGAACCCGAGCGGTGTTCTGTTATTGGACTTCTGTGCTCGCCACGGATTGTCCATAACGAACACCATGTTCAAGCATAAGGGTGTTCATATGTGCACTTGGCACCAGGACACCCTAGGCCTCAGTTCGATGATCGACTTTGTGGTTGTGTCGTCGGACTTGCGGCCATATGTCTTGGACACTCGGGTGAAGAGAGGGGCGGAGCTGTCAACTGATCACCACCTGGTGGTGAGTTGGCTTCGATGGTGGGGGAAGATGCCGGTCAGACCTGGTAGGCCCAAACGTGTTGTGAGGGTCTGCTGGGAACGGCTGGCAGAGTCCCCTGTCAGAAGTAGCTTCAACTCCCACCTTCGGCAGAACTTCGACCACGTCCCGAGGGAGGTGGGGGACATTGAGTCCGAATGGGCCATGTTCCGTGCCTCTATTGTTGAGGCGGCTGACCGGAGCTGTGGCCGTAAGGTGGTTGGTGCCTGTCGCGGCGGCAATCCCCAAACCCGTTGGTGGACACCGGCGGTGAGGGATGCCGTCAAGCTGAAGAAGGAGTCCTATAGGACCTTTTTGTCCTGTGGGTCTCTGGAGGCAGCTGATAGGTACCGACAGGCCAAGCGGAATGCGGCTTCGGTTGTTGCTGAGGCAAAAACTCGAGCATGGGAGGAGTTTGGAGAGGCCATGGAGAACGACTTTCGGACGGCTTCGAGGAGATTCTGGTCCACCGTCCGGCGTCTCAGGAAGGGGAAGCAGTACAGTGTCAACACCGTATATGGTGGGGATGGTGCGCTGCTGACCTCGACTCAGGACGTTGTGGGTCGGTGGGGGGAGTACTTCGAAGACCTCCTCAATCCGACTAACATGCCTTCCAATGAGGAAGCAGAGCCTGGGGACTCTGAGGTGGGCTCTCCCATCTCTGGGACTGAAGTCACCGAGGTGGTCAAAAAACTCCTTGGTGGCAGGGCCCCGGGGGTGGATGAGATACGCCCGGAGTTCCTTAAGGCTCTGGATGTTGTAGGACTGTCTTGGTTGACACGTCTCTGCAACATCGCATGGACATTGGGGACAGTGCCTCTGGATTGGCAGACTGGGGTGGTGGTCCCCCTCTTTAAAAAGGGGGACCGGAGGGTGTGTTCCAACTATAGAGGGATCACACTCCTCAGCCTCCCTGGAAAAGTCTATTCGGGGGTTCTGGAGAGGAGGGTCCGTCGGATAGTCGAACCTCGGATTCAGGAGGAACAGTGTGGTTTTCGTCCTGGTCGCGGAACAGTGGACCAGCTCTACACCCTTAGCAGGGTCCTGGAGGGTGCATGGGAGTTTGCCCAACCAGTCTACATGTGCTTTGTGGACTTGGAAAAGGCGTTCGACCGTGTCCCTCGGGGAGTCCTGTGGGGGGTGCTCCGGGAGTATGGGGTACTGGACCCCCTGATAAGAGCTGTTCAGTCCCTGTACAACCGGTGTCAGAGCTTGGTCCGCATTGCCGGCAGTAAGTCGAGCCCGTTTCCAGTGAGAGTTGGACTCCGCCAGGGCTGCCCTTTGTCACCGATTCTGTTCATAACTTTTATGGACAGAATTTCTAGACGCAGCCAGGGTGTTGAAGGGGTCCGGTTTGGTGGACTCAGGATTGGGTCACTGCTTTTTGCAGATGATGTTGTCCTGTTTGCTTCATCAGGCCGTGATCTTCAGCTCTCTCTGGAGCGGTTCGCAGCTGAGTGTGAAGCGGCTGGGATGAGAATCAGCACCTCCAAATCCGAGACCATGGTCCTCAGCCGGAAAAGGGTGGAGTGCCCTCTCAGGGTTGGGGGCGAGATCCTGCCACAAGTGGAGGAGTTTAAGTATCTCGGGGTCTTGTTCACGAGTGAGGGAAGAATGGATCGTGAGATCGACAGGCGGATCGGTGCGGCATCCGCAGTGATGCGGGCTCTGCATCGGTCTGTCGTGGTGAAAAAAGAGCTGAGCCGTAAGGCAAGGCTCTCAATTTACCAGTCGATCTACGTTCCTACCCTCACCTATGGTCATGAGCTATGGGTAGTGACCGAAAGAACGAGATCGCGAATACAAGCGGCTGAAATGAGTTTCCTCCGCAGGGTGTCTGGGCTTTCCCTTAAAGATAGGGTGAGGAGCTCAGTCATCCGGGAGGGGCTCAGAGTAGAGCCACTGCTCCTCCGCATCGAAAGGAGTCAGATGAGGTGGCTCGGGCATCTGATCAGGATGCCTCCTGGACGCCTCCCTGGTGAGGTGTTCCGGGCACGTCCAACCGGGAGGAGGCCCCGGGGAAGACCCAGGACACGCTGGAGGGACTATGTCTCCCGGCTGGCCTGGGAACGCCTTGGGATTCTCCCGGAAGAGCTGGAAGAAGTGGCCGGGGAGAGGGAAGTCTGGGCTTCTCTCCTTAAGCTGCTACCCCCGCGACCCGACCTCGGATAAGCGGAAGAGGATGGATGGATGGATGGATGGAAGTTCCGAGTGTGGACTACTGCAGACTGGAAGAAAGTCTTATGGACCAATGAATCAAAATTTGAAGTCTTCGGTTCATCATGCCCTTTCGAGTTGGTGAAAGGATGGTTCCTAAGGGTGTGACACCAATTGTCAAACATGGAAGAGGAAGAGTGATAATCTGTTTTTTTTTCCTGGAGGCAGAGTTTGTGACTTGCACAGAGTAACTGTCATTCTAAATCTAAATGATTACCACAGTTTAGCTGTTATATCAGCAAAAGGTGGCAACTTAAATGAATCTATAATTTGAATAAAATCTTATACACTTAATGATTACTTGACTTATTTTTTTTTATTTACCATTGTTTATTTGTTCTGTGCCTTGATTTTCTGAAACAATAAACTGTGTGCATTTCCATAAAACCTGAAGTGTTCTGAATAGTGCATGAGCCCTTGAATGAAAGAAAAGTTGTTTTGGGGACAGGACCACCCCATTCCTTAGATTAGCTTTATAAAGTCAGTGGGTGATCTGACAACGTAACTGACAGCTTTGAATCGCTACTACTGAAATATTCGAGTAACACAAGACAAGAGCTGCCTGTACTGTATATCGGCATAATTTAGATGTGTTTTTAGATGTGATTCTACTACACAGAACTACAGGATATTCCTAGTAGTATGTTGTGAATTGCCACACACTTTATTTGCTTTTGCTTATTGCAACAGCTATTGGACTAATGCTTAAAGATTAAAACTTTTTAAGCCTGGTTTCATGCTTGCACGTTTGCTCTATTGTTCCCCCGGGTCTGTGAACTGTGTTCGTTTCTTGGCTAGGTCAATTAGGGCTGAGGGGGGGGAAAGCTTCCAACAGATAAGTTATTACACCTTGGTGAAGTCTGAACAACAACAACATTTATTTATATAGCACATTTTCATACAAATAATGTAGCTCAAAGTGCTTTACATGATGAAGAAAGAGAAAAGAGACAAAGTAAGAATTACAATCAGAGGACAGTAATTAACATAGAATAAAAGTAAGGTCTGATGGCCAGAGAGGACAGAAAAAAAAAAAAAAAAACTCCAGACAGCTGGAGAAAAAATAAAATCTGCAGGGGTTCCAGGCCATGAGACCGCCCAGCCCCCTCTAGGCATTCTACCTAACATAAATGATCAGTCCTCATTGTATTCAGGGTTCTCATGGTCTCATGGAAGGACTTGATGATGATGGTCACGTGGACTTCCTGGCCTTTAATCCTACGTCATGGTGCTTTGATTAGGTGGTGGTGGCGACAGAAAACCGGAAAAAGAACAGAAGAGAGAGTAGGGGTTAGTATGGATTTTGGAGCCACCATGAATAGTAATGATAATTAATTAATTAAATATGCAGAGCATCAGGATTAAATTAAAATGAAGTTATGAGAAAGCCATGTTAAAGTAATGTGTTTTTAGCACTTTTTTAAAGTGCTCCTCCGTATCAGCCTGGCCTCACCACTTCTTTTAAGTTTAGCTCTCGGAATTCTAAGCAGACACTCATTTGAAGAATTTGAAGGAACTACTGACAGAAGTTAGTGGATTGTACTCATGGGTGCAACTTTAAAGTATTTATCGCCTAAGTTTAAGTACAGCAATAGAAATTAAAATTGGCAGCAGAGATTTCACATAACTACGGGTCTATGGGAGAAAATCTTTGTATCTGAGAATGTTGTTCATATGTTGTTCAGAGCCTTTCTACTATAAAGCACAATTATAACGTTACGTGTGGCATGGATTCTAAATTGAGTGTATCTCCACTTTTTCACATTTCTCTGCTGAAATACTTGTAAGTACTTTAGAGGTTACAGAAAGAAAGATAGACTATATAAACAGGAAACTGTGCCAAGAACGTAGTACTTTTTTAACAAACTGAAAAGTGGATGTGTCCATTTGTCATTAGATCATGATGTTTATTCAAAATTACAAATTAAAATTGTAGCCAAAAAACTGAAGTAGTAATTCATCGAGATATTAAAGTTAAATCTTTCACTAGGCAAGCAACACATCCAGAAATGGTAACTTCAGATCATTTTAAAATGTTCTGCAGTAAACATTAACTAAACATGCCTCAGTTTCAAATAGGCTAATGACAATATTTTATTAACAAAGTGTGATATCCACCTTATTACTGAAACTGAGCTTCAAGATTCACATCTTATTCCCTTAAGTGAGACTTCACTTTTATAGAGTGATATTTATAGGATAGGTTTACTTTTTTACATAAAGCGAAAATTAGGGTCAAAGGAGATGAACTTGGCATGATTTGAAAAGATGAACTTCAGATACCTCCAGAAAATATATTTGCCATTGCATTTTTAATGTAATATACTTTTTTATTTACTTCAAATATGAACTGTTTTACCCAGTCTTGGTTATAGTGCTGTCATGTAATCAAATGTATTAGATGTAAAATGTAGCTGAGTACTTTTCTGTATTTGTTGTTGGTTTTTTTTTTTTAAGGAGCTAATATTAAATCACTAGAGCTCCGTACTCTTGACTATGCCACATACAATGACATGCAACAGTTTGGGCACCCATGCTTAAAACGTCTGTTACTGTGAATAGTTAAGTGAGCAGAAGTGATCACCAAAAGACATAAAGTTAAATATGACACATTATTTTTCAGCATTTTATGCAGGATGAGGAGGGCCATTCAAAAGTGTGGCTTCCCAAGATATTTGTGGTCTCAGATAACTCTAAGGTTCCAGACCTTAATTAGCTTTTTAGGACTATGGCTTGTTC
Source organism: Polypterus bichir lapradei (assembly GCA_026402145.1). Taxonomy (NCBI): domain Eukaryota; kingdom Metazoa; phylum Chordata; class Cladistia; order Polypteriformes; family Polypteridae; genus Polypterus; species Polypterus bichir. The sequence goes on along the minus strand of JANRMT010062837.1, from coordinate 26,253,155 downwards.
ACAGTCATTGTTAGAAAACCACAGGTGTCACAAATAACAAACCTGTGTAAATTCTCTGACTCCTCAAACCTTGTCCCAACAATCAGCAGACATGGGCTCCTCTAAGCAGCTACTAGCACTGCTCACAAAGCAGGAAAAGGATACAAGAAGATAACGCAGTGTTTTCCTCAGTTTGTAATGTTATTGAGAAATTGCAGTTAATATGAATGGTGGAGGTCAAGTTGAGGTTTGGAAAAAAAACTGTCTAAAAGATCTGCTTGTTGGATTGCTAGAAATGCAAATAAAAGCCCCTGTTTGACTGTTCGACCTTCAGGAAGGTTTAGGAGTCTCTGGAGTGGTGGTGCACTATTCTTCTGCACAACCACACATGAACAAATGTGTCCTTCATGGTAGAGTCAACAGAAGAAAACCTTTCCTGCATCCTAGCCATAGAATTCAGCGCCTGAAATTTGCAAATGAATATCTAAACAAGTCTGATGCATTTTGGAAACAAGTCCTGTGGACTGATAAAATCAAAATAAAACTTTGTCACAATGTGCAAAGATATGTTTGGGGGGAAAAAATGGGTGCCGAATTCCAGGAAAACAACACCTCTCCAACTATTAAGCATGGTAGTGGATCAATCATACTTTGGGCTTTGGGCTTGTGTTGCAACCGGTGGCACAGGGAACATGTCATTGGTAGAGAGAAAAATGGATTCTACTAAACACCAGCAAATTCTGGAAGCAAACCTCACGCCATCTGTAAAAAGGTTGAAGTTAAAAAGAGGATGGATCCTATAACAAGACAATGGTCCAAAACACATCTCAAAATGTACAATGGATTACTTCTGGAGGCGCGAGCTGAAGATTTTGCTGTTGCCCTCACAGTCCTCTGACCTTAATATTACACTGAAAATCTGTGGATAGATCTGAAAAGAGCAGTTGCATGTAAGACAGCCTTAACTTACAGAATTAGAAGCCTTTTGCAAGGACGAATGGGTGAAAATGCTCCAAGTAAGAAATGAAAGACTATTAGCTGGCTTCAAAAGGTGTTTATAAACTGTGTACTGAGCATATCAGGTGTTCAAATTTTGCCTCAAGCCCTTTTAATTTTTTTGGTAGTTTTGTAACTGTGACTGATGGAAATAAAAATGTAATATTGCTTAAAATATTAAAGAAATGTGTCATCTTTAACCTTGTCTTTTGGTAATCAGTTCATCTTCTGCTCAATTAACTATTCACATTAACATACTTTTTAAGCAGGGGTGCCCAAATATTTGCATACCACTGTACAGTTGAGTAAAAAATTCCTGGCATAGATCAATTCTTTCTTTTCCTAGTATTTGACTTTAACTTTTGTTGATGGTCATTTGAAAACGTAATTTTACAGGAAACTCTTTTCTTTTGAATTTAAACACAATCAGTAGAAATAGTTAGGATTTTGGGTGTGAATCTCACCGAGCAGCACATCCTGGAAAAATGATAACTTAATCAGATTTGAATGTAATAGTTTGAAATGGTAAAAGATTACAGATCAAGGTTTTGCAGCATTTACATCAAAAGCAATATACATTGAATCATAGTTTACTTAAACTTTATATAGGGTTGATGTTTACTGGCTGCATTATTTATGAAGGCAAATTTAAAAAAAAAACTTAAAAGTTTCATGCATTGTTAAGAACAAAACAGGTGGGGAAAAAAATATTGTATGTATCAAACTATGGTGTCACTACTCATTCAAGTGTTTTACTTTGTTGCTAAGAAACAAATCACAGATAAGGCACTAAACTATTTTATTTAACAATTGAACATTCTGGAATTGTAAAACATGCCTCAAAAATTAAATTAAATTGTTGTAATTAATGGCACATTTTTGCTCAGACCAAACAGAGGAAAAAAATATGGAATCACTTAACGATGGAGAAAATATTATGGAATCACCTGGTAATGTGCATTTCTAAAACACATACTTGCTTAAGTTTAAATGGGCTAATTAGTCCGCAGTTAAAACCGAGTGCTTGCAGATGTTAATGAGCTGTTGCACCTGGTTGATTGACAGGAAACCTGGCCCAAACAAGAAAGCTGTCAGTTGAAACAATGTAAGGGATCATAAAACTCCTTCAAGAATTAACACAGTGTGTGGCAAATATGTTGGTTGTTTCCAGTATGCTGTTTGGAGCAAGTACAAACTATTGGAACTATGCTGGAAACATACAAGTAGTGATGAGCGGAGTGAAGCCTCATGAAGCATCAAAACGTTTAAAGCAATTGTGTCGGAAATCGTATCGAAGCTTCGAAGCATTTGACACTCACCTCTCTAGTGACCCCTCCTGGCCATTTTCATTAACATTGCACAAACTCATGATCCACTTCAATGACGTCTGTTATAACTCTTATTGCTTTTATTTTTTCGCTGCTACAGACTGACAACGAAGAGAAGGGTTCATCAGCAACTTCTAGCGTCTGATGTGTAAAAAATATAAATATATATATAACTAACGCCGACAAGCAGAATGCACTATACGATAGCAAGAGTTAAACAAAATAAGACGCCTCACGCATGGATTCCCGGCTCTTTCAATTAGTATTTACTTTTGCACTGTATCATTATAATCGCTCCTGTTATTAGTATTAGAATTAACCTTCATCTTTTCTTGAGATCACATTTAATAGCCTTAAATGTTTTCTTTGGTTTGACTTAATTAAAATGGAGTAGACGGAAAATAAAGGTTTATCCCTGTACTTTGCCATGATATAGGTAAGCACATTTGAGAAAGAAAAGGTGAAATCCTTAAATCAGCTGTTCTTATTCGATCAAGTATTGAAATATTTCATTTATTAATACTTTACAATATTTTGTGGAGCACGAAAGTAAAGAATTAGCTGCAAAAAAATGTCGCCGTCAATGGCTCAACTAACTAAGGTGGTTGCTTTTCAAATTCTGAGCGTAGTGCTAGCCCGAGTTCGATCCGACTTAAAGACTCATCAAAATTAACAATAATAAAAAAATGATCAGAATTGAAATCTTTATAACCAATTTGAACTAAATAATTTTGAGAGATACTGTGGAAGGATCGCATAAGAGATCTGTTCGGGAATCACCAAAATCGCCATCAAAATGCGATGTCTAATTGCGGATGGCAGCTCACGTATTTACATTAATCCATTTCTATCCATTGCCATTTGACGTCCATGAACCCCTCCATTGAATAAGGCAGTGGTTCTCAACCTGTGGGGCGCGAAGTAACAAAAAGGGGGGCGCGAAGATGTGAAAAAAAAGAAAACATCTGTGGGAACCAAAACAAATTAACTTAAACTACATTCTGATAATAGAACAATAAATACTGCATAGAGTTAGATAAATGTCGATAAAAGTTAAGTAGGTATAATCAAATATGCATCTACATTTCAAAAAATGTTGGGGGGGGCGCGATTAAAACTGTTATGAAAACTCGGGTCGCAAATACTTAAAGGTTGAGAAACGCTGGAATACAGTAAGGTGATAACAAACCCACTGTGGTAGATCAGGTTGAATTTGCTCTGCTGCACCAAACATTCAAAGGTGTCAATCTGGAGCACATCAGAGAGGCTGAGAGACACGGCGCAGATCAGTCACCGGCACACAGACACACACGGGACACTCCAATGTGAGCAGTGCACATATCAAGGTCGGCATTAAAGATTGAGTGCTGAGGCAACAAAAAGCAGCGGGATAAACACATCTGGACCTGCTGTTGAAAAAAACATTTGCTTTTAACAGCAGCATCCCTTCCTCGTGAATACATCTTCAAGGTCCGGACAGGTGATCAGTAAAAAGTTTTTTAGTCACAGCACAGTGCAATAATAAAACATTTCCTTAAACATATAGTTGTCCAGTCTGTATCATTCCTAAGCAATCTTCCAGTAATAGAGGCGCAATCCCAGTTACTAACACATTAACACTCAAAGTAAGAACACATTCCACCTTATCAATTTAATATTTAAAAATTTAAACCGCTAAACCCGCCATCAACAACTACAAAAACAGTTGAAATCGTTACTCAAATATTTTTTTTTTTGTTATAGACATAAAACAAGATGCACGTTTCCATTTGATATATCTTTACTAGTGTTCTCGCCTTGCTCGCTTCCGGTCCACGCTGGAATTTGCTGTTTAATTAAAAAAAAAAAAAAATCAGACTCTTTTGGGTCATAATTCACAGGGGGTGGACGTGGGACCCGAACCCACGTATGCTTTATTATGAAGCGGTAACGCTACCGAGGAACCACTACTATTTTCAGGAAGATGGTATATAATGTATGTGTTTTAATGTATACATGTATGTATGTACTGAAGGCGACAACAATTATATATAGATGTATACTATATGACATACCGTCAGTGTTGCATGAAAACGTTGCATGAGGCGAAGAATGGATATTTATGAGAGTATTATAGTGAGAGATGTGTCGTCACCCGTATTGCTAAAGCTCTTCATTGCAGCATTATGCATTCAACAAGTCGGCGTTTGTATGATGTATAATTTATAATTTTATTTTTTGCCACAACGTATTATCGGGCACGATCATTTAACATGTATTGATCATCTACAAACTTTCATTTCAATGGGAATTCTGTTGAGTTTTTTAACTCTGTTGATGCCATATGTAGCGTACTTCAAACGGGAGCTCGTTGAACAAATAATGAGTCAAAGCTTTGCGCAAGAGTACTGAGATTGCGTCATGACGGGCTTTGAACGGGTCTCTGAAGCCTCAGACATGCGTACTAGTGAGATGATGACGGGGCTACTGAAGCCTCAGACATGCGTACTACTGAGATCATGACGG
>JANRMT010062837.1:26199461-26248337 GCA_026402145.1 Polypterus bichir lapradei | reverse complement strand
ACTGAGATCATGACGGTGCTACTGAAGCCTCAGACATGCGTACTACTGAGATCATGACGGGGCTACTGAAGCCTCAGACATGCCTAGTACCGAGATTGGATCATGACAGGGCTTCGAGCAGACATGGTCACTGGTTACTGAATCTTTGTGAAGCCTCAGCACACTGAAAGGCATTGACCTCTATATTTTGAGGGTCTATCTGACACTTAACTCTCTAGTTATATTTTGTAATTCGTATTGACATTACACATTTCAGTTGATATGGGTAAGCTACAATTCAGGTAGTTGCTGAGAATTATTGTTCTTGTGGATTGCTGTGATTTCCTTGTCTGATACAGAGTGTCAAAGATATATTGTCATATATTAACTTTATATATATATATATATGAAAAGATTAGGTAAATCGTTCAACCTTTTTATGGAACACTTAATTTTGTTCAAAACCGTACATCATATAGTATACATCTATAAATATAATTTTTTCGTCTTCATTAGGAAAATACAACAATGATACTCTCGTATCAATTAAACCATTTTAACGTGCATATGTCAAACAACATATTTCATCCGCCACAGTAAGAACAGTAGTAGTAGTTCAGTTGTGCAGAGCTCGTTAATTATCCGGATTAGGTGGCTCAGTGGTGTTGTCGCTCAGGTTCGCGTCGCTGATCCTGCGCTTGTGAAAGTTTTTTTTCTATTCCTCCATTTAACAAGCTTGGACGGATAGCGAGCGAATTGAGCTATCGAGGGAAGGTTAGGCCACCGTAGTCGGACAGGGGGCACACGCCCCTAATTATATTGTGTATGTAAAGAGTTTCAATGTAAAACATAAAAAAAACTTCATATTTGTGTGTTTGGGGACCCTGGTGTCGTACTGAATTTGTATTGTAGAAAAACAAACTACTGTCCAGCATGCCTAAATGTGTCTTTTCGTGTCTGATCGCTATACAGCACTTCCAACTTGGGACAATTCGCTATAAACAGTTTCAGCCAACCAGCGCCTTCTAAACATGCAGAACGACAGTGTGAACCTTTATTGTAGCGGCGCAGCATCTTCGTTTCAGTCAGTCATTGTCCTGTTAGACTATTTACTGTTAAGTGCTGCTTGAGCTGCCGTTTATAGTACAACAGGTGGCATACGTAGTTCTTAAATCGATATTGAAATGCACACACAAGTCTCCTAAATTATTTATTGAAATACCTACATTTACAGTGTCCGTTTTAGGAAGTCGTAGTTTTTACTTGTTCCCGTTATTAGGAATTATAATTTCTCAGTGTCACATATTATTCGTTACTACTCGCGAGTCCCGCTTCATTGAGATTCTGTTTTATATTCTGTATAAGCAAACTTTTTAAAAGGAGCGTTGATTAAATTGACTATAGCAGACTTGTCATCTTCTTAAAATGACTTTATTGATTTGATATTGACATATAATCATAAGGCCAAACATCAAGGAGGATTTGAGTTTGCATGCACTGCGCTGTTTCTTTTTTTTCGTGACATCGTGTCAGTAGAGAGTGCGTCACGTTAACAATGCATTCTGTCCTAAATGACAGCGCACACGCTTTTTTATATTTCCTAAAGGCCAATCAGTCTCAATTTCCTCATTAATATATTTTGACAGTGTATTTTAGTGAGAATGATTATAAACATATTACCTATGTTCATTTCCCATGTAGATATGTAACGTTTGGTGAGTATAAATAAAAAGTAACAACACATATAATAGTTATGTTGCATTGTTTATGATTAACAAAATTCATCGTTTATCGGAAATGTTCTACTTATACAGTCGATTTATTCCACTTCTGAAGGTGTACCTTGTCGGTATTCTCCATTGCATTTGCCCCCGAGTGTAACGTGTGCCAGTGTAACCGAGGGATGGCAGACGAGCTCACGTAATGGGTGACAAGGAACATTCTCATCCTGATGCCCAGGCTCTTGTCATAAATATTCCCATCTTGTGCTTTGTCTCGTTCCTGCAAGTTTACTATTATCATTGGACATGTAGAGGAAATGTGTTTTATTTTATGTCTATGAAAGGAAGGACGGTAAAGCCTTGAATGAAACTGAGTGTTGATGCTTTGGGTAACAAGACAGGTTAAGGAGCAGGGAACGTTAAATGTGACAGTGACTGCGGGGGATTGTGTAACTGGAAGATGGTTTAAGAATACAGAAACGACAAAATCTTAGTGTTTCAGTAATTCTATTTACGTCAATTATTTACTCTGTTGTGCTGCACTTCGGAAGAATACTTATTTACCCCCGTGCGCAGCCTTTGATAAGTTGAATTCACAAGTAAAGGATGTTGCTGACAAAGTCAGATGCTTTTTTGAAAGTTTGGCTCCAGATGTGCATATTCAGCTGCTCCTTCTTCTCAGTACTTGAGTGATCTTTACGTTCACCTCTGGATGAATTCTCAAAGTTTCTTTACAACTTTTTTGTCTCATTAACGCAGAAATCCCGAGGCTTTCCTAAAATTGCAGAAGACACTGTTGATGGCGCTGATTCTGTTTTAAAGACAGTTGTGATTAGTTATGCAGAACACGCTTTTACTCACATTGCTTTTTGGAAATCAATAATACAAATCGGCAACAGATCTGGGAATCACTGAATAGTAAAAACGTTTAATGAGGGGAATGTCTTGCGCATATACTGGTGTAATGACCACGTCGGCTTTAGTGAAGCATTTCTTAGCCTCTGTGATATGATCGGTATGGGGTAGAATAGATTCTGGATTGTTATAATACGTGCTACCTTACGCAAAATATGCTCATCGATTTGTTACAGATTCTTGGTGGACACGATTCCACACCGAGGAAAAAGGTGTTCCATGTAAATCGTTCATAATGTCTCCAAAATATATTTGTTAACTTTCAGACAAGTACTACTTAACTGTTTTATACAAAATCCTTATTTCCACATATGCGAGCCCCAACTAGGATTTGAACTCGGGTTAGCGTATTTTATCAACATAGCACAGACAACCGCTTTTACGCTTTGAGCTAAAGCACCTTAGAAAACTAGTTGCTGACCAAATCGACTGCTGACTGCGCAGATATCAATGACGTCATTACGCTAGCGTACTCAAAATCACGTGACGGGCGCATTTGAAGCAAGCCTCGAAGCGGTGCTTCGATCTCCAGTGCTTCGATAGCTCGACACAGTGTCGAAACCTGAGTATCGAGCGGCCCATCACTACATACAAGTAGACCAAGGAAGATATCAGGACAGAAAACACAAAGCAATATCCCTGCAAAATAGAAAATGCACCACAAAATAAATGAAAAACAAATGGGTAGAAACGGGTCAGTGTTTGTGACTAAACTGTAAGAAATTGGCTGAAGAAAATGGAATTTAAAATACAGAAAAGCCAAACGTAAAGCTTCATTAACACCTAAACAGAAAAAACAAGGTTACAGTGGGCTAAAGGGAAGCAGTCATGCACTATAATATTCAGTGATTAATCATGAATCTGCACTGGCCATGGAGATGTTGCTGGAACTTTAATTTGATGCCATTCCAGTGAAAGATATAAAGATGACTGCCTGGAGAAAACTAATTTCCACACTCATTTCTGATATTGCGTTGCATGTCCGGTAAAAACCGAGGGTAGATGGCAATCATTACCTCTGCAGTAAGTACACAGGTGCACATTAAAATTTTGGACACTTTTCTCATTCCATCAATTGAAAATAGGTTTGTTGATGATGAAGTAATTTTTCAGGACAATAATCCCTCTTACCACAGAAAAAAGAGCATTCAGATGTTTTGGGAAAGCCATATCAACTCAATGACATAGCCAGGAAGCATTCTGGATCTCAGTCTGATTGCATATTTATGGTGGAAATGGAAAAAATGGTCCATGACAAGGCTCCATCCTGAAAAGCTGAACTGTCAACTGCTATTCAAGAATATTGAAACACGATTGATGAAGAATATTATTTTTAATTAGTGAAGTCCATGCGTCAAAGAATTTAAGCTGTCATAAAAGCCAGAGGAGGTGGAACAAAGTACTAATTGTATTTTTTTTGGTTAATACTTCCATAATTTTTTCCTCATCATTGAGTGATTCCATAATTTTTTCTCTACTTGGACTGAACAAAAAAAAAATTGCATTAATTACAACAATTTCATTTTGATGCCAGAGTGATCAGCTTTTAAATAAAACAGTTTTGTGTCATATTTGTGATTTTTTTTTTTTTCAAGAATATTGTTTTAGCAACAAATTGAAACAGCAGAATGAACATCCTCCAAGAATAGTGATGCCATAGTTTTTGCAAGGGATTCTACTAGTATAGTGAATCGGCTAATGCAAATACAGTAATCCCCCGCTCTATCGCGGTTCAGCTATCGCGCCCCTGCTACATCGCGGATTTATTAATACTATTATTATTATTACTAGGGGGCTCCGCCCCCTGCTCGCCTTGCTCGCCCACCCCCTCGTTTGGTTTACAGGATAAACAATTTAAAGAGATTGTTATTTTCATGGGAATTGTTACATATACATTATTTTCATTTTTACTTTAACACTTTTGTAAAAAAAATATTTGTCTTTTATTTTCTGCCCCGGGCGTGGTTAAATCTCTTTCTCGCGGAACTTATAATGCTCCCTGCGTTGTGAAGGGTGGGGTCTGAACTCACGCTAAGCAGAAGTGGAAAGATCAGTTACTGGCTTTGTGCTGCTTCTGCCAAGATTGCTGTTCTGTTTGCTCTGTGCGTTCAGGAGAAGGAGGAGGAGGAGGTGTGTGATGGCTGAACGCACACTAAGGAGAAGTGCTCAGATCTGGTCACGATTACTTCGCTCAAACCGCCTCCCCTGCTGGCGGCGCGCTACGGCAGGGGGAGCTGAAAGCAAGCTAAGGAGAAGTGGACTTTGTGCTGGTTCTGTGCTGCGTCTGCCAAGATGCTTTTTCAGCTTGTCACTCTGCGTGTCAATCATTTAAAAGCCTGTACAGCAGCTCTTATCCTGTCTCACTGCCTTGTCTTGCGTGAAGATAAAATCTATACTAATAAAAGGCAAAGCCCTCACTGACTCACTCACTCACTCACTCACTCACTCATTCACTGACTGACTCATCACTAATTCTCCAACTTCCCGTGTAGGTAGAAGACTGATATTTGGCAGGCTCATTCCTTACAGCTTACTTACAAAAGTTAAGCAGGTTTCATTTCGAAATTCTACACGTAACGGTCATAACGGTCGATAACGGTCGACAACGTCCACCATGTTGAACTTTCTTATTTATGGCCCCATCTTCACGAAATTTGGTAGGTGGCTTCCCTGTGCTAACCGAAACCGATGTACTTACTTATTTCAATGGTATGACGCCACCGTCGGCCGCCATATTGAACTTTCCAACGTCACCAATTTTCCAACTTCCCGTGTAGGTAGAAGAATGACCCCGTCTTCATGAAATTTGGTAGGTGGCTTCCCTGCGCTAACCACAACCGATGTACGTACTTATTTCGGTGGTATGACGCCACTGTTCGCCGCCATATTGAATTTTCCAAACGTCACAAATTCTCCAACTTCCCGTGTAGGTAGAAGGCTGAAATTTGGCAGGCCAATTCCTTACAGCTTACTTACAAAAGTTAAGCAGGTTTCATTTCGAAATTCTATGCGTAATGGTCATAACGGTCAACGACGTCCGCCATATTGAACTTTCTTATTCATGGCCCCATCTTCACGAAATTTGGTAGGCGGCTTCCCTGTGCTAACCGAAACCAATGTACTTACTTATTTCGGTGGTATGATGCCACTGTCGGCCACCATATTAAACTTTTAACGGAAACCGATGTACGTACTTATTTCGTTGGTATGACACCACTGTTGGCCACCATATTGAACTTTCCAACGTCACTAATTCTCAAACTTCCCGTGCAGGTAGAAGGCTTAAATTTGGCAGGCTTATTCCTTACAGCATACTTACAAAAGTTAAGCAGGTTTCATTTAGAAATTCTACGCGTAACGGTCAACAACGTCCGCCATGTTGAACTTTCTTATTTACGGCCCGATCTTCTCGAAATTTTATAGGCGGCTTCCCTGCACTAACCGAAACCAATGTACGTACTTATTTCGGTGGTATGATGCCACTGTCGGCCACCATATTGAACTTTTCAACAGTCTTTGTTACTTATGGGCCCATCTTCATGAAATTTGGTACATGGGTTCCCAACGCTAACTGAATCCTACTTACGTACATATATACGTCCATAGCCTGCAGCTCAGTCACTGTGTGAGGTGGCGTTGGGTCCCCCATCCCAACGCCTCCCACGTTGTTGGCTGCCTGCCTATATAAGACCGTCCGTCGCTCCGGTCTCTACATTCCCTTCCTTGCTTTGCCACGGGATTCACGTCTCCCTACTAATAACTACAGCCTTTTTGTTTAATCCACGGCTTCTCCGCTGTTTTATTGTTTGTTTATTACAATTATAGTTTTTGTGTAGGTATTTTAGACTTACTTTACATTGCTCAGATACCCATTTCCTTTATCATTCCAACCCCCATTACCATGTCTATCGAGGTGATCACTACCGATCAAAGAACTGTCACTTACTGAGTGGTTTCCATGCCTGGAGATGGCACCTACCTTTTCCATTCTTTTTGTTACATATTGCACGGCCATATCAGGCTCACTCTTGATATCCGGAGGAACATTGTGTCTTATGTATTGAATGAGTGGGACAGGTTCAAGGTGTGGACTGATGACGGTACAGGAGATAATTATACTACACAGGAGCACTATAAGAGTGAAATGCTTAAGCCCTTCACCTATGGTTCTGCATGTGAGTTGATGGCTGCTGCTGAATTGTTTGGTTGTCGCTTTCAAGTGTACTGAAATGGCCAAATATTTTACACCTTTCGACAACCGTCAATGCCTCTTAAACATCTTAGATTCACAGGTGACGATTTCAGTAGTGGACACTGATGTTTATGAGTGTTTAAACTCTCAAAAGCTGGATGTGATTTTATCGATGAAACCAGTTGTGTGCTTACAATGCTTGACAGATGCCGAATGTCACTTCAACACAACAAATCCTGCAAATACTATCGTAATTGAAACAAACCATGAAACTCAAACCGATTATGACAGCAGCAATCCAAGCTGTGAGATTTGAGACAAGATTACTGTTCACATGGCCAACTGTAAATTACATGCTCAAGAGTAAGCTCAGCGCACAGCTTGGTCATATTACAACAGGAAGGCCGAACTGACAACATGGTATACAAAGAGATCCTTAACAAGTAATTATTGGCATATTTTCCCTCAGTTTAAAAAGGTTAAATTTTCTTCTTAATAAAAATTTTAAGGCAGTACTTCGCCGCTGCGAAGCGCGGGTATTTTGCTAGTGTTTTATAATAGATTATAATAATATCCTTAGCCCGACATCCACATATCATATGTGTTTACAAAGTTTGTTTTAATAAGTTTACATGTGTTTAAAGCGTGTGGGAGAGGTATTTTAAGGCTTAAACTATAAAAAAATGTGGTGTTTCTATATTGCGGATTTTCACGTATCGTGGGTGGGTCCGGAACGTAACTTCCGCGATAGGCGGGGGATTAGATAGATAGATAGATAGATAGATTACTGTACAATTTATATGTTAAAAAAGCTTTAATTAAAGCATCACCTCTTCAAATAATAGTAATGTTAAATATTCACCATGTTTTGTTGACATCACATGTTCTTTTAAATTAAAAAGCTAAATACTAGTATATAAATGAAGATGTAAACAGACATATAAAGGAAACACTTTTTGTGTATTTTTTTTTTTGTGCTTGACTTTTTTGAGGAAATGGGTATACAATACTGTATATTTCACGACTTCAAAATACTGGTTTTTAGTCTTTTCTTTTCTAATGACAATTAGTCAGATATGGAGTTTCTGCATGTTAGCTCTCCACAATTGTTTTAGTTCCCAGTTATATACTGTATAATGCGGTTGTATGTTTTATTGTATTGCAGTATGACCTTGAATGTACTGTAGTGAAAGTTAGCATAGGAGTCTTTTACATTCTTGCCAACCTAGATAAAGCTCTGATGTAGGTGCTGTCAATGAGTTTCTGAACAGCTTTTCGATCTTTCACTCCAAAGAGATATATTTACTGATTGCAAAAATGAAAATGTATGTTTTCTTTTTCTTTACATGTTAAGGTGAAGATTTGCTTCCATCTGCTGAGGTTAAAGATGATGGGAAAGGAGTACAAATGAGGAAAACTGACACAGAAACACAGTAAGTATTTTTTACAGTAAACATTGATGTTACCTGTTTAAACCTGTTATGTAAGAATTTTATTTAATCACAGCTTGCAGTTATTGGGTAAAAGTTCAGATTTTGCCAAATTCTGATCTGAAATTGTAATAACTTTAGATATTACTGTGGTTAAGAATACAGTTGCGCTTGAAAGTTTGTGAACCCTTTAGAATTTTCTATATTTCTGCATAAATATGACCTAAAACATCATCAGATTTTCACTCAAGTCCTAAAAGTAGATAAAGAGAAACCAGTTAAACAAATGAGACAAAAATATTATATTTGGTCATTTATTTATTAAGGAAAATGATCGAATATTACATATTTGTGAGTGGCAAAAGTATGTGAACCTTTGCTTTCAGTATCTGGTGTGATTTCCACCCCAACCCTCACCCCCCCATCTTTTGCAGCAATAACTACAACTAAACGTTTCCGGTAACTTTTGATCATTCCTGCACACCAGCTTGGAGGAATTTTAGCCAATTCCTCCGTACAGAACAGCTTCAACTCTGGGATGTTGGTGGGTTTCCTCACATTAACTGCTCGCTTCAGGTCCTTCCACAGCATTTCGATTGGATTAAGCTCAGGACTTTGACTTGGCCATTCCAAAACATTAACTGTATTCTTCTTTAACCATTCTTTGGTAGAACGACTTGTGTGCTTAGGATCATTGTCTTGCTGCATGACCCACCTTCTCTTGAGATTCAGTTCATGGACAAATGTCCTGACATTTTCCTTTAGAATTCTCTGATATAATTCAGAATTCATTGCTCCATCAATGAAGGCAAGCCGTCCTGGCCCAGATGCAGCAAAACATGCCCAAACCATGATACTACCACCACCATGTTTCACAGATGGGTAAGGTTCTTATGCTGGAATGCAGTGTTTTCCTTTCTCCAAACATAACGTTTTTCATTTAAACCAAAAAGTTCTACTTTGGTCTCATCCGTCCACAAAGCATTCTTCCAATAGCCTTCTGGTTTGTCCACGTGATCTTTAGCAAACTGCAGATGAGCAGCAATGTTTTTTTTGGAGAGCAGTGGCTTTCTCCTTGCAACCCTGCCATGCACACCATTGTTGTTCAGTGTTCTCCTGATGGTGGACTCATGAACATGAACATGAACATTAGTCAATGTGAGAGAGGCCTTCTGCTGCTTAGAAGTTACCCTGGGGTCCTTTGTGACCTCGCCGACTATTACACGCCTTGCTCTTGGTGTGATCTATGTTGATCGACCACTCCTGGGGAGGGTAACAATGGTCTTGAATTTCCTCCATTTGTACACAATCTGTCTGACTGTGGATTGGTGGAGTCCAAACTCTTTAGAGATGGTTTTGTAACCTTTTCCAGCCTGATGAGCATCAACAACTCTTTTTCTGAGGTCCTCCGAAATCTCCTTTGTTCGTGCCATAATACACTTCCACAAACGTGTTGTGAAGAGCAGACTTTGATAGATCCCTGTTCTTTAAATAACACAGGGTGCCCACTCACACCTGATTGTCATCCCATTAATTGAAAACGCCTGACTCTAATTTCACCTTCAAACTAATCGCTAATCCCTGAGGTTCACATACTTTTGCCACTCACAAATATGTAATATTCGATCATTTTCCTCAATAAGTAAATGACCAAGTATAATATTTTTGTCTAATTTGTTTAACTGGTTTCTCTTTATCTACTTTTAGGACTTGAGTGAAAATCTGATGATGTTTTAGGTCATATTTATGCAGAGATATAGAAAATTTTAAAGGGTTCACAAACTTTCAAGTATAACTGTAGGTATGTTTGGGCTAATGTACAGTGAATAAGAGCAGAGCAGTTCAATTAATATATGCCATAGTTAGCTTGTTAAAAAGTTATTACCAGTCTGAATGTTTTTTATGTTTAAAGAAATTGTAATTTACCTTATCATGGGTGAATATCAGTTAGTTCCCCGACCTTGAGCAGATGAGTCCATTCAGGGCTTTGTTATGTCGCTTTTCCTTTTCTCTCTCTACACCAATGACTGCACTTCCAGTGACTCATCTGTTAAACTGCTGAAATTTGTTGATGGCCTGATCACAGACAGTATGACATGCATTATCAGAGGGAGGTGGATTGATTGGCCTGGTTGGTGTACCCTTGGCAGTCTTAACTTGAATCCCTTGAAAACAGTAGAAATGATTGTGGATTTTAGAAGACACTGCTCACCTCCTTCTTCCCTAGTTATTAATGATGTCACTGTCAACAGTGTAGAATCATTTAAATTTCTTGGCACAACTAGAACTCACTTTTTTTTCTTTGCCATCTTGGAAGGTTTAACCTGTTTAACTCAGTGCTGATACAGTTTTGTAGAATCGTCATTGAACGCATCCTCACTTTCTCTATAACAGTGTGGTATGGCAGTATATCTGCTCATTCCAATTATAAACTGGTTTGTTGTTTGGACAGCAGAAAAAATTGTAGGCCTGAAATGGGTCCCCATTTCACATTACGGGTCAAAAATGTTCCAGCCGTATAAGCAAAGACTACATACACACAAGCAACTATCTTTTTCAGTTATAACCTTTGAGGAAACGTGAAAAAAGGCAAGAATTACTAGACATAGAGATGGTTTATTTCCTACTGCACTCACTATGTCATTTCATGTCATGTCATTTTCTAACTCGTTTGCCCTGAAGAGAGTCCTGGAGGGGTGCTGGGTCAGGGTGCAAGGCTGGAACAAACCCTGGACAGGGTGCCAGTCATTCGTGGGGTGAACACACACACACACACAAATGCTGTAGTCACTATGGTTAAACAGAATTTCTGATTCATCATTATTTTTCCTGATTTCTAATCTTTTATATATATTTCCTCTTCTGGTTCGTCCTGCTTCCACTTCAAAACTGGTCCCGTCCACACGCAGCCGACACGGCATTTCTCGATTCCTATTCAACTCTTTCAAACCCTTCCCCATGCTTCCTGCGGCCTCCCGTACACATTGTTATTTTCGTTATACTGCGGCGGTTGTTTCCTAAGCCATTGTTATAAAATGAATGACAGTATCTTCTCTGTCGACAGGTTTTTGTACAGTGTCATCTCTATTCCGGGATCCGCAAACCAAGTGTAATCAAGAGTCCCTGGTTCGATCCCCACTCACTCCTATATTTGGCGTTTTCAGTTGTAAGCTGCTCTTTTTGTTAATATTATACAGTACACACATACACTTGGTTTGCGTCTGTACTTGCGCTATTACTTAGTCAGATCGGGGGAGGGGAGGGGTTAGAGCGCCTGAGCTTATTCAGTGCTGCAGGAACAATGCACATGTTGTTCTTTTTTTTTCTTTCAGTAAATGTGCGTTGTGCAGCAGGATCAAGGCACATGTTGATCTTTTATTTTTCTTTCAGTACACGTACCTTCCCTGTTTATATATCTAGTGACTTCTCTGCCTGTCTGTCTCTCTATTACGCAGTGCTCTGTCTGTCTGTGTGTTATGGACCTTAAAAATAGTTATAAGGACACTTGTTCATGTTATTTGCAGTCTCAATTGTTAAAAAATATTTTAAAAGGAGCATCTCACATGAAAATATAACAATCTCATTAACTGACAGTGCATACCAGTTTATAAATTTTATGTCTGTTTGAGGTTGAAAAGAAAATACATTTAATCATATATCAATCGACACACGCTGCACGCAGGCAAGCGGGCAGTGAGAGTGGAGATAAAGACGCTAGATAGATTGTATACAACAGGCAAAAATAGCGACCACTTGATAACAGTATTAGCTATAATGAATGAAAACATGAATTAATCAACAGAAATAACCGCAATCGACATTTTAAACTTAACGATTTACTTAAGAAAAAGAAAAACGCCCCAGCATGCAAAAAGCAGACGCTTGCAGGGAGGCAGGCAGCGCGGCCATGGTTAAAAAGAAGTAACACTTTCTCCCTAGCGGGGAATCGAACTCGGGTCTCTGAGACACTGTAAGCCTGCTACGCTCTGAGATGCAAATCTTAGCACTATGCCCTGGAAGCTGTTGTGTCATTCTTGAACCTTTTGTAAAAGTGTTTATTTGATCTTTGGAAATCAGGCTTCACACATTCTATAGTTTATGCCTACATTTTGTAACATTTATTACTAAAATATGAAAAAGTTTCTGTTTTAACAATGTGTTTACAAAGATTACTGTAGAAACGGAACACACATGAAATGCATTTTTTCCAAATAACGATCTATTATTTCCACTCTAAAACTCCAGCAGTTCAGTCTCTCCCAGATAATCAAACAAGGCATGAGCTGGGAAAATTTAGTGAATGTTCTGTGACGGTGGGGGATGAAATAGCCAACTGCTCGCTGCTCCTCTTAATCGGCACATTTAGAAGACAAAGGACGCTGGCGGAGAAGTGAGAACGGTTTTAAGGTGGGCCTGATCTACAAGTTTTTCGTACACTATGGTAATTCTAGTGTTAAATGGCACTTTTGCCACTCACAATAGTGTGGACGCGCTGACGTATCGTGTCGACTGGACAACACAGTGAATGTGGCGTCTATCTATATACAGGTGTTGGTCATAAAATTAGAATATCATGACAAAGTTGATTTATTTCAGTAATTCCATTCAAAAGTGAAACTTATATATTAGATTCATTCATTACACACAGACTGATGTATTTCAAATGTTTATTTCTTTTAATTTTGATGAAAGAATGAAAGACCCAAATTCAGTATCTCGGAAAATTAGAATATTGTGAAAAGGTTCAATATTGAAGACACCTGGTGCCACACTCTAATCAGCTAATTAACTTAAAACACCTGCAAAAGCCTTTAAATGGTCTCTCAGTCTAGTTCTGTAGGCAACACAATCATGGGGAAGACTGCTGACTTGACAGTTGTCCAGAAGACGACCATTGACACCTTGCACAAGGAGGGCAAGACACAAAAGGTCATTGCTAAAGAGGCTGACTGTTCACAGAGCTCTGTGTCCAAGCACATTAATAGAGAGGTGAAGGGAAGGACAAGATGTAGTAGAAAAAAAGTGTACAAGCAATAGGGATAACCGCACCCTGGAGAGGATTGTGAAACAAAACCCATTCAAAACTCTGGGGGAGATTCATGAAGAGTGGACTGCAGCTGGAGTCAGTGCTTCAAGAACCACCACGCACAGACGTATGCAAGACATGGGTTTCAGCTCTCGCATTCCTTGTGTCAAGTCACTCTTGAACAAGAGACAGCGTCAGAAGCGTCTCTCCTGGGCTAAAGACAAAAAGGACTGGACTGCTGCTGAGTGGTCCAAAGTTATGTTCTCTGATGAAAGTAAATTTTGCATTTCCTTTGGAAATCAAAGTCCGAGAGTCTGGAGGAAGATAGGAGAGGCACAGAATCCACGTTGCTTGAGGTCCAGTGTAAAGTTTCCACAGTCAGTGATGGTTTGGGGTGCCATGTCATCTGCTGGTGGTGGTCCATTGTGTTTTCTGAGGTCCAAGGTCAACGCAGCCGTCTACCAGGACGTTTTAGAGCACTTCATGCTTCCTGCTGCTGACGAGGTTTATGGAGATGCAGATTTCATTTTCCAACAGGACCTGGCACCTGCACACAGTGCCAAAGCTACCAGTACCTGGTTTAAGGACCATGGTATCCCTGTTCTTGATTGGCCAGCAAACTCGCCTGACCTTAACCCCATAGAAAATCTATAGGGTATTGTGAAAAGGAAGATGCAATACGCCAGACCCAACAATTCAGAAGAGCTGAAGGCCACTATCAGAGCAACATGGGCTCTCATAACACCTGAATAGTGCCACAGATTGATCGACTCAATGCCACGCCGCATTGCTGCAGTAATCCAGGCCAAAGGAGCCCCAACTAAATAGTGAGTGCTGTACATGCTCATACTTTTCATGTTCATACCTTTCAGTTGGCCAACATTTCTAAAAATCCTTTTTTTCCTTTGGTTTTAATTGATATTCTAATTTTCCGAGATACTGAATTTGGGACTTTCATTAGTTGTCAGTTATAATTATCAAAATTAAAAGAAATAAACATTTGAAATACATCAGTCTGTGTGTAATGAATGAATCTAATATACAAGTTTCACTTTTTGAATGGAATTACTGAAATAAATCAACTTTGTCATGATATTCTAATTTTATGACCAGCACCTGTATGTCTATGCTCTTGACCATTGGCATTGGTTTCGCTCCTTTCTATTTTCATTATACTGCGACGGTTGTTTCCTAAGCCTTTGTTATAAAATGAATGACAGTATCTTCTCTATCGACGGGTTTTTGTACAACGTCATCCCTATTCCGGTATCCGGCAACTGCCTGTTCCTATCAGTGGGTTATTTCTTGACACAAATCGTCTCCAGCAAAATACCTATTCACAACTGCATCTTTCAAGAAGTATTTCTTCATGATTTCTAAATTCCTTTCTCACCGTTTTCCGTTCCTATTTTTACACCGCCGTATGCTATGGCGGGCGTCGGCTAGTTATAGTTATTTTATGCTTATTGTATATAGAAGTTAACTAGTATAATGCTAGGTGGGTGTGCACTTCTACTGTATATTGTTTTATATGTCTATATTTACTGGATCTAATGTTGTGATGGTGTCAGGTATTGTGGTGTTTAATACTGTGTATATTGCTAGTGTATGGATGTAACACCAAGAGAATTTCCTATCTACTATGTTGCCTAGCAATGAAGTTCACATGTGGATTATACACATCATAATAAGCATTTGCAGATGCCATTTTACCTTGTATTTGAACCAAGAATGTAGCAAAAGCTTTTATTCATATTAAACATCTTCATACCCTCACATCCACATACCTTTCATTTTTGTTTGTCTGTTGACTAAAACATTTTTCTTGGGGTCTTCATTTTTTTTTTATAAAAATATGCTGGAAAAAAATCTTTTGTCATAAAACAGAATCACATAGTGTTCTTCAGTCCCCACCAACTACATTTAGTTTCCCAATTTTAACATCCTGGGTATTGCAGTCACACATTTCCTTTTCCAGTCTGTTAGAAGGGAAACCTGTTGTCTTTTAAGGTAGTGCCAGTATTTCCAGAGGGAGTAGTGATTTAAAACCTGTAATTCAATTGGGAAACTTTAAAACTCTACAAGAGAGTGCCCAATTTGAGGATTGAGCCTATGGTCACTGTACAGCAGCCTTCAAAATCCCCAACAAAGAATGTAAATCCTAATGTTTTCAACTATGATATTCATTTTTCTAATGGGGATATAATTGCCTTATCAGCTTCCTTTGTTTATACAGCAGTGACATCAAGTCAGTGTCACATTTTCTTTGTTAAAACTCCATTTCATTTATCAATTGTCACACAATAAATATGAAGGACATGTATGAAATGAGGACAAAAGAAAACCCAAAATTGGGAAATGTAGAGTGATAAAATGCACAGATTAGGAAAAGGGAAAAACTCTCATAATATAATCTATACTAATAAAAGACAAAGCCCTTACTGACTGACTGACTCACTCACTCACTCACTCACTCACTCACTCATCACTAATTATCCAACTTCCCGTGTAGGTAGAAGGCTGAAATTTGGCGGGCTCATTCCTTACAGGTTACTTACAAAAGTTAAGCAGGTTTTATTTTGAAATTCTATGCATAACGGTCATAACTCAATCCTACTTACGTACATATATACGGCCATAGTCTGCAGCTCGGTCGCCGTGTGAGGCGGAGTTGCGTCCCCCATCACTACGCCACCCACGTAGTTGGCTGCCTGCCTATATTGCGTCCACCATTCACACGCCTCCCACGTAATTGACTGCCCAAACGTCTTGGTACATTTTCTGATGCGGCTAGACGGAAACAAGTTCGTGACGCTGTCGCTAAATACTCGCAGAAAAATCCACAAGTTAATAGACACGCTGTCACTAAAATACTTGCAGGCAAATCCACAACTTCATAGAGACGCTGCCGACAAGAAAGCAGGAAAGAAAGAAAGGTAAAGAAACGGAAAGAATATCTTATTTATAAATGGCGCAAATATATTCATATGTACTTAACCTATATTACAACTATATACGCATATACTGTAAATAAGACACCCAGACGCACACAATCCCCACACGTTCCCCAGTCCTTTATCTGAAATTTCTTTTAAAAGCTTATAATCACACGGACTGGGAAGTCTGCAATGAATCCAGCAACCAATCCTGATGTGTGCCGAGGAGACGTTTACTTCATTTACATGTAAAGAACCGATCTCACCAGCTCGGTGACAGTTCCTTTATTATACTCGCAGGCAAATCCACAACTTCATAGAGACGCTGCCGAAAACGAAAGAATGCAAGAAAGCAGGAAAGAAAGAAAGCAAGGTAAAGAAACGGAAAGAATATCTTATTTATAAATGGCGCAAATATATTCACATGTACTTAACCTATATTACAACTATATCTCATATATATATATATATATATATAAAAGGAGAGTTGGGATCTGAGAGACTGTGTTTGTGGAGGGATGGAGAGTTAATGCGGGTGGGGGTGTCACGTGATCATCTCCCCTCCCATTCACGTCATTTCATTCACTTCATTTCGCTCCGAGCTGACCTCCGCAGCTGACGTGGTCTTGCCGTTCTTTTTCCTTAGTGTTTAGTCCTCTCTTCTTTATTGATTTATATAAAGTAGAGTTGGGATCTGAGAGACTGTGTTTGTGGAGGGATGGAGAGTTAAGGCAGGTGGGGGAGTCACGTGATCATCTCCCCTCCCATTCACCTCATTTCATTCACTTCATTTCGCTCCGAGCTGAGCTCCGCAGCTAACGCGGTCTTGCAGAAACAACTTCGTGATGCTGCCGCCAAATACTCACAGAAAAATCCACAAGTTAATAGACACGCTGTCGCTAGAGTTTCTCCACACTCTGAATCCTCCAGGCACTCCTGAGCATAATCTGAGTTTGAAGGTTGGAGCACCAATAATGTTACTGAAAAACTTATAGACACCGAAACTTTGTAACGGCACGAGACTTCAGGTCACGTGTCTGCAAAAGAACCTAATTGAGGCAACTATTTTTACTGGCAGTTGCTCAGGGGAGAGAGTTTTTATTCCTCGCATCCCCATTATACCCTCTGATCTCCCATTTCAATTCAAATGCCTCCAATTTCCAGTAAGGCTCTGCTTCGCAATGACAATTAATAAGTCTCAGGGACAGAACCTACAAAAGGTTGGCATTGATTTGAGGCAAGATTGCTTTTCACATGGCCAACTATATGTTGCATGTTTACGAGTAAGCTCGCACAGCTTGGTCATAATACAACCGGAGTGCCAAAATGACAATGTGGTATACAAAGAGATCCTTAACAAATAATTATTGGTATATTTTCCCTAACTTTAAAAAGGTTTACTTTTCTTCTTAATAAAAATTTAAAAGCAGTACTTCGCCACTGCGAAGCCCGGGTATTTTGCTAGTATAATATAAAAACTGTACCACCACTAGAAGTAGGTTTTCATTAAAACAATAAAGAGTATCGACAGAAATTCAAAGAAGTTGCCATGTATTGCATAAAACTAATGTGATGTCTGATGTGGTGGTGGTGATATCTTTATTATTTGGGAATGCTTGTCATCAGAAGAGACTAGGAAACTGTAGAGTTAAGAGAAAGAAATGGACAAAAAGTCCTAAAATATTTTCAGTGAGGATTGTTTAAGTCTGTTAAAAAGAAGGTATCTGCTGTCAAGCACACAATTTAGTGTTTAAAAATGGTCTGTTTGAACATTTGAGTTTTCAGTCAAAAATAAAGATTGGATGTAGATGTGTATCATTTGTTAAATGCTGAATTCTTTCACAAAGCACTGAATAAAAAGAACATAAACATGCAAAAATTTAAAAAAAAATTGCAGATGTTTTACAAATTTTTTTTCTGTTTTTTTAAAATGTAATCCAGAAAAGCCACACAAAATCTTTTTATATTAAATTAGTCAGATATCTTAAGATCCAGTAAATTAAAAATGAATCAGATTAATTTAAATTTAAGTGTATTGCTTATTTATAACACTATTTTTCCCCAGGCAGGATAACAGAGTGGATTCTACTTCTTCGTTCAAACAGGCTGTTGGAAATGAAGAACATAAACAAGGTATCTTACTGAGAGGCATACTGAAAAGTTAAAAAGTGTTTGTTAACACTAGAATTACCAGAACCTACGAAAAAACTTGTAGATCTGGCCCACCTTAAATCCGTTCGCACCTCTCCTTCAGTGTCTTTTGTCCTGTAAATGTGCCTATTAAGACAAGCAGCAGGCAGCCTGCTATTCCATCCCTTACCGCCGCAGAACGTGCACAAAGTTCATCCAGCTCATGCCTTGATTGATTATGGCCCACCTTAAATCCGTTCGCAGCTCTCCCTCTGTCTTTTATCCTGTAAATGTGCCTATTAAGACAAGCAGCAAGCAGCCTGCTATTCCATCCCCCACCGCCACAAAACGTGCACAAAGTTCACCCAGCTCATGCCTTGATTGATTATCTGGGAGTGAAGTGCTGGAGTTTTAGAGTGGAAATAATAGATCGTTATTTGGAACACATGCATTTCATGTGTGTTCCATTTCTACAATAATCTGTGTAAACACATTGTTAAAACAGAAACATTTTTCATATTTTAGTAGTAAATGACAAACTGTTGGCATAAACTATATAATGTGTGAAGCCTGAAGTCCAAAGTTCAAATAAACACTTTCACAAAAGGTTCAAGGACGATACAACAGCTTCCGTGGCGTAGCGGTAAGATTTGCTGACTTATAATCAAGAGTCCCCGGTTCAATCCTGTCTGCCTCCTGTATTTGCCGTTTTCAGTAGTGAGCTGCTCTTATTGTTAATATTATACAGTACACACATACATTTGGTTTGAGTCTGTAACAGCCGGTGTACATTTATAGTACTTGTAAAAGTACCAGAGGTTTTTCCAAGTTCTTCCATACTTACAATATCAAGCTGTAGTATTCGTAATCTATCAGAAACACTCCTTAGGTTGTCTCTCATTTTCTTTACACTGAGAAAAATATCCATCCATCCATCCATTATCCAACCCACTATATCCTAACTACAGGGTCACGGGGGGTCTGCTGGAGCCAATCCCAGCCAACACAAGGGGCAAGGCAGGAAACAAGCCTGAGCAGAGAGCCAGCCCACCGCAGGGCGCACACACACACACCAAGCACACACTAGGGACAATTTAGAATCGCCAATGCACCTAACCTGCATGTCTTTGGACTGTGGGAGGAAACCAGAGCACCCGGAGGAAACCCACGAAAACAGGAGGAGAACATGCAAACACCACACAGGGAGAACTGAGAAAAATATAAGGGGCTATAATACTCCCTATTTTCTTTAACCAGTTATGTTGGTATTTTCAGTTATCATGTTGCAAAATTCCTGCTTGTGGATTCATGAATCTAAAATCCCATTGGTACTTTCTCCGAGTTCATAAAAATGATGTTGTGATTAAAAAATAAATTGTTCAGCTTCTCTTGTTGTCAAGAGAATTCTGATTGCAAAAAATCAGTCCTTTTAAAAAAGAACCTTATTAGAAGATCTGGCATCTTTATGATCTATTCTGGAAATCCACAAAGAATTTACAAATTATCTTTGCAGTTTTAGATGTTACCTTTGCTACTGTTGAAGACCTATACAAGTCTAGATTTCAAACACAATTAAAATTTCCAGCCATTATTATTTATGAGTGCTCATATCAGGAACTAGTGGATTTAAGGTGGGCCGGATTTGCAAGTTTTTTCATAGGCTTTGGTAATTTATAGTGTTAATATCTACAATGTACTACAATGTATAGGCTCACCTGGATGAAGTGGAGACTCTATAACGGTGGAGTCAGGACAGCTGTCTACTTCTGAATGTCGGCATTTAAAGGAATTGAGTGGGCACTTTGGGAGAAAACAATAGAACAACTACCATCCTGTCAGTATTAACAGCACTCAGATGGAGAGGGTGGATAGTTTCAGATACCTCTGTGTCCACATCACAGAGGACATGACCTGTTCCAAGCTCATTAACATTTTGGTGAAGAAGGCATGACAATGTATTTGCAACCTTAGATACCTCAGGGATTTCAGGCTGCCCTCCCAGATATTGATGAACATTTACACATCCGTCATCCAAAATATTGTGACAGGAAGGATTACTGCCAGGTTTGGAAACAACATACAGCATGACCACAAGACCCTGAAAAGAGTGATGTGGTAAACTGAACATATTACTGGGTATGTAACTCCTTATTTCTAGGATATCTACACCAAACGATGTCGAACCATGGCAAAGAAAATTATCAGTGACACCAGCCATCCGAACAGTGACCTCCTTGTGTTGCGGTAAAGTAAATGATACTGCTGCCTAAAGTGCAGAGAGACTAAGGAGGAGTTTCTTCCCCACAGTCCATCTGCATCTTGATAAAGAAAAGTGGCTTGAATTACATTATATCCTGTTAACTCTCTTACATTAAGTTATCTTAAGTTATTTAATTTATTCATTTAGTTATTTATTTATCACATATTCAGATTTTATTAATGATTTTCACTATTTATAATGTCATGTGTTATTGTTATTGTCCCTTTATATTCTTATCTAAGTCACAGTCATTGAAGGTGAGCAACTAAGCATTTCACTAAACGTTGTGCTCTTATGTGTAATTTGTATGTGACAAATACATTTTTATTTGATTTTTGTAATCTGATAAATATAAACAAAACATTTTTTAAGAAATTAGGCTCAATTATAACATCATTATATGAAATTCAAAATATCTACGCATTTAAAAGGTGACAATACCAAGATCTGAAGCATAAGGTGGCATGGCATTACACATTACAACTTTAAAATTTACTACTGGGCAGCAAATGTACGCACAATAAAATCTTAATTATCGTCTGAAATTCATGAATGCACAGCCTGTCTTACAATGGAATACAATTCCTGCTCTGAACCTTCCTTATATGCCCTGTTTTGTGCACTGTTCAGTGCTAACTATCATCAGTTCACCAGTAACCCAGTCATCCACCAATTACTTAAAATATGGAAACATTGCAGGACGTATTTTAGGGTAGGGAAGCTCTTAACCCGTTCTTCTTTTACAAGATAATCATCATCTTTTTCAGGCTGGTGAGGTTTCTGTCACAAGAGGAGATTAAAATGTCATCCACAGTTGGATTTAAGTTTTTTTTTTTTTTTTTAATGGCTGGAATAAAGGCCAGACAGACATTTCTCATAAGGATTGCATTTATTAAGATACAATTATCAAGATTTCTACTTCCTCTGTAGCTTTACACAGAAAGTAAGACTGAAATTGGTTTCTCATTATTTAGAATGTTAATTATGTCCAGTGTTTCTTGGTCAACGAATGAAACAGTGTTTTTTAACAGAGCAGTTATCACAAATAATGAACAGGTTGTAGGTTTCATTTTAGAAATGAAATGTCAGTTTAATTAAGTGTAGTTGTGCCAATAATAGTATTAGTATTCTTACATGCACAAAGTACAGTGAAATTCTTATTTGCATGTTGGTGACATTGTGGTCTATTGCTAGTTAAACTATAGGCTAATTACTTGTAATCTGATACTGTAAAGTTATTATTATTATTTGGTATTAGTGTCAAGGAATTAGTACAAATTATTAAAGTTATACTTTTTTAATATAACTGTTTCAACTGTTTAAATTTTTTATTTGTCAGGTTCTTTGTTGTAAGTAAAACTCGAGGGTTGTTTATATTTCCATCTATTGATCTGGAATAGTAATCATAATATGCCTCTTATTTTACATAGTACTTTAAGTCCATGTATACTAGTAAATGTGCAACTTTACCGATCTCTTATTTACACTCCAGTTTCTGATGTTTTAATTTAAGACAGCATGGGTTATCATTAAGTCATGCTGAATACCTTTTCACTTTAATCCACTTTTGTATGGAAGGATCATCTTTCTCTAATCCCTTGTAGTTATTTGTGTTTATTTGCTGAGTAAGTAATATTACAAGCAAGTCTTGTTACAATGCGACAGAGATTGTTGATGCATTTTTTTGACATAAACTGAATTATTGCACTTCATATATTTTTGTTAATTATAACTCAATTCATAACATTTTAATTTGATTATTTTTGGATTTTATATTGGATTCTTCAAAATAAACAAAAAATTGCACATTTGTCACAGCAGTTCTGTTGTAAATGGCCCTATGCAAGACCCTCTTTACTAGTTTTTTTTTCTTTCTTTTTTATAAGGACCTGCTTCAGGGGAAGAAAGTGATGCACTCAGTATAAATGCAGACACATATGACAGTGATATAGAAGGACATAAAGAAGAAACTGAAGAAAAGGAGAAGATAACAGAGGAAAGTGATACTGCAGCTGCAAAAATACAAAACCCAGACCCCAAAAAAGAGCTACAGAAAGATATTGAAAAGAGTGTGAATGAAATCTTGGCTTTAACAGTTCCCAATCAAGTCGACCCCAAATCGGCACCACCTGTAGAGCCTGTAGCAGTTGCTGCTGAGGCCTTGGACACTAATAAACCTTTAACAGCACTGCAGCCATCAGTTCAGCAATTGGAACTCCTTGAGCTAGAGATGAGGGCGAGAGCGATCAAGGCATTGATGAAGGCTAATGAAGCAAAGAAGCAGGCACTGGGCTAAAGCATCAAGTTTAAAGAAGTGTATTTCTGTTGAGGGAATGAAAAACAGTTAATGGAATTTGTTAACTGCCATTTGGTGAAAAGGCTTTTTTAAACAATGTTGAAAATGTGTTTAATACGTGGTAAATGTTATTTCAGAAAATAAATTTATTTTATTACTTATTTATCTTTTAACTGTGTACAGCAAGTCAGATTTACACTATTTTACAAGTATTCTGACCTAAGATGTATTTGAAGTCTGTAGAATACAGTTGTGTTTTGATGTTTTCTTCTTAATATTTGAAGATTATATTTTAGTTTTAAAGGTGCCTTATCATGTAAAAGCTGTTCTTTTTTAATTAATACATTTTGTAGACCTTGTGTATAATGTTTTTTGGAATTTTAAAATCAGTCTAGTATTTTAGTTGTTAGCTGTACCTTTATATTTACAGTGGGTATAGAAAAAAAATCACCCCCATCGAAATATTCCCTTTTTTTTTTTTTGCTTTACAGCCTTAAATTAAAACACACACAAAAATATTTC
This sequence comes from Polypterus bichir lapradei, assembly GCA_026402145.1. Classification (NCBI taxonomy): domain Eukaryota; kingdom Metazoa; phylum Chordata; class Cladistia; order Polypteriformes; family Polypteridae; genus Polypterus; species Polypterus bichir. Next base: position 26,224,930 of record JANRMT010062837.1, on the reverse strand, counting down.
TGCCCAGCTTTACCTACTCAATGCAACCAATAACATCCAAGTGAAAGATATCACAGCTACAGTTAAGAAAAATTATAAAAAATCAAAAACAACACATATTGAGATTAATAAAGGATCACCCTTAAAGTCAATATTTTGTTGAACCACCCTTTGCTTTAATGGCAGCCTTGAGTCTGTTGGGATACTTCTCTATCAGCTATGCACATCTAGATTGAGCAATATTTGCCCATTCTTCTTTGCAGAACTGTTCAAGTTCGGTCAAATTGGATGGTGAGCGTTGGTGGACTGCTATCTTCAAATTGTTCCACAGATTTTCAATGGGATTTAGGTCTGTGCTCTGACTGGGCCACACAAGCACATTCACTTTTTTTTCTCCTTCAGCCACAGTGTGGTCAATTTTGCTGTGTGCTTCGGGTCATTGTGTTGAAAAGTGAACATTCTGCCAATCTTCCACTTTCTGGCAGAGGGTAGCAGGTTTTCCTCAAGAATTTGACAGTATTTTGCCTCATCCATTTTTCCTTCTATGCTAATGAAGGCACCAGGCCCTGCGGCAGAGACACACCCCCGCAACAGGATGCTTTACTGTAGGTATGGTGTTATATGAATGGTGAGCTGCATTGGATTTCCGCCAGGTGTACTGTTTGGTATTAAGGCCAAATAGTTTGATTTTGGTCTCATCTGACCATAAGACCTTTTTTCCACTTAGCATCAGAATCTTCAAGGTGCATTCTGGCAAAGCTCAAAAGAGCCTTAATGTGGCCTTTCTTGAGAAGTGGCTTTTTCCTTGCAACCCTCCCGAACAAGCCACAATTGTGGAGCGCTTGTGAAATTGTTGTAACCTGTACACAATGACCACTCTTTGCCATAAAATCCTGTAACTCCTTCAAAGTGGCCATTGGCTTCTTGGGTGCCTCTCTTACCAGTTTCCTTCTTGCTCTTCCATTCAGTTTGGAGGGATGTTCGGATCCAGGGAGGGTCCTAGTAGTACCAAACACTTGCCACTTTTTTATTATGAACTTTACTGTGCTCCTTGGGACTGATAAAGCCTTTGAGATTTTTTTTGTATCCATCTCCTGCCTTATGTCTGTCCACAACTCTATCCCTGAGATCTTTTGAAAGTGGCTTGCCACCCATAGTCAGATGTTTGCTGTCAGTTGCACTACCAAGCAAGGGGATGCTCCAGGAACAGCTGCTTTTATGCTTCACTAATTACACTGATTACAATTGATCACAGGTGGAAGCCAGTAATCATGGTCCGCAATGGAAATGGTGGTTACGTACACCAGATTGAGTTTACAAATATTGTTTAGGAGGGGGTGATCCTTTATTAATCTCAGTATTTCTTGTTTTCTATTTTTTAAAATTCTTCTGAACTGTAGCTGTGATATCTTTCACTTGGATGTTATAGATTGCATTGAGTAAGTAAAGCTGCAAAAAAATATTGGTTTGTGTGTTTTCATTTAAGGCTGTACTGTAAAGCAAAAAAAATGGGAATATTTCGAAGGGGGCGATTCTTTTCTATACCCACTGTAATTGTAACCTAATCAGTTACAGCTTTATCAGGTAGGCAAGTAGTACAGGGTGGCTTTCCAGTGAAGCCCTCATTAGCAGTTACTGTACTTTTTTTTTCTTGTGCTTTTTCTCCTCCTATGTTTCTCCTTTTCTCGACTTAGATCTCGTTGAAACAAACATGTTTGTTGTTGATGTGTTTGCATCATGTAAAATTATCTTTAGAAGTGCATTGCAGTGTTTCTGCATTCCATTAACTTGTTTTAGTAGCATGAAAGTGGCCTATAATTGATTCTACAATAAATATCTTTTTAAGGGGAAGCAGAAACCAGGCACTTCAAACAGATTTGCTTTAATAACAGAACGTACTAGAAACTGCACCATGTGAAGACTGAATCTGTCAAAGCAAATAAAAAACTGAGGTATTTTACATTTTTTTCTCCATCGCTTTGGTGCATTTCTTGAAACATAATTTACATTTTCACAACAGTATGTGCATTTCTCAGAACAATATGTGTAAATCGCAAAACACAGTGTATTGCCTGCAAAAGCAAGTAACTTCCTCAAAATACTTAGTCTATACCCCAAAAGCAAATATTTGTGTCAGTGAAACTGTCAGTGCCATCAGAATGACAAATCCTTGTACCATTGCATATGAACAAGATGTTCAAAATGCGTGAACATGTTTTCAATATAATTGTTTAATATGTATTGAAAGGTTTGACAAGGATTTTGGTATTATTGTCTGAACATTAATAAGGCAACACATTTTCTGTGTGTTAACAATTTCTATACTACAAAGTTTCACATTACTGTGTTTACTGTTCAGGGATTGATTGCAAGAGACTGGATATACTGGTACAGTATTTTTTATACTGTTTATTGTTTTGTACAGATATTTGTTACAGTAACATAGATGTAAAGAAAAGAATGTGTTTTACAGCAACAAATTTCTTAAAGGAAAAGGTGCAAATGAGTTGAGGAAACACTCCATAGAACGTAGTAGTGTGAGCATAGCTGTACGTTTTTTACACATCCTGACGTTCTTGTCTGTCAGGCCACAGATTTTCATCCACATCACAGCAGATATTCTCTCTAGCAATTCAGCGTGGAAAATACCTTCTTGAATGACAGATCCATCCTCTGCAGGAGTTCTTATTTATCTGTTCACATGCTGCATTCATGACATCCAACAAGCTCAACTGGATATGAGGCTGATGATCATAAACCTTCCACCTCCATGCAGAAAAAAAATTCTCAATTGGATTAAGGAGGGGGGAATAGGGTGGGAGAAATTCCATGATCATCCTGTCATGATTAGTAAACCACTCTCTGATGGTGTGTGAGCGATGGAAACTTACATTCTCCCAAATGATCACATATTTTGGGAGATCATTCTGGATTAAGCCCCTCTCGCTTTCAGGTATAAGATCTCCGTATAGGATGTCTAAAAAAGACAACAGATGTTGTATGTTGTACGGGCCTGCAAGGGGAATATGAGTAAGCACACCGTTGTCAGAGATTGCTGCACACATGGTGATTTTCTATCTCAGCTGGCCTGGAATATCAACAGCTCTGTCACCAATGAGATTCCTTCAACGTCTTCTGCCTTTAGCCAGATTGAAGGCTGCCTCATCAACATATGTGAAATTGTGAAGTGGTTCCCTCGAGTCCAGATCCATTATACGCTATATACCAACAGAAAAAAAAACCAAAACATAATTATAGTACATACTGTATTGTAAAATGTTATTTTATTTGCATTTTTTGGACAATGTATTTCATCAAATAGATGCAAACCTGTTAGATTTTACTTACTTTATTGTACTATTCAGAAATATAACTAAAAGTTGTACTGTTTACTATAGATTAGTATGCAAATAAATATTTTACCTGCACATATTGGTAACGGAGCTCCTTTACTCTGTCATCATTTCTTTCAACTGGGACCCTGTAGATTTGTTTCATGCTCATTTGGTGTCCTTTCAACACTCTGTCAATTGTTGAGACACTTACAAATGGGATGTTCTCAAATACATTGTTGTCTTCAATTACGGCTCTCTGTATCTCCTGTAGTTGAATGGCCTTATTTGCAACCACTATGGCACAAATGGCCTCCTCTTGTTGAATAGTAAAAAGATGTTTTTGACCACCCCGTGAGGTAGTTTTGCAGTTCTGTTTGGACAGTATTGTAAAATGGAGAAAATACATACAGTAAATATACTAGTGTACAATACAGCATCAAGTATGTAATGAAAATATGCAGAAAAGCAAGTTACTGCAAACTCTGTACTTTGAAGCTTTACAATATACATATTTGTACATTACAGTACCCACCTGTTCTCCTGATGAAATGTTTGTATGATTGAGGACACAGTAGTTCGCCCAATATTTGGCTGTACCCTTTGACTAGCCTCAACCATTGTAAGACCATAATTGACAACGTGGTTCACAGTGGGGGCCCTTATTTCATCAGGAACAACCCTGTGTACTTGGCCTTCTCTTCCTCTGCCTCTATTTTGTCTCCTTGCTCTTTCACCCTGCATCCTATCTCGCCTTCTTCCAGGTTGTTGCACCTGGCCATTAGCTTGTGGTTGGTCCATTACCATGTAGGAAAATTTTTCAGTAATTTTGTGTTATGTTTGGTGTATGTATATATATATATATATATCTATATTGTAAAAGAAGACAAAAACACAGTGTAAAGGTTTGGGGTTTCCGGCCCCGTATACTGTAAGGAATTTTCAAAAATCAAGGTCAAAATATATAAACATAAATTGTTCATAAGCGCGGCGGCCATTTTATAAAGGAGGAGCCGGAAGTGGAGGAATGCTGGGAAGGAACCGTGAGGGAAGATGGGATCGATGACGTCAGGAACAATGGCGGAGGAAGGGCGGAAATAACGTGCTGCGGGAAAATGAGACTTATGGTGGCGGAGCGTCTTTTGTTCTGCAAGAAAGCAAAGGAGAAAGGTTAGTACCCCGCCACTCCCTGCCGGCGAATCTCTTCCGAAGCGTGCTAGGGTCCGTCCGTGATCTCCTACTCGCGCGTGCGTGAAATGACCCCCCCCCCCCTCAGCCCAAGACTGTCAGGTCGGGCGGACCTAACCGAGAGGTCGTGGATGTGAGAGAGGGCATCGGCATTGGCCTGAAGGTTGCCGCGGCGATAAGTGACAGTGAACTTATACGGCTGTAAGTCGAGGAACCACCTGGTGACCCGCGGATTCGACTCCTTGTGCAGGGACATCCCCTGAAGCGCAGCGTGATCAGTCACCAGAGTGAATTCGCGACCCAACAGGTAGTAACGGAGATGGATCACTGCCCACTTAATGGCCAAGGCTTCCCTCTCCACTGCCACATACCTGGTCTCTCGGTCCAGCAGTTTCCGGTTTAAGTACATTATGGGGTGTTCGACACCATCGACGCTTTGGCTCAGCACGGCCCCCAGGCCTGTGTCCGAAGCGTCGATCTGGAGAATAAAAGGGAGCCCAAAATCGGGTGTCTTTAATACAGGTGCCAACGTTAGGGCCTTTTTCTGGTCACTGAATGCGTGTTCTGCTTTGTCGTTCCATACCACGTGTAAGGGAGCGCCTTTTTTTGTTAAACAGGTCAGGGGTGCTGCCCTTTCGAAGAAACGGAGTACGAACCGGCGGTAGTACCCCGCTAGCCCCAAGAAAGCCTGCACCTGTCTCTTGGTATTCGGACGGGGCCATTCCACGATGGCTTTGATTTTTGAACATTGCGGCCTCACCTGCCCTCGTCCCACTAGGTAGCCTAAATACTTGGCCTCCTTCAAGCCAAAAAAACACTTGCGAGGGTTAATGCGGAGGCCGGCTTTAGCTAGTGTCGTGAGGACAGCAGAGACCTGCAATAGATGCTCCTCCCAGGTGCCGGAATAGATGACCACGTCATCCAGGTAGGCGGCACTATAGGACTGGTGGGGCTTCAGCACTCTATCCACCAGACTTTGGAAGGTCGCCGGGGCCCCGTGCAGCCCAAATGGGAGGACCATGTATTGCCAATGTCCGCTAGGGGTGCTAAAGGCCGTCTTTTCTTTTGCAGATGCCGTTAAGGGAATTTGCCAATACCCTTTCGTCATGTCAAGAGTAGTCAAGTATCGAGCCGTACCCAGCCGTTCAAGTAGGTCATCAATGCGGGGCATCGGGTAGGCATTGAATTTGGAGACCTGATTCAGACATCTGAAGTCATTACAGAACCTCCAGGAGCCGTCCGGCTTGGAAACGAGGACGATAGGACTGGACCAGGGACTATGGCTCTCCTCGATAATGTCCATATCCAACATACGTTGCACCTCTAGTTCCACTTCAGCGCGTTTTGCCTCTGGGAGTCTATAGGGCCACTCCCGGACGATTACTCCGGGGTCTGTGACTATATCGTGCGCAATCAGCGAGGTCCGGCCTGGCGACTCGCTCACTACTTCGGTTACGGCCTGGATTGCATGGGTTATCTCCCGCCGCTGAAGGGTGTTAGCGCGTCGCCGAGGTTAAGGGCAGATACGCTAGAGAATAGGGAGAGGGATCTACGTGTGTTGGGAGACTCCTCCCTGTCCTTCCAGGGTTTTAATAAATTGACATGATAGATCCTCTCGCTCGGTCGACGATTAGGCTGTTTCACCAGATAGTCGACGAGCCCCTTTCTTTCCTTCCCCTCGTATGGCCCTTGCCAGTGAGCCAGTAACTTGGAATGGGAGGTAGGGACGAGCACCATCACTCGGTCCCCCGGGCGGAACTCCCGGAGGACGGAGTTGTGGTTGTAACACCGGGCCTGCGCTGCCTGCGCACGAGTCACGTGCTCCTTTAGGAGTGGCCTGATTTTAGCAAGCCTGTCGCGCAGTTGCGCCACATACTCCAGGATATTGGAGGAGGGAAGGGCCTCAGCCTCCCAGCCCTCTTTTAGTATATCCAAAAGTCCTCGGTGTTGTCGCCCATACAGCAACTCAAAAGGGGAGAAGCCCGTAGAGGCCTGGGGAACCTCGCGGTAGGCAAAAAGCACAAGCGGTAAGAGCTGGTCCCAATTCCTGCCATCGGCGTTGACTACTTTGCGGAGCATCTGTTTAAGCGTCTGATTAAAACGCTCTACCAGCCCGTCTGTTTGCGGGTGATAGACAGACGTCTTCAGGTGCTTTATCCGGAGTAATTTGGCAACCTCCCTGAACGTATCCGAGGTGAAGGGGGTACCCTGGTCCGTAAGGACTTCTTTGGGTATCCCCACTCTAGAAAATAAGATGACTAGTTCCCGTGCGATATTTTTTGTATTAGCGGAGCGCAGGGGAACCGCCTCTGGGTATCGAGTAGCGTAATCCACCATGACCAATATGTACTTATGGCCACAGTTTGAGGGCTCTAGGGGTCCTACTAAGTCCACCCCTATTCTGTCAAAGGGGATGTCAATCAGGGGTATAGGGACGAGAGGAGCGTGGTCCCTCCTAGGAATCTGGCGAGTCTGACATTCCGGACAGGATTGGCAGAAACGCCGGACCTCCTCGTTGACCCCGGGCCAGTAGAAGCAGAGTTTTACCCTTTCTAAAGTCTTTTCGGCCCCGAGGTGGGCGCCTAGGAGGTGAGTGTGAGCTAGTTCACATACCTCCCGCCGGAAGGTACGCAGAACTAGCAGCAGCTTCCGAACTCGCCCTCGTGGGTCGCTACCCGATACAACAGATCATTTTCAAGTACAAAAAAGGGCTCGCGTGGTATGGATCCTTCAGCTGGTGAGCTGCCTGGAAGAACAACCGCATTCCGGGCAAACCGCAGGGAATCGTCATTCCACTGCTCCCTCTTAAAGGAGGCAGGCGTGGACCGGAATTGATGGTCCAAGTTGCTCAGGGGATCTTGGGAGGCGGTCAGCGGGAGAGTTCCCCGGCTCGTCCCTTCACCGGCGGATAGCTCCGGCTCAGGGTCCGTCGCTGGGGAAGCGTCCCCCGATGTGCCTGCGCCATTACGGCCTGCCCCAGGGCACGGCGTGGAGACCGCGGGAAGGGTGCCTTGCCCCCTCATAGCCAGACCCAGTGAGGCCCCGGGAGCGGTGTGTGTCTTACCGCATTTTCTGTGTGACCAGTCTTGTTCCAAAATTACTGGATAGGGGGGTTCGGGCAACACCGCGACCAACAACTTGGACAAATCCCCCTGCCAGGTGATGTAGCACTGTGCGGAACGGTAAGACCTGGTCTCTCCATGCACACAAGTGACTTGTAAATGTTGCTTCAGCCACTGTCGCTGTAACACATAACGGCGAGCGACAATGGTTATGTTGCTGCCGGAGTCAAACAGAGCCACCACCGAGTGCCCATTTACTAACACCACTCCCGTGTTTGGACTCGCCAAGGGATGCGACGGAGTACAGTACCTTTCTGCGGTGGCCCAGATGCAATCCATCGTTTCCATGGGGGTGTTCAAGGGGCAAGTCGGCAGTAGGTGGCCAGTCTCTCCGCACTTGTAACAGTGGGGGGAGGCCGGCTTTTCTTTGTGTCTCTGCGGCGCTTCCGCAGCGCGTCGAGAGGGCTCGGGGGTGGCCGCCCGTCCCTGTCGGTTCCCACGAGCTTGCCTTTCTGACCCCCCGGCTCGGAAAACCGCGAGCTGACGCTCCAGGACTTCCAGGAGTCCTGGCATGTCCTTATATGGATGGCGCCGGACCTGCTGGGCGAGGGAGCTAGGCAGAGCATTAACCAGGCCCTCACAGGCCACCTGCTCCACGACCTTCTGGGCTTGGGGACCCTCGGGCCCTAGCCAACGCCCCATTTTTCCCCAGAAGTCAAAGGCCGGCCTCTCGGGGTCGAACTGCCAGCTCCACCACTCGCTCGCCTGCTGGCTCGGCGTGATGCCGTAGCGTGCCAGGATCTCCTGTTTTCGGAGGTCGTAGTCTGCGGCCTCCTCCTCGGGGAGATCATAGTAAGCCCGCTGCGCAGGTCCCTTCAGGTAGGGCGCCAGAATGGACGCCCACTCGGACCGCTGCCACTCGTTCCGGGTGGCCGTCCTTTCGAATATGCCTAGGTAGGACTCCATGTCGTCCGCCTCCGTCATCGGTACTAGAGGTGGAGGCTTTGGACGAGGTGGGTCGGTCCTTACCCTCTGGGCTTCTGCCAACCTTGCCTTCGTGGCCTCCAACTCCTGGGTAGTAGCGGCTTGCGCTTGCTGCAGGGACTGGATCTGGGCATTCATCCCCTGCAGCACGGTGTTGAGGTCCTGTCTTTCAGTCATTCTTTTGTTTCTTCAGAGCAGTATCCTGCCGACTACGCCACTGTAAAAGAAGACAAAAACACAGCGTAAAGGTTTGGGGTTTCCGGCCCCGTATACTGTAAGGAATTTTCAAAAATCAAGGTCAAAATATATAAACATAAATTGTTCATAAGCGCGACGCCATTATTGGCGTCGGCGGCCATTTTATAAAGGAGGAGCCGGAAGTGGAGGAATGCTGGGAAGGAACCGTGAGGGAAGATGGGATCGATGACGTCAGGAACAATGGCGGAGGAAGGGCGGAGGTAACGTGTTGCGGGAAAATGAGGCTTATGGTGGCAGAGCGTCTTTTGTTCTGCAAGAAAGCAAAGGAGAAAGGTTAGTACCCCGCCACTCCCTGCCGGCGAATCTCTTCCGAAGCGTGCTAGGGTCTGTCCGACGATCTCCTACTCGCGCGTGCATGACAATATATATATATATATATATATATATATATAATATATATATATATATATATGCTACAGTAAATTGAAGATTCATGGAATTCACCTCTGAAAAAATGTAGAGAATTAGTTGATTGTTGTTTCAGCTAATGCCTCATGATTTTAGGCTAAACGTCACCTGAGACCAATTACTCATTACTGTTATAAATTTCAGATTTACCAAATACATAAATAAAATATGCTAGAGAGATTATGACAAGTACTTCATTTTTGCACAGAATGACTAAATCAATGAAATAATAAGTAGATGTTTTGAGTGGAAGGACTAATTAACAGAGAACGAGCATAACACATTTTGACTGTGATGACAAAAACAAATGAGAACATAAAAAACAGCAGACGATTGTACACAATCAGTTGCATAGATGTACAAAGCATTTGCTATTTGTTCAAAACAATGGGAGTTTGCTGTTACGATGTGCATAACTAATAAGCAGATATGGAGTTGGAACAAGTAGTTTAGAGAATTTCAGTTCTCATCAGAGAAATGCACCAAAGCAATTGAGAAAAACTGTAAGACTGAACTTAAATGAGAGAACAAATTGTCATGTCACAAATACTTCACATTAACATCTAACTCTCAACAACTCATAGCACTTGAGTTCTGTTTCATTTCCAGGCTGGGCTACCCTCTAAGTAGAGTTTGCATGCCCATCCTTCAGGGGATTACAATTACCTTCCTCGGTCCAAGAATGCATGGTTGGATAAAAAGGTAACTAAGAATTATTAAGAGAAATTTAAGAGTGAGAGTTTTTGTGGGTATACGAAGAATAGAAACTTGCCAGTGACACTAACTGAAAAATGTGGGTTCATAAAATGTACCATAGGATGGATCTTATTATTTCAGGTGACAGATGTCTTTATCATATCTCTTTAAAAATGTTATACTTTCAATATATTTCATTTTGATACCTGTAGAAAATGTTTTCACCATTTTGGAAGACTAACCCTCTGATTTGTTAATTGTCGTAGCAAAAGCTATTCTAACGGGAAACTGTAAACGTTTTAATACGAATGACATATCAAGATCTCCTTTGATGTCTAATGTTATCTGTGGAAGATGTACTACATTATCTTTCTTGTTGCCTGTAAAAATTTTATATGTCAGAATTGTTTGACCAATTTTGAATACAACTAATCTTGTCCTATTGCATAGCCCATCACTCATACATAAATTATGCAATCACATTACGATACATCCTTCTTTCAACAGTAATTCGGCCAGTGGGAGACCGGACCGTGTTAACGGTTGTAGATATTCTATGGGATATTGTAAGTTGATGTTTTCATCATCCACAACATCTCCACCAGCTGTTTCAGTATAGTCTATCCATCCATCCATCCACTATCCAACCCTCTATATCCTAACTACAGGGTCACAGGGGTCTGCTGGAGCCAATCCCAGCCAACACAGGGTGCAAGGCAGGAAACAAACCTTGGGCAGGGCGCCAGCCCACTGCAGGGTGCGCACACACACACACACCATGCACACACTAGGGACAATTTAGGGCATAGTCTATTGATATGCATTTAACCAATTTGCTGTGTAAACCGATTGACAATTTTTTTTACTTCATCGTTTCTTGGTGCTAGGATTGCCTGTGTACTCATTTCTTCTGTTGATAACTCTTCGGGATGAAATTCTTCAATAAGATTTGGACATAAGTCTTCTTTTATTGGGAACTTAAAGTGAGGAAAACGTAAACATTTTAAGAACTGAGAGTGCAGGAACTGTGTCTGACAAAAGCATTCACATGGATGAGAGGGCCGTGGGCGTGGGCCGTTAACTGGAAATGGTTGGCAAGAGGGCGGGACTTGAAAAAATCTCTTGGCAAGAGTCTCGTCGCGTCTCAAGATTTTCTTTTATAATAGAGAGATGTATATCCATACTATACTGTATACAGAGTTTGCTTCTGTCATAAAAACATTGTAGATACTGTAACTCAAGAACAACTGGGCTGATTGTTATGAAATTTTTTGGATGTCCTACTCTAGTTAGGTTTATGAGCCGATGTGAATTCTAGCTATATGGCCTCAAGCTTTAAAAAATTGAAAGTTTTTAAAGTCTATACCAACAACAGCCAAAGTGCAGTTGATAGGTTTTACAAAATTAGGGATATGTACATTATTTAGAACTTTTACAGAAAGATTTTTCAAGTTCAATCCAATCATGAGATTTGAATGTTTAAAGTTCTCTATTTTAAAATCCAGTATCTATAACAGCTTAACTTTTAATTACAAAGAAATAGTGATCAAATGTAACACCTTTATTAACTTTCCAAGTTGTTTGTGGCAGGAGATCTACTTTAATTAATTCATTAACGCCTTGAATTTAGGCCAAAATGATTCAAAATGGGATTCAAAATAGTATCCATTGAAGTTTTAAATGTTGTATAATATGGCTGATCTCTTTAATGAGACTTATATAGTGTAGCACTTTAGGACCCGATGGCTTTACATTGCATTTAAATATGATTTCAGTAATCAAACTGAGCTTTTAAACTGTAAAATTCAGCCTATGATGGGTATTTAACAGCTGCCTGTGTTTTTTTTTTTAAATCCTGCATAAATCAGTGATCGAAGTCCATTGGCTAATCAGATTTACATTATTGTGCGCATTATTGACTGCAGAAGTATTGAACACAAGTTTACGTCTTCATAGGACCCTGAGTATTCATGTGTTGTTCTCCCTCTGCCAATCCAGACTTGTAAGTTTCTCAAGTAATTGTTAAAAGTGAAACAGAGCCTATTCTAAAACAGTTCGTCCTATCATAACATATTGTTTTGTTTGCTTAATCCAGTTCTACACACTACTCCCTGCTCATTAAACCACAGTCTGTTGAAATTTGCTTTAAACCTTGTTACTTATCAAAGTGACTGATCAAAAGCTTTTTGAAACAAAAGGTAAATGACCAAAATGAAATTGCTTTTGTTGCTTCCTGTTAAAATTCAGGCAAATTGCTGTAACATGATTTCTGCTGTCTAAAGCTATGCTGACTGTTTACTTGCTCACCTATAATAAATATTAGTATGATTTAGCAAGTTGAAAAACAGTCTGTAATTAGTATATCACTATGATATGTAATTTAAATTTATTGAAAGACATTTATGCTCAGTTTTTTGCTTTCTTTATACACACACACACATACTTGTATAACTCGGCATTCTCAAACCTACTTAATTCTAATTTAGACTTGCAGTAGGGGACAGTCCCTTGTACAGGGTGTCCGTCTATTACACTTCCCAGTCACATAGGGCCAATGTGAAGTCAACAGTTCACCTCACACATACATCTTTAGGTATGTGGGTGGAAAACCCTTGCAGACATGGGGAAACAGGTAAACTCCACATGGCTGAGGACAGCACTTTAAGCTGGCATGGCTTACCACTGCTCTATCATACTGTCCTCATGCATGCTAAGGTCTGGTCCTAACTTTTTGCTCATTGGTAGTGTCTTAACAAGCACCTACCACCAATGAACCTGAACTAGATGACAAATTTGAAACAAAAAAAAATTGCACACAGAATTAGAAGAGGAATATTGATAAGTTCAAGGTCAGTTGTACTGTCCATAAGGTAGAAAGTTTAAAAAATAAATATTTGTGTTATGTTCATATTTCTAAAATTAAATTTAAAAGTATTTTTATTTGCAGATTTGCTGAAACGAAAATCTGTGAAACCCCATTGTATCTTGTTGGCTAGATCCAAACACTTCATATTCCTGCATGCTTTGTTTCTTTGAAAATGCTATGTCTAGCAAATTTCACCTCTATTTGGTTCATATTGTTTTGAATTCCAATTGTAGAGTTGTTTGGTTTTTACAAGTTATACTAGAGAAATTATGTTGTTGATTAGGTTAAGTCGTGTCAGAAATGGTTTCATGGTTTCTAAACATTTGATACCCATTTCTCTAGGGACATCTTTTGAACATTTTAAATAACATTACACACTTTGACAATACAATTCAATAGCAGTCTGAGAACCACAGACAACTCTGAGTCACTGATTAAGCTTTAGTATCAAAAAATGGAACTACAAAAAGTACAGTATAACTAGTGCAGACAGATCGAAATGCTATTGTATTAAGAAAAAGAAAGGGTTCATGGCATTGCTCTTTCATGGCTTATTTTCATCCATCCATCCTCTTCCGCTTATCTAAGATCGGTTCGCATGGGCAGCAGCTTGAGCGGAGATGCCCAGACTTCCCTCTCTCTGGCCACTTCTTCTAGCTCTTCCGGGGGAATCCTTAGGTGTTCCCAGGCCAGCAGGGAGACATAGTACCTCCAGCGTTTCCTGGGTCTTCCCTGGTGCCTCCTCCTGGTTGGACGTGCCCGGAACACCTCACCAGGGAGGCGTCCAGGAGGCATCCTGATCAGATGCCAGAGCCACCTCATCTGACTCCTCTCGATGCGGAGGAGTAGCGGCTCTACTCTGAGCCCCTCCCAGATGACTGAGCTCCTCACCCTATCTTTAAGGGAAAGCCCAGACACCCTGCGGAGGAAACTCATTTCAGCCACTTGTATTCGCGATCTTGTTCTTTCAGTCACTACCCATAGTTCATGACCATAGGTGAGGGTAGGAACATAGATCGACTGGTAACTTGAGAGCTTTGCCTTATGGCTCAGCTCCTTTTTCACTACGACAGACCAATGCAGGGCCCGCATCACTGCAGACACCACACCGATCCTCCTGTCGATCTCACGCTCCATTCTTCCCTCACTTGTGAACAAGACCCCGAGGTACTTGAACTCCTCCACTTGGGGCAGGATCTCACTCCCAACCCTGAGAGGGCACTCCACCCTTTTCCGGCTGAGGACCATGGTCTCAGATTTGGAGGTGCTGATTCCCATCCCAGCCACTTCACATTTAGCTGCAAACCGATCCAGAGAGAGCTGAAGATCATGGCCTAATGAAGCAAACAGGACAACATCATCTGCAAAAAGCAGTGACCCAATCCTGAGTCCACCAAACCGGACCCCCTCAACACCCTGGCTGTGCCTAGAAATTCTGTCCATAAAAGTTATGAACAGAATCGGTGACAAAGGGCAGCCCTGGCAGAGTCCAACTCTCACTGGAAACGGGTTCGACTTACTGCCAGCAATGCGGACCAAGCTCTGACACAGCCCTTATCAGGGGGTCCGGTACCCCATACTCCCGGAGCACCCCCCACAGGATTCCCCGAGGGACACAGTCTCGGCCTTTGCCAAGTCCACAAAACACATGTAGACTGGTTGGGCAAACTTCCATGCACCCTCCAGGACCCTACTAAGGGTGTAGAGCTGGTCCACTGTTCCGCAACCAGGACGAAAACCACACTGTTTTTCCTGAATCCGAGGTTCGACTATCTGACGGACCCTCCTCTCCAGAACCCCTGAATAGACTTTTCCAGGGAGGCTGAGGAGTGTGATCCCTCTGTAATTGGAACACACCCTCTAGTCCCCTTAGTTAAAGATGGGGACCACCACCACGGTCTGCCAATCCAGAGGCACTGTCCCCGATGTCCATGCAATGTTGCAGAGACGTGTCAACCAAGACAGTCCTACAACATCCAGAGCCTTAAGGAACTCCAGGCATATCTCACCCTCCCCCGGGGCCCTGCCACCAAGGAGTTTTTTGACCACCTCGGTGACCTCAGTCTCAGAGATGAGGGAGCCCACCTCCAAGTCCCCAGGCTCTGCTTCCTTATTGGAAGGCATGTTAGTGGCATTGAGGAGGTCTTCAAAGTACTCCCCCTACTGACCCACAACGTCCTGAGTCGAGGTCAGCAGCGCACCATCCCCACCATATGCAGGGTTGATACTGCACTGTTTCCCCCTCCTGAGACGCCGGACGGTGGATCAGAATCTCCTCAAAGCCGTCCGAAAATCGTTCTCCATGGCCTACCCAAACTCAGCAACCACTGAAGCCGCATTTCGCTTGGCCTGCCTGTACCTATTAGCTGTCTCCAGAGTCCCACGGGACAAAAGGGTCCGGTAGGACTCCTTCTTCAGCTTGATGGCATCCCTCACCGTGAGTGTCCACCAACGGGTTCGGGGATTGCAGCCACGACAGGCAACGACCACCTTACGGCCACAGCTCCGGTCAGCCACCTCAACAATAGAGGCACGGAATATGGCCCATTTGGACTCAATGTCCCCCACCTCCCTCAGGATGTGGTCGAAGTTCTGCTGGAGGTGGGAGTTAAAGCTACTTCTAACAGGGGACTCTGCCAGACTTTCCCAGCAGACCCTCAGAACATGTTTGGGCCTACCAGGCCTGACCGGCATCCTCCCCCACCATCGAAGCCTACTCACCACCAGGTGGTGATCAGTTGGCAGCTCCGCCCCTCTCTTCACCCGAGTGTCCAAAACATGTGGCCACAAGTTCAACGACACGACCACAAAGTCGATTATCGAATTAAGGCCTAGGGTGTCCTGGTGCCAAGTGCACATATGAACACCCCTATGCTTGAACATGGTGTCTGTTATGGACAATCCATGATGAGCACAGAAGTCCAATAACAAAGCACCGCTCGGGTTCAGATCGTGTGGGGGGCGCCATTCCTCCCAATCACGCCCTTCCAGGTCTCACTGTCATTGCCCACGTGAGCATTGAAGTCTTCCAGCAGTACGAGGGAGTCCCCAGAAGGTATGCCCTCTAGCACCCCCTCCAGGGACTCCAAAAAGGGTGGGTACTCTCAACTGCTGTTTGGCACATATGCACAAACAACAGTTAGGACCCGTCCTCCCACCTGAAGGCTGAGGGAGGCTACCCTCTCATCCACCGGGTTAAACCCCAATGAACAGGCTTCAAGTTGGGGAGCAATAAGTATGCCCACACCTGCTCGGCACCTCTCACCAGGGGCAACTCCAGAGTGGTAGAGAGTCCAGCCCCTCTCAAGGAGATTGGTTCCAGAGTCCAAGTTGTGTGTCAAGGTGAGCCCAACTATATCTAGCCGGAACCTCTCGGCCTCGCGCACTAGCTCAAGCTCCTTCCCCTTCAGATAGGTAAAATTCCATGTCCGAAGAGCCAGCTTCTGTTGCCGAGAATCGGACCTCCAAGGTCCCTGCCTTCGGCCACCACCCAACTCACACTGCACCCGACCTCCTCGGCCCCTCCCATAGGTAGTTAGCCCATGGGAAGATGGCTTCTTTTATGCAAAACAAATTTGAGATGAGCAGCACATAATGACTTCTCCAGTTCTTAGCTGCCCATTTCCTCTCTAGCCATGCCCATACAACCTCTGTATGAACTCTATATGCTGAAATCATTAATAATACACTACCAACAAATAGTAAATTAAATTTGCCAACATAACATAAAATTGTTTGCTTACTTTCAGATTTTTTTTTTCAAAAAGATTTCACAAGTCCCTTAGGTCTAATTACTTTTCACCCTTATCTTAGGAGTACTGTACCTAGTTTTGGAAATGATGTTTCCTGATATAACAGCACCTCGGGAGGCAAGACCTCCTCCTAACGATCCAGTCTAGGGGCTACTTCAGATCATTTGGGTGGTGTCAGAGGCACAAGATGGCATCTGTTCCTTCTAATAATGCCTTTGGCACATTAATGAGAGAGGACAGTGCCATTGTATGCTCAACTGTATGTATTCTTTAGCAGAGTTGCTCTCTATGCCAGTAGAGAATGGTAAGGATCGGACTCCTTTTTCAGCAAGTTCTTTACTGTTTGAACAGCTTCCTTTGTTTCCTCATTGCCCTTTGGAAGTTTTAGGCTAGTGGTGACATGCTTAAAGCTGTATTCTGCTGCATAAGTTGCATAGTGACACCTCTCCACATATCTAGAGTAAAAGTCTAGTATGTCATTTTTGGTTGTTAAGTGTGAACAAGTCTGCTGCCAGTTTCTGCCACAGTCTGGAAACTCTGTTGGCATTTGTCACATCTTCCTGTTTTTTCTCTTTCTGTCTGCATTTCAGAGCTACTGTAGTTTACTTAATTGGCCAGTGGGGCCATGTAACCACACTGCTTGTCAAGCCCTCATTTATAGAGTTTTCCATAACTAAAGGGATCACCAGCCTGCTTACTGCCATGAGTAGTTCATCCTGAACATAGAACTGCTCTTTCCTCCAAATAATAATGTAAAGACCCTTATAGTTTGTAATGGTTTGGCCAGCCCCGTTAGCAGGCTTTCTAAAATGTTGTCTACAACTAAATCAGTATAGATTTTGTGCCATCCATTGGCTTTATTTCGTTTCTCTTCTAAGGGAGGATGAAGGAGTTATAGACCGTATGTGGGCTCTTAATAGGAACATGGGTGATGCTGTACAAATACCGCATCAGAAGCATTCTGAATTTGTGTATTCTAGGTGGGATGTAGTCTAGAGCTTGACTAACCAGGAGACTTACTGATGGTTTGCGATAAGTTTTAAAATAAATGCTACATCAAAAAATAATATCACTAAACCTTTCACATGACCAGGTGTCTGATGCCTCTTTCTCCACTTGATCATAGTGCTTGTCTATCTGTATCAATGACCTAAATGCATATGCCACAGGTGACCAGGGTTTACTATTCTTCTTCAGCAGTACAGGGTCCAGTCTATAAGATGGTGCATCTGCTGAGGCAAGTACAGGTGTGGATGGCAACTCTTTCTTTAAATTCTCAAATTCTGCCTGTTGCTCACACTCCCAGTACCATTGTTTTTACTTTGACATCAGGTTTCTTAAGACTGTATCTCTCTCTGCAAGATTCAGTATGAACCTCCTCAGCTGGCTACCCATTTCCCAAGAAGCTTCTTAAATTGAAGGCTGTAGGTTATTTAATTTTACCTATAACCCCCATCTTTTATTTTCACTCTATTTCTTATTTCATGTTTCCCATTATAATGAAACTTGTTTCATCTTGTTAGTATAAGGCTGGTTAAGTAAAGCTAACCTGCTGCAAAGTTTGGGATATGTTTGTCATCACTGTTGTTGCTATCCAGTCTAGACATTCACTTCAGATTTTCTATTGCTGACTTCCTCACAAGTGCAGTATATATCTATTTTTTAAATCTTATATCTTATGTCACTGCCTTTTCTAATACTGCAGAATCTCTGTGGCTACACCCATTGCAGTCAGTTTAATTCCCCTTGAACCAAACAATTGCCTCTTAGTTGCTGCCAGATATATGCTTTCCTTTTCTGAAATATTTCTGTATGCCTTCTCCAAACTTACAGAGACATCCACCCTGTGTTTATTTTAAAGCATACACTCTTATTTCCAATTTAAATATCCTCTCACCACAGGTCAGCTCCCATTTTAATGGCATATGCTGCAATACTGCATTCAGTGATTTTGCAGATATGCAAACGTTTCCATAATGCCTCTTATGGAAAAGCAGAATGCTTCGTCAGTGGGGTATTGCTGTTTTGTATGTACAGGAATTTTTCCCCAACTTGAGCAGGTGTTTTTGCTGTACCTGGCCCCTTGGGCTGCTTTAGGCTATTCTTTACTCTGTGATTTCTTTCCTTAAAAGTGCTGTTTTTGCAGGTATTCTAACAGAAGAATTATCAATTGATCCTTATTTGTATATTCACCTTTAATATCAGTTATTTTCTATTTAATTCCTTTTGAATGCCAAGCCATTGTTACTTCTTTTTTCCAGTGTCAGGTCTTTATCTACCTGCATTTTCTGTAAGAGACCCATTTTTCCTGATGTAAGTGATGATATGTTTTTTGTATATTTTTGCTGCTGTTTTGTGGAGTTATATGTGCGCACATGCAAAAAATAAGAAGATCAGTGTGTCTGTATTGTCCAGTTTTAGTCCCATGAGGATCATGTGTTCGGGTTGAACCGAATGTTGATGGCATTGTTTGAAATCTACTGTCCGATACATGGTGTCACGCACGAGTGCATAGGGAGCAGCTGAAGGACCCGACATGCACCGTGACATGTCATGCCAGGGGGCAACAGCGGGGTACTAACCTCTCTTTCTTTCTTTCCTCAGAAAGAATGAAGCACCACCGCCGTGAGTTTACTCGTGAAGAAACCAGGCACTTCCGGGTTCCTTCCTTCCCTCTGGTCACCTCCTGATGATGTCATTCCTCCCATCCCCCACCACGATTTCTTCCCAGCTACCCATCTGTTCACTTCTGTTCCCACCTCATAAATTGTCCACCTGTCAACTCCTCATTTGTCTGTTAAGTTGTACAAGAGCCCGACTGACCATGATTTCTTTACAGTATACGGGGATGGAACCCCAAACCTTTATGATTGTTTTGTTGTCTTTTCTTACAATGGGTATTCCTTGTTTAGAATAATTACTAGGCTGGTTTTAATATAGATAGATAGATAGATAGATAGATAGATAGATACTTTATTAATCCCAAGGGGAAATTCACATACTCCAGCAGCAGCATACTGATAAAAAACAATACAAAAACAATATTAAATTAAAGAGTGATAAAAATGCAGGTAAAACAGACAGTAACTTTGTATAATATTAACGTTTACCAACCCCCCGGGTGGAATTGAAGAGTCGCATAGTGTGGGGGAAGAACGATCTCCTCAGCCTGTTACTGGAGCAGGACAGTGACAGCAGTCTGTTGCTGAAGCTGCTCCTCTGTCTGGAGATGATACTGTTCAGTGGATGCAGTGGATTTTCAATTATTGACAGGAGCCTGCTCAGTGCCCATCGCTCTGCCACAGATGTCAAACTGTCCAGCTCCATGCCTACAATAGAACCTGCCTTCCTCACCAGTTTGTCCTGGCGTGAGATGTCCCTCTTCTTTATGGTACCTCCCCAGCACACCACCGAGTAGAAGAGGGCACTCGCCACAACCGTCTAACAGAACATCTGCAGCATCTTATTGCAGATGTTGAAGGGCACCAGTCTTCTAAGGAAGTATAGTCGGC
This sequence comes from Polypterus bichir lapradei, assembly GCA_026402145.1. NCBI lineage: Eukaryota > Metazoa > Chordata > Cladistia > Polypteriformes > Polypteridae > Polypterus > Polypterus bichir. Next base: position 26,204,893 of record JANRMT010062837.1, on the reverse strand, counting down.
TCTGTCCTCTCTTGTATAGAACATCAGTATTGGCAGTTCAGTCCAATTTATCATCCAGCTGCACTCCCAGGTATTTATATGTCTGCACCCTCTGCACACATTCACCTCTGATAATCACGGGGTCCAGGAGGGGCCTGGGTCTCCTAAAATCCACCACCAGCTCCTTGGTTTTGCTGGTGTTCAGGTGTAAGTGGTTTGAGTCGCACAACTTAACAAAGTCCTTGATTAGGTTCCTATACTCCTCCTCCAGCCCACTCCTGATGCAACCCACGATAGCAGTGTCGTCAGCGAACTTTTGCGCATGGCAGGACTCCAAGTTGTATTGAAAGTCCGATGTATATAGGCAGAACAGGAACCTTATGTATTCTGATAAGCATTTCACCCTGCGTGGAAATAGGTATTACAATCCTTTCACTCCAAAGAAGCAAACCATCCACAACTCACAACTCTGCTTGTATATACTGTATAGGATAATACTGTTTGCATGACCCTATCTTCCAGGCATGCTGCAAGTTCTCAATGACATTCAGTAGTACCAGGTCCTTGGATATCTTCATTGCTATTTAGCTAGTTGTTTTTGAGAAGATGGCAGAGTATTTTAGACCGTGTCTACATGGAGGAAAACATCTTTTTCCAACTCACTTTAAGTTTCAACCATGAAAAGTAAATACAGTAGAGTCTCGCTTATTCGACATAAACGGGCTGGCAGAACGTCGGATAAGCGAAAATGTCAGATAATGGGAGGTGTTAAGAGAAAGCTCATTAAACGTCAAACTATGTTATAATTTTACACATTACGAACCTAATATAGTGGAACCTCGGTTCACGAACGTCTCTGGACACATACAAATCGGGTTATGACCAAAAAATTCGCGAAATTTTTGCATCTGTTCATGACCACACACTAGGTATACGAACGAGCCAGTTTCCCTTTCGGTTTGTGCGTGCCGATGATTTCCGCACGTGTTCAGTCTCTCCCTGTGCATTCCCTGTGCAGGAAGAGAGAGAGAGCGTGACAGAGAGACACAGACAGACACGCGCGAGAGAGACACACACACATGCGAGCGAGACACACACATATGCATGCGCGTGTGAGAGAGACAGGCGCACGCACACACACACACACGAGTGTGAGAGAGAGACACAGGCGCACACACACACGCGAGAAAGACACAGGCGTGCGCATACATGCGCGAGAGAGACACAGGCGCACACACACACGTGAGCGAGAGAGACACACACACACATACGTCAGTGAGGGCTGGCCACATAATCCACTGTAATAATGTTTTACAACAAAACAACAGAAAAATTTAACTGAAAAAATGAACTTAGCAACTGAAAATAGACTACGCTCACACTCGCAACTTGCAGTTCTTGTTGCCGATTGATGCGTTTTTTTTTTTTGTGGTGGGATGTCAGATAATACAGAATGTTGGATAAGCGAAGGTTGGATAAGCAAGACTCTACTGTAGCTTGAAATAGAGCATCCGCTAGGACAATGTTTTATTCAGGAACATAGGGAAGCTCAAAAATCATATCTTTGAAGCCTCGTCATGAACCTCAGTGTCCATTGTCATATATCATGTAATTTTTTTTTCATAATGGCAAGAAATGATTTATGGCTTATGGTTAGTCTCCAAAATCACACCTGACAGTTCATAGATATAATTATGAAATTTCAGGCACCCAAAATCCAAACCTAGGCTCTCTTTTTCTATTTGGGCATTTCGGTATTCAGTTGGGGTCATTGAATGGGAGGCGTGAGCCACTGGGTGCCAGATATCACCATACTGCTGAAGGAGAACTGCACCTAAGCGATTTTGCAAAGCATCAATAGTAATCTTTATTAGTCTTCCAGGACAGAAAAATGTTAATAATGGCTAATCATTTTTCTCATAATGGTTGAATTCCATTACCTGATAATTTATCTCCAAGAAAGGCAATTTTTCTTCACTTTAAACTGATATTTGTCAAAATTTTGTTTGAGGACATACTGTTTAATTCTCTGATGCATTTTCACCAAACTGAGATTATTCTTGTTCTGATGCACCCCAAACAATAATATCACATCATACCCCATCAAAACTTTTAACAATCTCCCCATTTGCCAAAAGAAATATTTTCGGACATTTGCCCCTGACATTTCACTCATTATCTCTTTCATCTCAGGTACTAGGGGGCTAGCCAACCCCTTAAGCCAGCACTATGCACCATTGTGAAGTGTGGGGCTGAGCGCACTTCAAAGAGATCCAACCGCTCCTCCAAAACCCCTCTTAAATGGTGATACAATGGGAAACAAATACATTTTTTAACTCCTCTTTGCTTGATCAGCTGCTGGCTTGCTGATGCTGCCATGCTGTGTGATCTGTACTTCACTCTCGCACTCCCAAGGCCAGCGTTACACGCCATTGTGAAGACAGGGATTGAACGGAGCCCAAGGAGACGCGATCGCTCCTCCGAAACCCCTCTTAAACAGTGATACATTTTCCTATTTCCATTATCTCTAACATGCTCTACATGTGCATCACGGGGTTTGCTTCCAAATGTTGTAAGTATGTCATGACTTGTCCGTCTCGCAGGAAGTGAAAGTGTCTTTTTGTCTCTCTTCAAAAAATCTCTCTGCAAAAGATCACGTCTTGTCATCGTAAGTGTCTCGTCACAAGGTTTTTTTATATAATAGAGAGATTTGATAGTGTTCTCTTTTAGTACTATTGTTGATTTTCAGTTAATACATGTAAACAACCTATTATGATCTGTGTTTAAGTGAAATGTTTAAGTAATGGTTGATGTTTTGTACTGCTTAAATCATAAAGTAGTCGTAGGCCTTCAAATAGCAAAGTTCAAATTTCACATGTGGAGCCTGCCTGGGTGTTCTCTCAGTGTCTGAGTGACCATGATGATGGCTGTATTCATGGATTCAAGCCCTTTCAAAGACTGGTTCATGCCTTGCACTCAGGGCTGCTAGGATCGGTTCTGGTCACCTACTACATTAAATTTTAGTAAGTCTGTTTGGGAGCATAATACTGTGAAAAGAATTTTAATTTTACTATGATTAAAATGTGACATGAATGAATTTCTCTAAAAAAATCCAACCCAAACATCTATAATAGATGTATTTTTTCACCATTTTGTAGTGTTTGGGACTTTGCTTTTATTAGTTCCTCAGAAATTAAAACCATAAAGAGAATTTGTGATTAACATTTGGTGGGATTATTAACATGTTCTTCAAATTTTTATTTTTTAAATGCTACTAAATTATATTTCAGTGAAAATAGCACCTTCTGTATTCAACCTTTAAGATATTCAAGAAATTATGTATTTATATTATCAAAAGAGATAGTGCAGCAAATTGTTTCATGTTCCTTAAGATTAAATATATCATAGTGTTGTTTTCAATGAACATTAGGAGCATAATTAAAATTGGTTATAGTTAATATTGGTGCAGTAGTGTATATTTTGTGTATACCCTTTACAGAAGTCAGTTTTTTATGTTATAAAATTCTGAGCAACATGTTTATGGTATGTCATCTCTTACAGCAAAATGTTTTATTAATCTGTGTCATAGCTATTCTATTATACTCCTTTCAATTTCAGAGCTTTTCATGCTCCAGTGTGCCTGGCAGGATTACTAATATACTACAGTTACTTACTTATATAATACCTGCTATCCCGTGTGGGTCATAGGCTGCTGACAATGGCTCTCCAAGATTCACAAACTTGGGCTAGCTGATCAAGCTGTCCCCTGGTTTGGCTTATCCTCTTGATGTCAGCCTCCAGGTCACAGTGTCAAGTGTTTCTTGGTTATCCCCAGCCTTTCTTCCCCAGGGGATTCCATGTAAGGACTTGTCTGCTAGTACTAGAGCCTGGTTTGCACAGGGTGGGCCTATCCATCTTGAGCATTGTCAGGGGATCCCTGTCTCTGCTGGTTCTTGTCCTGGTTCTAGGATACTAATGTTGTCAAGCAACAAATTCAGAGGATCTATCTTGGAAAGGTATTGATGAATGTCTGGATTTTCTTGATGATTTTCTTCCATGTCTTTGTGCCATAGAAAAGAACTGACTTTTGCATTGTTGTTAAAGACCTAATCTTAGTTGCTATGGACAGGTTCCTGGAGCCCCGGATATTCTTTAGTTGCAGGGACACTGACATTGCCTTGACAATCCTGGTTCTAATGTTGCCATCCATCCTACACTTCTTGTTAATGATGCTGCTAAGATAGGTGAAGCTCTCCACTTTTTTCAGCACTTTTCAGCTTGATGGGGGACAGGCCGACACAATTAACTTTGAGGTCCTTGATCTTCCCTCTGTGAATGCAAAGCCCCAGACATGCTGAGTTAGCTGCGACAATGCTGGTCTTTTCCTGCATCTGCTGCTGGGTATAGGAGTGAAGGGCAGCAGCATGGGAGAGAGATACTGCACTGATCATCGCATATTTTTCCATTTTCTTAAATAATGACCTAGTTGCTGTTTCATGCCATCTATCAGTTTATTCTTTGAGCTGTACTTTCTAATTTAAAAATAAAATATCATTATGATGGGCTTCAGCAGCCTTGAGGGTTTTGTAATACTGCCTTTTTACACAACATTTTGAAAATGGTTTGATATGATTTACATTTGTAGCCTTTAAACCTGAACCGAGCTCCAACATGCCAAATTAAGTAAGTTTAACTAAAGGAAGTATATAAAGTTTTGTTTTCACAAAGGCTGAACATGCCATTCATTCTAGTATATGAAGGACTATAACTTGTGGCATTTATAGATGAACTTTAGGAGAAAAAAAAATGAATTTGCAGTTTTCAGAACAAAGCATATTTGCCTGCAGGGCTATATTCAAAGTTGCAGATGGCATTTTCATGCCAGGCATTTTCCTCATGAAACACCAGACATGGCCTTTGACTATTCATATGTATTAGCCGAAACAGCCCCTGTGATTTGTGACCTTGACATATTACACAGGAATGTGTTTTGGCAGCTGTCATAGTGTATGAATAGTTAATAAACAATTGGCATGTGAACTACAGAACCTATAACAGTCACTTTATATTTTATTATTTATTTTTCAACAGGCACGAAAATATCCAGAAATGTTACTTACATGACAAAATTTTTAATTTTACTGTTTGAAGAAAGCTTTTTTGAGTAGCTATACATTATTGCTAAAGCAGAACCATCAAGAAAGAATAGGGAAACAAAATCAGTACTAACCCTCACCTATTCTGTTTCTGTTCTCGGTACTCAAATGTGGCAATTGGTGCCACGGCCCACCTGCCAAGTTGTTTGCCTGCCTATGGTAAAGTCATCCCTGATGGAGGATCACAGGAATCATGGGAAAGAGGGGCCTTTCATCGGATTGGCTGGCCGAGCAACGTTTCAGCCGTGGAATGGCCAAATGGGGAGGCAGCTTGACGGATGAGGTCTCCAGCACTCT
>JANRMT010062837.1:26156215-26199451 GCA_026402145.1 Polypterus bichir lapradei | reverse complement strand
GGAATGCCTTTTCTGTTCTCTTGGTGATCGAGTATATCATGAAATCAACCACATCAGGGAAGAATAGGATGCAGTGGACTCTGTGTACAGAGCTAGATGATCTGGAATTTGCAGATGACATATCTCTTCTCTCATACAATTATAGACAAATGCAGGATAAAACAAAATGTCTGGCAGCCATATCAGTCAAAATAGAACTGAAATCAGCAAGATGATGAACAGGTTCATGAGAATCAAAACCAAAAATGACAACATATTGAGACTGAAAGGTTACACCCTTGAAGAAGTGGGCTTCTTTACATACCAGAGAAGCATAGTGGATAAACAGGGAGGTACTGACAGAGATGTCAGAGTGGGGAACACAAAAACAACTTTATTGTCCCTGAATATTATTTAGTTTTGCAGGGAAATGCAAACAACAACAAAATTGAGTATATTCAGTTCTAACATCAAAGCAGTTCTGTTCTGGGAAAAAATTCAAAACAGAGGATCCAAATGTTTAATCGAAATTGCCTGTGAAGGATCTTTAGCATATGATGGCTTGACAAAATAAGAAATGAAGACCTGTAGCAAAAAGCAGGACAAGAGCAACTCACCAATTCTGGTGGAGAAATTGAGGCTGGATAGGACATACTCACAGAAAACCTGCTACCAACACCACTGGCTAGCTTTGACCTGGAATTCTCAGGAAAAAAAGAAGAGAGGCAAATTAAGAAACACCTGGCAGCAAGAAACAGAAGCAGGACTAAAGGAATATGGCACCAATTGAAAAGAGAAAAAATAGCCCAGAGCCAAAATTACTGGAGAGGTGTCATTGATGGCTTCTGCTCCACAGGTTATATTGTAGTTGACAATAACACATGTTGTTAGTCACATAATCTACCAGTGGCAGGACATATTATGTCATAATTTAACCCCTATTTAAGATGGCGGTGGGTTATGCCTAACAGCAAATTTAGAGTCAATTCTAAGACAAATGTTTAATGATAGTTAGAGGCAATACAGAACATTTATGGCCAAATGGGGAGGCAGCTTGACGGATGAGGTCTCCAGCACTCTAAAAATATCAAAATCTTATTATGTGATATCATCTACTGTTAAATTCTGCTCTGTACTTCTAAAATTTTTATTATTATGCTGTATTAAGGATTTGTTCTGTTCTGTATACTTGTATTGAACCCCTTCTTTTGACACCCACTGCACGCCCAACCTACCTGGAAAGGGGTCTCTCTTTGAACTGCCTTTCCCGAGGTTTCTTCCATTTTTCCCTACAAGGTTTTTTTGGGAGTTTTTCCTTGTCTTCTTAGAGAGTCAAGGCTGGGGGGTTGTCAAGAGGCAGGGCCTGTTAAAGCCCATTGTGGCACTTCCTGTGTGATTTTTGGCTATACAAAAATAAACTGTATTGTATTGTATTGTATTTATTTCAGCAAAGATTGTGGGGTTTGTGTTTGGGTTTTGACAATCATTTTTTTTAGTGTTGCTTTCCTGTCCCTTTTGACCATACATTTGCTTATTTCTTGTTAGTTTAATTCATCTTCTGCTTAGTTTGCTTTCCACCATTTAAAATCTCTCTAAGAATACTGTAAGTCTTCTGCTAGGTGTTCACAGTAGTGAGTCAAGACGGTGGCTTAACTGGCAGGAATAATTTTGAGATTTGGAGAGAATGAGCTGTAGGTGTTGTTGGGAATGACAGATATAATACTGAGCTATGTAGGAAGACAGCCACATCAACATCTTCGCCTATATTACATAGAACTTACATACAGAATGTAAAAATCTGCACCACTGTTTTAGCACATTAACATTTTTGACAAAATGAAAATATTGGAACTGCTGCGTACATGTTGTGTTTCGGGCACCTACTTGTGGGTCCATACCACAAGTGACAACAATATAATATTGGTTTGTCTTTGTGCAGTCACCTTAGGTACTTTTTTTGATTTGTCCTTTCAATCCACTGTTAGCAAAACAGTTCACCTCCAATTTGTCTCCTCTTCAAGTATTAGCCAGGCTATAACTATACTGCTTGAACATGGGTCCTGGTCATCATCCATGCTACAAATTACATTTCTGACATCTTTTGACCATACTCTTATGCAAGAGATTTAAACCTTTGATGGACTTTTTTGGTGTCCCACAAATGCCCTATATCTGAAATCCAAATCACTTCCCTGTAATGATTAGTTGAAAGCTCATTTATTTTATTATTAATGGCTACTTTTCCTGCCAGTCGTATTTCCCTTTTATTATTTCAGCCTGTCGAATATTTTTCTTCTTTTCCACAAGAGGGCACTATTAGAACAGATAAAAATACAGATTGTAAAAATTGAACAGAATCAACTGTCTTGAAAAGTGCCATTGTAAAATGACAAGTCTCAGCACTTCATAACTAACACTAACATCTGTCCAATACTGCATTTATGTATGTATAAATGACTACAATTAAACTCCAGTTAACAGTGCGTTGATATTAAGGAAAGAGGATTCAATTTTTGAATTCCATCTCATGTCAAGATTGGTTTTTTTTTTTCTAAACGTAGCACAAACTGCCTTACATGTTAAACATTTCAGTTTATTTGTTACAAACTGTTAACTATAATTACTGTAAATAGCATTGTGTTCTAGGGACTAGCACTGTTTATGCAGAGATTTCATGTTTTCCCTTTGCCTTCATGGTTTTCTCCAGGTAGTCTATTTTTGAAAGATATGTGTTAGGGTGCAAGTTTAGTAGTATTTATGTGTGTGTGTGTGTGAGATTGTGCTCTGTGATAGACTAATGACCTGTCCAGGATTAGCATCTCCCATACAACTGCAGTTATTGAATGTGACTTTCTGTGGCCCTGCTCCAAATAGGAGGCATTGATGACTTAATTTCACTAAACTGAATTTTTGCATTGCACCTGTTGTATATGGGGTGGGGTGAAAGCTTTAGATTTGTCAAAAATTTCTATCTCCGGTTTTCAATGGATCTTGTCATTTTAGGATCCTCTGATTCCGAAAACATCAATATCTCGATGATAAGTGCTTGTCTATGTGTGTGTCACAGTTTCTTGGTGCAGTCTACAACAAAAATGGCTGGATGGAAAAATACCAAACTTGAAACTTAAGCCTGTTATGAGATGACAATGTGCTGATTATTTTTTTAACCAAATCGTGCAAGAGTAAGAGGGACTCTAGAGAAACCCTCAAATACCGTAATTCTGCAATTAATTATAAATTATTCTCATCAACTTCTGTCGTAATGAACTATTTTATGATCAGAAAGATCAGCATCTGAGCAGTAAATACTGTAAATACAAAAAAAATGATATAGAATAGTTTGGCTAACTTGGTTCCTTGGTTCCTATAGCTTGTATTTGAATCTGAGTATAATTCTTCATTATGATGAAATGGAATTATATGACTGACCCTGACAAATATATATAGCTATAGAATGATTTCTAATCCTTAAATATCTAATAAAAATATATCTTTACATTTACAATATAATACAACTTATTTTTGTATAGCACTCTAAAGCATTGTGGCTTGGGTGGCAGTCAAAGGCAGGTGCTTTGGCAGACTGATCTCTGGCTACCAAAACTGATTCTACAGATGTGGAATATGACCTCCCAAAGGAAGAACTCTAGTGCTGGAGATAGAGTGGTACCATCTACATACAGTATATAGTCAGGCTCACCACAATCCACAGCACAGGCTCTTGAACCAAACTCCAGGAGAGGGGCTGAACTCTATTTCACTCTGGAGTTGCTCAGGGTGAGAGGTGTGCATGGACTTACGTATTGCTTCCCCCAGCTAAGCACATGCATGTTGGAGTTTACCCCAGTGGACAAGAGGGTTTGCCTTCCTTCAACGTTGTGTTGGATGGAGGGCTTCAACTCTTGTCTGTCCTTATGTGTCAACAGTTGTATCAAAGCATTTACCCTTCTTGGAGACCTTGGTCAGAGTGCCTGAAAGGAGCTCATTCTGGGGACTCTATCATTCTCCTGGGGGATTTTAATGCTCACATGGGTAATGACTGAGACACCTGGAAGGGTGTGATTGGGAGGAATGGCCTATTCATCTGGATCCTAGTGGTGTTGTTTTATTGGACTTCTGTGCTAGTCACAGTTTGTGCTTGAAAAAACACCTTGTTCAAGCATAACGATGTTCATATGTGCACTTGGCACCAGAGTGCCCTAGGCCATAGGTTGATAATTGATTATGAAGCTATCAGATCGATGGTCATATATCTTGGACACTCAGGTGAAGAAAGGGACTGTTTGATCACTACCTGGTTGTCAGGTGAGGATCAGATGGCGGGGTAAGATGTCATACAGGCCAGGCAGATCCAAACATACAGTGAGAGTGTGCTGGGAATGTTTGGCAAACAATACCTTCCAGAAGGGTCTTCAACCACACCTTCGGATGAATTACTCTTAACATTTCGAGGGAGGCTGGGGTATTGTACCCAAATGAACCATGTTCTGTGACTCCATTGCAGAGGTGGCTGTGCCAAGCTGTGGACATATGGTCAACCGATAAACCCTGAACTCAGTGATGGAAGACAGCAGTAAAAGGAGTAATCAGACTGAAGAAGGAATCCTTTCAAATTTGGTTAACTGAAGTCACTGAGGTTGTTAAAAATATGGTTCCTGGGTGGATGATACCCACCTTAAAGGCTCTGGTTGTTGTAAGGCTTCAACATTGCGTGAAAGTCCATGAATTAATTTCTCAGTACCCTGTATAGTTGGAAAACATCTCAACTTTCCAATATTTTTAAGATGGAAAAAGCTTGTTATGGATAGTTTTATAATGTGTGTTTTAAAGGTCATGTTAGTTTATAGTGCTAGTTTCATCTCATACAGTAGGTCTCACAGCTAAGACATTTTACATCTCCCTCTGGAATTCTTCACCTGTTTCTTCTGTTTCATTATGAGTCATTGTTGATACCTTTCAACCCTCATTATCTGACCAAAATACTCTCAATTTTTGTCTGAATTTGAACACTTGCTACTTGCACCACCTCATTTGGTGCTCCAAGGTACCTCTATTTCTTTAAAACCTGTAGTTTCTTAATACAGAATGATTGGTTATGTGTACAAAAACATCTCAATATTGTCATTCCCTTTGAAAATGCATACAGCTCCACATAATACAGTATTAATACAGGTATTACTAATTTTTTAACATAAATACTATTTCTTTCTAGACTATTTTATGGTGAGTCATATATCAAAGTTTTTAACAATTGCTGTTTGTACCTTTATATTTTCCCCTGTCAAATCAGCTGGTATTGGCTGAATTTTCAAGATTATCATGAAACTTATTTGAGGCAGCATGGTGGCACAGTGATAGCGCTGCTGTCTCATATCTAGGAGAGCAGGGTTTGCATGAGTTTGCATGTTCCCCTTGTGTCCGCATGGGTTTCCTCTTGTTGCTCCAGTTTCCTTCCACAGTCCAAAGACATTGGGTAGGTGGATTAGGATTGCTAAATTAGCCCTAGAGTGTGTGTTCATCCTTTAATGGATTGGTGCCATGTCCTAATGTTGTTTCCACCTTGTGCCTGATAATTGTTGGAAAAGGCTCCAGCTTCCCTTCAGCTGTGACCTGAATAAGTGGATTTAGAAGATGGATGGATTAATAAATCTTATTTTTTTAGGATTATTGTAATGTCCAAAGTGCTGGCATGCCTTATTCACCCTTTCCATTATTCTTGGGAAATTTCCAATATTTTGAGACAGTATAACAGAATCACCGACATACTATAAATTAATAACAGACAGTCAAGTCACAAATATTCCTTTAATAGATCAGTTTTCTCAATCTTGTTGCCTAGGTAAGTGAATATGGAGGCTGAAGAATATGATCGGAGCTGACATTTTCCTTTTATGTTACATATGGTCAGGATAGAAGGAACTCCAGAAATGCAGAAGTGAGCCATACTTTACACAACATAGCTGTATAGGCCTAGAATCATGAGGTACAAAAGGGAGCATCCCCGATCAACTGTACTGTCCTTCCCCTCAGTTTTTGACAAAAGGTTTCTTGATCATTTTTATGTACTTAAACTGCACCCTAAAAATGGTTGTTAATTGTCAATGCTCAGATAGCTACACTAATCATTAATCTCTTATTCAAACCAAAAGTGGCACAATATAAGTGTTTAACTGTCTATTTCACACACAATCTGAGGAAACTGAAATAAAAATAGCACCTTTCATAGTTTTTGAATAATATTTTACAGTAATTTCTTAATAATCAAACCAAATTTTAGAAGTATTTGTTGTTTATTGAGACTAAAAGTGAAAGAAAAGTTTCACTGGGGTAGTTGCAATGGCTCCATTTCCACTGAAATGTCAGAACCCCCCCACCAATAATGTCATATGCCCCAAATATTTTTCTGGCAATACCGGCCCTGTTTCACACCTTGTAAAGTCCATCTTCCTACTGTGAACACACTGATGCTTATTTTATTTAGCTATTGTATCACTATCTATTTATGGCTTAAATGCTATTCTTCATCCTCCCAATCAAAAGTTTGCTATGTGTATTAATATCCCTATGAGCCATTGAACAATGGACATTATAAAAGACTGCTTAAATAGTGCTTGACAATGAAGTTTGAAGGTAGCAACTTTAATCTATAAAGAAATGGATAAGCCATTTAAAAGTTTTGAAAGTTAAGTCTGTTCAACTGTCCATCCATTGTCTGAACCTGATTATTCTTTAGCCTGACTTTGAGAAGTTAGTCAATTGTAAGCTGTCCGTTCAAAATAACAGTGTAGTATGGCTTCACGACAGCTGTAAGGATGATTGGTACAAACCGTAATAACTTAAAAATATTATAAAAAAATTATCAGTGGCAGATTTCTGTAGACATATAATGGAATTCAGCCTTTAAGGTACACAATCTCAATTTTCATGTTTGGGGAGTATTGTTTAGTAGTTAGGCTTTCGATTACATGTAGCACACATTGTGTTAGCTACCTGGCTGAAAAGGTTTTATTTTAAAGTACAGAGCAACAAAATGGCACTTGGCCTTTAAAGTTGCATATGAAATATTATTTATGTAACACATGTTAAATTAGTTACCTAGTCTCTGAGGTTCTACACTATTATAAAGCACACACTAGTTATATAGCGCTTAACGTCTGAGGTTACATATTAAATAGTGATTGCTATCCATAGTCAGTTTGTTTACTAGCGGTATATAACCTTAAGCATTATAAATGTGACATACAACCTATCTTGAAAGTTACAGTAACTTATAATTAACTTATTCCATTCCTCACATTCATAGTTCATGCTCATATTCCATTGTTCGTTAGGAGGTTTTTAGTTTTAGTAAAGCCGACTGGGCGGATAAAATTAGCACCTGTCTAAACTTATGACCAGGTAAAACAACTACACACCCAGCTAGCATTACACCCAAACCCCATTCCTAGCCCTGAGGCTGCTAATCCAATATGACTTGCCACAGCAAAGACCCAAGTGTGTCAGAAGTCAGATGGGCATGGAGAATGAATTTTGGACAGTCTCAGAGGTTTTGGCAAACTCCTCAGTATGTGAGGAGTGGTAAGCACAATGTTGTCCAATCTATTCTTTGTCATGGAAGGAAAACATTTGCCACAATCAGCCTGGTTGTGGTTGAACCAGTAATACTGTTGAGTGGTAGAATGAGCATTTTGAGGATCTGAGTTATAAAACTAGGTAGATACAATCATTAAGGAGGCATTGGTTGGGATTGATTATGTTTCATGGGTGATGTCAGTGTGGTGATTTGAAAGTTCAACTCCAGCAAGACCACAAAGGTGAATGTGATCTGGCCAGAAATGTTGAAAGTCCTGCATATTTTGTTTAATAAGTTGATCATCATATCCAGGAGGAAAAGTGGGGACTTTTTCCTTTGCATGGAAACAGTGTATCAATGCATTGTCCTTGTAGAGATATATGAAGAGTAATGGGAGTTTACCAATCATACCAAAAAGTTCTTTTTGAGCTTAAGAAGGACATAAAATGATATAATACATGCTGTCTTGTGAAAGATGATGCAAGGGTATGGGGTTTCTGCACTAATATGTCCAATTTAACGTTGCAGTGGGTTTGCCCTGTGGGTATGTCTCGTCTATTACCTTGCTTATAATTTTCATGGACAGGAAATCAAACTACAACCAAGGCTTGAGGAGTATCAACTTCCAGAGACTTTATGTCAGTATATCTGTTGTTTGTAGGTGATATTTATTTCTTGGTATCATTCTCACTAGCTAATTTGGATATGGTCCAAATAAGAATTTTTATGGTATTTCATATTTTATTATAGCTGATCCAAGTTTATAAAATCAAATTCATTGGGGGTTCTGACACAATTGTAATACCAATGACTCAGTGTGGTGGTAGTAGTTTTGTAAAGCTTTTACCAAATTGTGGTTGTGATGTAACATCTAAATGCTCTAATGGATCTTTTAATTTACCAGTGAGTTTACATTCAGATTCACGGTCAAGGTTCTAAATTATGCATGGTGACTTGACAAGATGAAATTGCGAGTACAAGTAACCTAATGTGGTTTTGTTTAGGGTGTTGCTTCACTTAACCAGGAAGAGCCACATGATAGGTGTATTGTAGTGATGCCCTCAGGGACCCATTCATGGGGCTGTACCAGGATGTCCAATTCCGTGTCACTAACAGCCTCAGGCTGTCTACACATATTCCTGTTCTTAACTCCTGCGTCATGTTAAGTCAGATGGCTAGAAAAAAATCAAGGCCCAGATACTTATTCTCACTGGAGAATTACATATGGCCTTAAGAGATACACTCTCCTCAGCGGGTAACCAACACAGAAAAATGGCCCATGGCCAAAACATTACTCTGCTCATTAACCCACCTCCTTCTCCCATCAGAGGATACAGTATAACACACATAGTTACTCACTATGGCTGTCCATAGTGTCCTTGTTTTCCATAACTATATAGAAATATTGTTTTTAAACCATGTCAATATGGTTTTTAAAAATTTACTATAACTTTCATGATTAAAATATTAAAAAGACTACAGAATTTAATGGTAAAGAGATACAGAAACAAAGGAATTTGTGCCAAGAACTAGTCAAATGGCCTCAAAAATGTGTACATATGCTGCAATTTAAGTCCATCAAGCTGAAAACTATGCTAAAGAACATCTGCTATCCAAAAAGTCTCCTGGAGCTGCGATATAGTGGCTCTAACCTCTGGCTACAATACATCAAGTTGGCAGAAACACAGCAAGTGCCAGAACTTGCCATACTCAGCCATACTCAGTTGTCACACAAGATTAGACCTAAGTACCCTGTGGTTAAGGGCTGAAAACAAGCTCAGTCACTGCTCTTTTTGACAGGGGAAGGCTGATATCTCACTCCTACACACGATTGTAGACTGTAGACTTTACCACAGTAAGATGATAATAAGACTCACAAGGAAAAGACGCTTCTTCGACTTCTACTGATCCATAGAAAATGGAATGCTTTGTGAGGTGGTTTTTACTTGTTCCTTTTTTGACAACTTGCACTGTGACTAATGAAAGCTCTAGACATTTTAGATATAGAAAAAATGAATAGTTCATCATGTTCTTTTTTGGCAGCTTGAGTGAAGAGTTTACATTTTTCAATAAAAGTTTACTTTCATGATTGTTTGCTCAATGAAAGCCTAAAGGTTTTCTCATCAACAACAGAGACATTTTTTATATATACGGATATAAATAAAATAAAAGCAGTGTGTGCTTTTCTTTGTATTGTTACAAAAAAATACCTGAACTGATTTTTGTGAAATGTGAGCATTTGTAGGATAGCCCAATAGAGGCTACTAAAATAATTTATTTGTTATCTAGGACCATGAATACAGGATGCAGAAAGCAAACTAGTGGGCATTTGCTTAGTTGGATGGCTTTTTCAGTATTTTAAAAAAAAAAAAAAAAAAACAAAGATATTTGTTACCAGCAGATGGCACTGAATGCATTTAAATGGAAAGCATTAGCAAGAGCTCTATATAAATTAGATGATTAGGATAGGGCATTGTCATGAAAACTGGGATAGAAATCATTTTGCTATGCAATTTGATGTAATGGGCTGCTTCTCCCATTGCCAGCTTTTAGTGTCATACTCTAGAACAACCAGGACCAGAGAACTGTTTATTTGCACCCCTAACATAGCTACAAATATAGTTTACAGTAACAAGAAGTGCCATGCATTAACTGATTCACTACATGTACTACCACTCAAGCATATTTCAGTTGCTTTAACTATTTAAATAATTTATCAATGTTTCAGGGTGAAAGTATGACATTGACCTCTGTACACATCGCACATCATACCACAAAGAGCTATGCTTCTAGAACAAGCACAATATCCTCAAACCAGTTTAATTTGATTCATAGTTACTGTGGAGGCCAGAGCAGACCTTATTCAGACTGGCTGCAAGGCAGGAACAAGCTGGATGAGACACCAGTAAATTTACAATGGTCTCAGTATATTTGTTACTGGGTTGACATAATAGCCAATTGGAATATCTTGCAGACCTTTTTACTTCCCAAAGCCATCACTGTCAACTACACAGAGAGACAATGCAACCATAGATATTAATTTGAGAGGGACTTGCTTGAAATTTGCTACTATTCCCATTAACACATAAGTTAAAAAAAATTCAGTTCATGATGGTACAAATTTCAGAATATAAATCCTCTACACATTCAATATCAACATCACTGTCCTCAAGACTTTATCTCTGATATGGATATGAGCAACACTGGAGTGCTACAAGGAGAGTGCTTTCTCTTTTTCTCTTCACGCTGTATATCTTAGACTATAAATATAACACTACCAAGTTTCCCCGAAAATAAGACCTACTCCTAAAATAAGTCCTAGCATGATTTTCAGGCTGCTCTGTTATATAAGCTCTACCCCAAAAATAAGGCGCCTAAGGCCAGGTTTATACTTAACGCGATGTGACGCATGTGCCCGAAACATCCATTAAATTCCGAGGACACCTTGCCATAATAACTCTGAATAGGATGTTTACTGATTACATCCATCAATTCGGGGATGCACCCATTCCAGCAGCATCGGCGCAAGACAGAAACAAAATCCCTGGACGGGGTATTAGCTCATCGCAAGATGAACACAAGCACACACATACGCTGGCGTCATTGTAGCTTCACCAAATCCCCAAACCTTCATGTCTCTGGATAGAAAACTGAGCACACTGTGGAAACCTACCAGGAAAACATGCAAACTCCAGGCAGGGATCACAAGGGATGTGACTCCCTGCGAGACAGCAGCACTATCACTCTGCCACCATGCCAACCCATATGTGTAACTATTAACAGTATTCATTAATTAAACAAAGTTAACAATTTATCTGCAAATGTAACATACATATTTTAATGCATTTCATCATGAAAGTGATATCAAGTATAAATCTAAGAATTCTAAATGTGCAGAGAGCTGGAATATTATAAATTTAATGTGTTCTGTGTGGCAGTGCTGCTGTCAGGTCAGGAGGAAGCCCCTGAAGTGCGGCTATGGTAGCAAGAAATTCAGGGTTTGAATGTGGAGAGTTATGACGATATTCCAGAAGAAGATGACATGATTATATCTGGATAAATGTATATTGTTGTACATGAATAAATATGATATCCCCCGAAAATAAGCCCTAGTGCATCTTTTGGAGCAAAATTAATATAAGACCCTCTCTTATTTTCTGGGAAACACAGTAGTTCATGTCACTTGCAGAGATTCTCAGATGATTCTGCAGTCATTGTGTATAGTGACAAAGATGATGATGCAGACTATAAGAGTCAGGAAGAGAACTTTGTTTCTTGGTGCAAAGAGAATTCTCTGTAAGTTAGTATGAGCAAAAACAAGGAACTGGTTGTTGACTTGCTGCACCAAAAAGCTGACCTGGTCACTACTCACAGAGTTGATGTAGATGTGGTGCATTGCTATAAGTACTTGGGGTCCACATCAGTGACAGGCTGGACTGTTCTCATAAAATATAGGAGAAATATAAGAAAGGACAAAGCAGGCTCTCTTTTCTTAGACTTAACTCCTTTAATGTGAGTAATGACATCCTTTACATTTTCTACAACTCTGTGATGTCCACTGGAATTTTCTACACTGACATGTGCTGGGTCAGTAACATCACTTCAAGAGAGTCCTGTCAAATCAAACTAATTGAAAGGACACACATGGAAACAACACATGAGTGCCATTATGAACAACTCTGCACATCCTCTCTCTGGCACACTAACACTGAGTATTTTCAGCTAACTAATTATTTAGCAGAAATGTGTTAAGAAACCTGCTGCTGCTGGGACTCCTTTATACCAACAGTAATATGCCTGCATAATGCCTCACTGAGACTGTGACTGTGCATCTATCTATCTATCTATCTATCTATCTATCTATCTATCTATCTATCTAATTCCCTTTTGTAAACAAAATGCCAGAGGATCAAGTTTCAAGCTGGAAAATACAGGATAGGATTTTGCTTGCTTCCATGCATCATAGATTCTGTTCCGAATTTAAAGCATCCTCTTGCCATCTCTGGCAGAGTAGATGACTCCTTCTATCCTTAAACAATGAGAAGCACCTGTCTAATACGCTACTCTTATACTCTAGTCAAGAGACAGCCTGCCTGCAATCTCTACATTAATGATTAATTTGTCTGTATTTAGGCTGACCACTACAAAGCCCCACTCATGGACACATCCACTACGGACCAATTTAAACTCGTCAGTTAACCTGCACGTTTTTCATAGTATGGGAAGAAAACCCAGACACTCAGAGAATATGCAAAACTCCAAAACTCTACAAACACTATGCTACAATGCTACCCTATATTTTTTTAAAGTAATTAGTAATTCAGTTTTTACACAATCCCAGATACACCACAGCTAGTATTCAGATAAAACATCAACAAACAGTTTTTATATCCCTTTAATATCCTTATATATAAGAAACATGAAACATATAAAGGTTTGTAGGTTAGTGCCTCAAACTATACAGTAAGTAATTCCACATACTGAACGTTAGCTTCATGGGCTTTTCTCATTGGGTGATTCTTAATTCAAATAAATTGTAATAACTTTAACAAAAAAAGAAAAAACTGCAAATAGTTGTCCCAGGAGCAATCTTCCTATTCTTTTTGAAGCTGCCCTAACTTATTACGAATCAATTCCAGTGTTGTTTCTTCAAAAGATGATCATTCTGAGGGCTTCTATCCTGTGGGATATGCCAGCTCAGGGAAGATTATTGTATTGGTTTTACAAAATCACTTTGAGCAAAATCCTGGACTGCATGTGTACTTATTTCCTCTGTGGGTAATTTTTTATTTCCTTTTTTCATGCACAAATGTTGTGTTCTGGTGTCTCAATGCAAAAAAAACAAAAAAAACTAGAAGTGAACATTAAAATAAAACAAACTGGCAACATTAATTAAAACTTGTTGTAAAGGTAACACTGCAGTGTTTCACAAAACATGGGAGCAGCACCATTTATTTTTTCCTATGAGGCCATTCTCTAAGACCCTTCAACATCTGACATTTGACACTGCAGATCAAGTGAGGGGTGTTTATTCTACTTTGCATTGTCTCACACTGGAGACCTCGGTGTGTCAGTCTGACTACACAAGTAAACAGAAGAACCTTTTGTTAGATTTTTACTTCATGTTGTCATCCTCATTCAGTAAAAGCTGCTGCAGCATTTCAGCATTTGTTTTTTCAAAATGTCTCTGTGGACAATAAAAGCCTCCATCTATCTACCCAGTTTTATTTTATCTGCCTTTTCGGGTATAGTGTCTTGGGAGAGCAGCACTAGGCAAAAGCCACTAGCATGTAGACAGTGTGAGGGATGGCCGGCGGTTCAATCTGGCTGGGATGTCCCTGGAAAAGAAGAATGGAGGAAGGCAGCCTTTTCAGGGCACTGCATCCCCTGGGACGCTAGGTGGCAGCTCCCCTGGATGGCAGCGGTTCCCCTGATTCCCTCAAGGCATCCTGGGACATGGAGTCCGTTTCCTCAGCCCTGTTGGGTGCCGTGGGTGCCGCCAGGGGGAACTCACAAAGAACCTGGAAGCTCCTACTGTTACGACAACCCGGAAGTACTTTGGAGTCACGAGGACAGAAGCCCTCAGTACTTCCGGGCTACTTGAGAATGGATGATGTGGTGTTTAACCTGGGAGGAATACTTCTGGGTCATGGACTACTTAAAGGACTGCTGAAGACCAGCAAAGGGAGCCGTAGTTGGGTGGAAGAGTGACGGAGCTACTGGGAGGAGTGGAGGATTGTGATTATTGATTATTGTATTATTATTGAAGAATTGTGGAGTGTGTAATGATTGGTGCACTGTATTTGAAGAAAAATATTAAAATTCTTCTTGGTGCTTTTTACAAGTGTGTCTTGGGCGTCTGTCTGGTGGGTTTCATGGGGTAACAGCGACCCCCTAGTGTCCACAACAGGAAGGGAATAAATTGTAAGGAACACTCACTCAGTTCTCTGAGCCTGCACTCAGGGAAGAGTGTGATACAAAAATAATTTGAATTAAATTGAAAAACTGAACTCACTTTCACTGGGTCAAGTTAGAATGGCTTATCAGTTGAACATGGGTGTGGTTAGGATGTAACAGGTAATAAGTGAAACCCCACATAAAGACAATGAGAACAAGCAGAGTCCACACAGACACTGATAATATTCTCAAGCACCCGGATTCATTATATTATTAGAGCATCTTACTTGGTATCGTGCTCAATATTTTTAACTCGTAAAGATCACATGAAAAATAAAAACATCTGAAGTACTTTACATTAGCTCATATTGCTAATTCATTATTTGTACTGGCAAAACATTTCTGTAAAAATAGAACAAACATTTTTTGTGATCTTTGGCTTGAAAGGAATTTCTTCTTATAAAGTGTTGCCTTGCATTATAGTCTTGAATTCACTGCATACATTGACTTTGTGTAATTTGCCCTTCAACAAACTACTTTCACGCTGAAATCATTACAATTACTGAGTGCAACGTATTCAGTTTAAATTTGCTTAAATGTTGCGTTTGTTGCTAAGATATTCTGCAACCAATACTGGGTAGTGTAGTCCTTTTGCTGGAATTTTGCTACAGATTATTGGATGTGCCTAAATATACTAGTAAATGCTAAAACATTCTGGGCTCACCCTTGTGAGCTTCTTGTGACCATTCAAAAGCATCTTGTGACTGCTAGAACTCTCTACCTACCTGTTCTCCTCCTTGATATACAGAGCTTTACTCAATAGCTGTCAAAACTACAGTTTATTTTGAGTTCTAATTTTTATCAGTTTCTTGGAACTTACTGTTATGCTCTACTCTGAATTTGGTTCTCTATTGCTTATTAACATTGTACTTTTGAATCACATGATATGTGTAAGGGCTTGTTTTTAGATGTAACCTTAGACAAAATGCATTTAATGGATAGATCAATACACTAAATACTGGCAGTATGTCCTTCAGAGCAACTTAGCAATGATATTTAGTAGCAACAGCATGTAATAAAAAATAAGAAAAAGACAGAAAAAATTTGAGTTCATTTTCAAAATACTAAATTATTTTTTGGCAGTTCTAAGGCATAACCACTCATTTCATAAACAAAAACCAATCCATTATCCAACCTGCTATATCCTAACTACAGGGTCACGGGGGTCTGCTGGAGCCAATCCCAGCCAACACAGGAAACAAACCCCGGGCAGGGCGCCAGCCCACCGCAGGGCACACACACAAGGGACAATTTAGATTCGCCTAATGCACCTAACCTGCATGTCTTTGGACTATGGGAGGAAATCCACGCAGACACGGGGGGAACATGCAAACTCTATGCAGGGAGGACCCGGGAAGCGAACCTGGGTCTCCTAACTGCGAGGCAGCAGCGCTACCCACTGCACCACCGTGCCGCCCATAAACAAAATCAAGAGAGCAATATTAAAGCACATGTTCAAGATTCAGAAAACCAAAACTCAGACTATCCTTGATTTGTGCAGTGATTACAGCAATAAACTAATTTTGGGATATAGAAGCTTTTACATTTTTTTGAAGAGGTGACTAACAGCACTAGCATCACTTGATAACATCACTCTTGAGTATACATATTGTGGTCCCCGGTCGGGGCTGGAGGCCGGCCGGGACGCCCAGGAGGACGTGAGGAGGGCTTGTGCCTCCTCCAGACCGTGAGGGGGCGTCCGTCCTGGTTCTGTTGGGGACCATGGGTCGAGGGCATGGAAGCCCTACCCTGTAGGGGCCCGTGGTCACCGCCAGGCGGAGCCCCGATGCCGGTTTATCCCGTGTGGTCCTCGGCCGGGGCTGGAGCCCGGTCGGGACGCCTTGGAGGACCGGAGGAGGGCGTGTGCCTCCTCCAGACCGAGTGGGGGCGTCCGTCTTGGTTATGCAGGGGGCCTCGGGTACAGGGCTTGGAAGCCCAGCCCTGTAGGGACCCGTGGCCACCGCCAGGCGGCGCCCCAGTGCCTAATTATCCCGGGAGCCCGGCACTTCCGCCACACCAGGAAGTGCCGGGGGGAAGACGACAGGGGACACACGGACGGCTTCCGGGTGCGCAGCCGGCACTTCCGCCACACAGGGGTGTGGCCAACGTCAAGTGCCGGGAAGCAGCTGGAGCCCATCCGGGTCCCCATAAAAGGGGCCGCCTCTCTCCAGTCAGGAAGTGGAAGTCGGGTGGAAGTGGACGGAGCTGGAGTGAGGACTGGAGGTGGCCAGGAGAAAGAGAGGCACAGGACTGTGTGGCCTGGACATTGGGGGAATCGGTGCTGGAGGCACTGGGGTTTGTGAGTGCACGTTAATTGTATATAGTACTGTAAATAAACGGTGTGTGGGTGAAACTATGTTGTCCGTCTGCCTGTGTCCGGGTTCAAGTTCACAATATGTACTCTGATGACATTGCTAGTAGCAACGTATGCAACACCAAAGTGATCTCATCAGCAATCATTAAACAAGACACAAAAATAAAATAAGATGTGAAAAATGAGAAAATAAAACAAAATAAAAGCTCACATTCATATCATGTTCCCACACATGCTGCTTACGAATACATCAATTTCTGAGAGCTGGCTGTTGATATTCTCTCTTCCTTGAAATAAATTGCAATCTCCAATTAGCAATGTATCTTCTATTAAGTACTAACACACTCAATCTTCTTGGGGCTTTCTTTTCCTGTCACACTCAGCCTGTGAATATGCAGTCATGATTAATTATAGTTCATTGAATTGAATTAATTTTATTGTGATTTTTTGTTTGCCTTCTTCAATACTGATTTAACCTATCAATGTTTCTGCTTTAGGGAAGTTCAGTACTGGACTACAGAGGTGCAGGAAACAAATGCTGCATTGTTCAATTCTTTAAATTGAAGCAACTTTAGAGATTCCTAAATAGATATAGACTATATTGCTGTCAAACCGGACCCATCAAAATATGTGGATGACTGTGTGCCTTCTAGAACAATCCATTTATTTTCTAATAAGAAACTGTAAATCACAAGTGACATCCAAAATTTACTGAAGGCTCAAACTAACATATTTCAGATATTAAGTGGGAGAAAATGCAAGAAACACAAGTAAGATCTCAGAAAAGTAACTTAAACTGATAAAGCAACACTCATGATTCATATAAACATGGCAATGCATTGAGATGCTTACAGATTACAAACTAAATCCTATCAAATCATATGCACATTTTTTTCTTCCATATAAAATTCTTCACCTTCTTATGCATGCTTTTCTTTGCCATCGCAAGATCCCTTCCGTGTGAGTACCTACAGCATTGAATAATTTACCCTTCTGCGTTTCTGTGAAGGATGTTAAGTGGAATTTTAGATGAGCTGACATTCATAAATCATCCACTCTAACTGAAATTTTAGGGCTAACCTTAAACATATGTAATGACAAATTAGGAGGATTTTTGTAAGCTAATGTTCTTGCCTACTTCAAAATAACAACTGTCCTTTTGCCAACGAGCACAAAAGTTGATGGTTTAAGTAACTATAGACTGGTGACATTCTCATTGTGCTGAAATGTTTTTACTTATTAAATGCAGTATTCCAAATAGTTTGGCCCACTTCCGCTTTACATATTGTTACAACTAGTCCATAGTCGATGCCATATCTCAGGCACTTTATACCACGCTGACATGCATGGATAATAAAAACAACAGTGCCAGATATCTGCTTGTAGACCACAGCTCACATTCAACATTGTTGTAACATAAATACTAAGTACCAAGATTCTCCACTTGGAATTTACTGGCTCCCCTACATTTTGGACTTCCTAACCTATAAACTTCAGATAGGCAGCATCACATCTTCCACACTGACCCTCAGCACAGGTGCCCCACAGGATCATGTGCTGAACTCCCTCCTATACACCTTGTTTACCTATGATTGTGTAACCTGAGAAAGGTCCATCATTAAATTGCTGAAGAAACCAATATTATAGGCCCGAACAGATGGTTTACAGAGAAGAGATCACAGTGGTAACAGGACATCATTCTCTTCCTTCATGCCAGCACAACCAAGGAGCAGGAAGTAGATAGCACTCCATTCTTCATCTGGGGAAGGGGAGTGATGTGGACAGGGTCAGCATTGTTTAATTTCTTGAAACGGCTTTCACTAACTAACAAAAGTGCACACTGCTCTTCTTATTGATGTCTTCATCTATGGTCACTAGCTTCCCAATGCACACAGTGGATCTATCCTCACTGGCTTTATGACATCCTGACATAGCACCAGTTCAGTTAGGACCACAGAGTACTACAGAGGAAGGAGAACTCGTCACAGAATGTTTTGGTGGACGTATCCTGTCTGTTCAAGGCATACGTATCATGCAGTGCTTTTTTCTTTCTCCTCTCTGGTAAATGATACAAGGATGCAATGTTTTTCTTCTGGTCAGAAGGCTACTCATCTCTCGTTTATAATAACAAATGTATAGTCATTTCCTGTATTAGCAGTCTAAAGTTGTATTTAATGTATGGAAGTGTATTAATTGTCCATTGTTGGTACTGCAGTACTGTTGCTAGTCTGTGAGAAATATTTCAACCCATTTTTTATCCCATCTTATTCTCAAACTCGCTTAACCAAAGTTTAGTGCAGACACAGAGCCTGTGTTGGCAGAATTGGGTGCAAGGCAAGAAAAAGCCACACTGATATTCACACTGAAGCCAATTTAAAATTACCAATTAACTTGACCTGGACAAATTTAGGGATCTGTTAATAAAAATGGAAAATCCAGAAAAATACCTTGACAGACCCAAGGAAACCTGGATCCTTTAGGAGGAAGAAGCACAACTACCTGAGCCAACCTCACTTAGAGACATACAGTTAAGATTTTCTTATACTGGGCATATGCAACAATACATTTGAACTTGAATTCAACATAGCTGATCTGATCATAGTTTTTCAATATATCTATGATAATTTTAATTTAGGCACTATGTTTGACATTAGTATGTCATTTAAAACAGAAATTACAAAACTATCCAAAAGATGTTTTTCCATCACAAAAATTATAGAAAATTAAGACATTTTATAAATATGCAAGATATTGAGAAATTAATTAATACATTTATTTCGTATAGTACTGAGTACTGCAATGCATTATTCATTGGTTGTTTTACAGTAATTGTTTTTATGCAGATTTCCTTTAATTCAAAATACTGTTTCAAGAATCATTACAAGAACTAGAAAATATGATCACAAAACTCCAGTTCTCAAGTCTTTAAACTGGCTCCTAGTTAAGCTTAATGCTGATTTCAAAATACTCCTTTCTACATGTAAAGGCTTAAATGGCCATGCCCCATCTAACTTATTATTATTTGCACACCAGAACATACATTAAGATTTCAAGATGCTGGCCTACTTAGGATTCCAAGATTTGATAAAAAACACTGGGATATCAAGCTTTTTGTTACAGGGCCCTGAAGCTGTGGAATAATCTGCCTGCTAATATAAGATGTCCCCCTTCAGACTCAGCTTTTAAATCCAGGCTGAAGACTTGGGATACCAGCTGGATCATCCCGTTTAATTCCTCTAAGTAAAAACAAAAGCAGTGATTTTGTCAATAAAGGTCAAATGATAAGAAAATAGCTTGAGTAGGCAAAGGACTGATGCTTTTAGAGCTCCGTTCTGTGGTCAGCTCAGTCCAACAGTTGACACCCTTTCCCAGGGAGCCTAGACTTTAGCTCATCCCAGTTTGGTATGACATATCTCTGATGAGCCCAGAAAGCGCATGCATAACAGTATAAAGTATATAATTAATTCAAATAATCTATAATTTTTCCACAGGCCAGTAACAGCGACTGAAGTGACAAAACTTGAATGCCATAGCCAATAGATAGGTTTGGAAATGGCTAGGACTTCCCAGATGACACTCTGATGCTGCATTGTTTGGAATAATATACTACTACTACCACTAAAAAGCATCTCACTGGGGTATGCCATGCCAGTATGGTGCCCTTAATTACTCTAATTGGAAGAAAAATCTTTCATTTTGCATACGCTGGAGATTGTCATTAATCATTTTTATTAAATTCCTGCTCCTTTACCTAAAACTGACTTCTACGTGCCAAAACCTCTATTTATCTAAGATTTTGTGTTTTGAAAATTCATAAAGTCAAATATTCAGAATCAGCACTTTCAGCTTACCCACTAAGGTTTCAAAAAATCAGAGGATAACAACATTGAAAGCAGTTAGACAGCTGACTCCATAGAGACAGCATAATATGATTAATAAAAGTTATGAAATACAAGTCAGACAGTATCTCTGAAGTAACTTCTTCCAATTTACCTGTCAAAACTGTCTACATCAGGCAGAAACAAATACTTTAATTTTAAATGCTACCATGAATTTGGTATGCTAAACACCTCCAAAGAAGTTTGTACATAAAGTGAAACATGAATATAATTTGGGTGTCAGAATTTCAAAATAGCTATCAGCTTCTGCATTGTATTTCTATAATGTGAGTGAAAGCAAGAACACCTCCTAACACTGGAGATTTGTTTGTTAATGTCAAGACCAGTCGGCCTTAAAGAACTGTGTACCATTTATTCCTGTGTTTTAAAGTCACTCTTTTGATCTTTCATATGGGATTCTGTCAAACCTTCTAATGAACTAAATAATAAACCTAATGTAAACAATAATGACTTTAACTTCAGCTTTTGCAGGTTTGGAACATTGAATGGAAGACATTGTCCACATTTTTGAAAATTAAATCTTAAGGATTTAGCATTTCACCACATATGGTACTGTATGTATAATTTATATGTGACAAATAAAACTTGATTTGATCTGATTATTTTTAGTGTTTAAATTTAAATGCAAACTGCATGTTTTTTTCATTTTGTCATGACCATTAGTAGAACAAGTAGCAGTCATACTTTTTTCATCATTCATCCTGTCATTGCAATCACCTCACTGAAAGAATATTCACTTTACTGCACGGTGAAAATGCAAGATTATGTCCCTTTTCTGTTCAATTAATTCTGTTCTTATTATACCTTTGAGTACAATGTAAGTATGCTCTAAATTCCAAGTTTTCATGTGTGAAAAAGTCAATAATGTCCTAGCAGTTACATGGAATATTAAGTAGGTGCTCAGTGGTATGAAGATTTTAGAGAAAAAAGCGCTGCTTGGATTAACAAGACTGAAATAAAACAAAGCAGCGGGGTCAGAGGTAATTTTTCATTCAGTGTCTAAGAAGCTTACCCAGTGCATACTGTATATAAACATTTTAGGTGTATTTTTCAAAAATCATTGTACTGGGGAAAATTCATGCATCACATGTAAATTAATGTAAGTAATTGTTAAAGAAAAGAATTATCCATCATATGTCAAGGACAGGTATGTAGGTAAAGATAGGTGAAATCATGTTTTATTAATATACCACAATTTTGCAAGGAAGCAACAAATGCAAATGATCAGAGAGGTGGAAATGATGTTGTTTATGTTGATATTCAGAAGGTTTTTGATAAAGCCCCACATGAGAAGCTGGTGATTAAACTAAAAGAAGAGGGAATTCAAGGCACAGTGTGTACTGTTGATGGGTGCAAAATTGTCTTAAACACAGGAAGCAAAGAATTGTATTATGAGGTACTTTTTCTGAATTTGGTGGTGTTAAAAGTTGTGTCCCTCATGGGTTAGTGCTGGGGCCACTGTTCCTCTTAATAGTAACAAATGATTCTGAAGATAATATAAATAAGAAGTCGGTTATGTTTGATGCCAAACTAGGTGGAATGACAGATCATCTAGAATCAGCCAGATCATTACAGATAGACCTGGACAGAAAGCAGGCTTGGGTAGAATTGTGGCTGATGAAACTTAATATGAGTAAATGTAAGGTATTATCAATAGCAAGTAAAAAATTTAGATTTAAATGCACAATGGAGATCTGAAACTTGAAAGACTCTACATCCAGACAGTACAAAGAAGCCATTACAAAGGCTAATATGATTTTAGGTTGTATATTCATATGTGTGGCGTACAAGTCAAGCATAAATGTTTATAAAGATACAGTATTTGCTACATAGCAAACTATAGACACATGAAATACTGTAAATTACCATATTGTGGGGCAGATAATAGGATTTACCTACCACACTACCTTCAAAACTCGACTCCTTGTTATTTTGCAGAAATTTGGTGAATAAGATTGATGAGATTTGTTGGTCTGAATAAACTGTTTGTTGTTGATAGCTTTCATAAACAAACAAAAAATGTAGCAACAATAGAGATCAACACAGATTTACCAAAAAGTAATAATAATACACAGCATTAATAAATATTAATGCATGTGCATTGCCAACATCAGTAATAATCATAGAACATGTCGTAGGTAAAATTAGTAAGAACCAAAAAAATATTAGCAGCTGAACTGTGGAGTGGTCAGTAACAGTAAAAGGGTAATGCAAATTAATTACTATTGCTGGCGCTGAAAACACAGAACCTTGGTCACAGGTCAGTTCAACTCAATTTAATGTCAATAGACCTTACAGAATTTGTTGCTAGTCCCTCAGGTGCAAAAACATTTTTTTTTAAAATGCAGCAACAACAATTCAAAATAGAACAAAACAGCAGACATGAATTACTAAACTAAGCAATGACAAAGACAATAAATACAAATGCTTCAGTATCAAATTAAAATAAAAAAACTAGCAACAGCCCCGTGTCTGCGTGGGTTTCCTCTGGGCGCTCCGGTTTCCTCCCACAGTCCAAAGACATGCAGGTTAGGTGGATTGGCGATTCTAAATTGGCCCTAGTGTGTGCTTGGTGTGTGGGTGTGTTTGTGTGTGTCCTGCGGTGGGTTGGCACTCTGCCTGAGATTGGTTCCTGTGTTGGCTGGGATTGGCTCCAGCAGACCCCTGTGACCCTGTGTTCGGATTCAGCGGGTTGGAAAATGGATGGATGGATGGATGAAAACTAGCAACAGATACAAACATGCATTATGTATCAGACAGACTGAGTAGCATCAAAATAATAATGCAGGTAAAATGTTTGTTTCTGGGGTCGTGGTCTCTATGGCTATGCAAATTGTTTTCTTAAAAGAGCAATTTCTTCTTTTTTGTCAAAAATACCCTGCATGGTCCTCAAATTCATTTTAATCATCCACTGTGGAGTACCACAGTGTTATTGCCATACCAGACTGTAATGTGGCTAGTGAGCACATATAGAGGTTATTAGAGATCCTTGGAGACAGATTGACTTGCTTTCATCACCTACAAAAAGTGAATGCACTGTTGAACCTTCTTCACAAGATGGATCGTTTGAGAGATCTTGTGCACACCGCTAGGAACTCAAAGCTACTCGTTCTTTCTGGTGCAAACCCATCACAGAATGAATACCCTCTGTTGTGGGGTACGAAATCTGTACATTTTGGTTTAATTTTCCATTATATTTTGTTCAAGACAAGACAACAGATGAATTACATTAAGGACAAATCAAAGCATGTCATCTTCCCTTACACCTCACTTTTATAACAGTTGTTCACAGCATAGTTGTATTTATACGTATAGCTATTGTGATTTAAATAAAGTTCTTCAGACAAAAATAAAGGTTTGGGGACCGTCCCCGTATATTGTCGGCGAGACAATAAGCAAAGATGATGATTCAAAGTCTTGAAATACAGTGAATGAATGATTCAGACAAAATGGCGTTTATATCTCAATGACAAAACATGTGACAGGAAGTGGTTGGCAGTCTGGAAGCTTTAACAGGAAGGGACGTCATCAGGGTTGGCCGGAAGTGATGTCATCAGGGATGGCCGGACGTGACGTCATCGCGGCCATCTTGAAAACCCGAAAGTTGATTTATTATTTCCCGTCTTGGTTTCTGTTGGCAAAAAGAGTTCAGGTAAGCACCACGTGACAACCCCTTATCTCGCGATGTTTCACTCACCTTTAGGCTCTCTGACTGCCTCCTAATCGCACATGTGTGACACTATGTATGTGTGTATTCATCTTAAAGTGCAACAGTGGACCAACTCGATAACGAACTTGATGAGTACACTTACCCTTGAGAAAACAGGTAAAGGGTAAGTAGAGGGAAATACTACAATAATACATTTTAGTCCACAAGTCATGCAATAATAAGGCTAGTCAGAATAGCTATAGTTTAAAAGGAAAGGTTTGTTCATTACTGCAGCAAATTTATGTTCCAAGGGGTGGAGACTGAACAAACCAGTTAGGAATGCCAAAATAAGGGGATTCATTTTGGGTTCATAAAGTATACATTCTGGGTATTAATTAATTAAGTGGGATAATTAATATAATTAATACTATTATTAAAGAGAGTTATACTGAGCAAATTGGTGAACTTTTCAGGAAAGCAGGAACAGCTGGTACATTTGCAAGTCATATGGCCTCCGATGTTTAGGTATAGTCTAATTGGGAAAATAAGGAAGGCCTGCTGAGATTGTCAGCTGTGGTACAAGGACAGGACCAGTGGGCCAATTCTGAACTGAAGTGTTTAGCACAGTTAGTATGCATATGGTGAGCAAACAACTCTAGGGGTGGTCTACACGGGGAATGATTAGAGTTGCATAGCTGTGATGTCTCATGGTGGTGATGCCAGCCTAAACTGGTAAAGGCTGATGGCAGTCAAGAGTTGCACCATGGGTAGAAAAGCACAAGAGGCAACTAAATTGACCCCAAATGTGTGAAGAGGGGCCACAGATGTTGGTTTGTGAACAGTTTATGCAGTGGCACATGTGCTCTCATTTGGGCAAAAGTGGTTGTACTGGCACCTGTGGTATGTTACCTTTCAAATTAATTGTACAGCTGCATATGCTTAAACAGATAGTTTGGGACAGGGGTCTAATTAGCAGTTAGACACAAAACCAGTAAAGAACAAAGGTCAGTTTTAGGAATTCACACAATAGACTTAAAAATCAGTGGGCTAGTTTAGTGGAAGGTGTGGACTTGTCTCATTTTGAACCATTAGATGTGATGACATATGAAGACTGCAGAAAGCTAAACAAACAGTTGAAGCAAGCTGGAGCAGATACAAGTCATCAGGAGCAGATCCACGTTCTTCTGATTGTCTTTGAAATAAAGAAGATATGTAATGGACAAATGGTCACACACAACTTTTAACACTGGCAGACTCTTTAAACAATTAAGACTGTTTATAAAGACATTGTACAAAAGATTTATCAGTGTGGAGTGTTGTGATGTGAGATTTTGCATATAACTTGATAAATATTTTGTATGTCTTTATTTGTAACTTAGGCAAAGCAATGTAATATTAGTGTTACATTATTGATAATAAAAGCAATGGTTTGATGGTTTAAGAACCCCTCTCCCCCCACCCCCACCAGGACTGAGTCTCTTTGAGTTTTACGACAGGATTTGGGGGATGTGCCTTAAACCAGTTTGGCAAGTGTTTCTCTGCTAAAGTCTTTCAACTCCCATAGGAAAGCCAGGTTGCCTAACTGCCAAGCTTTACCTTAACATATGGTCTTGGGGGTGGCAGGTATTAAGATGTTCTATTCCCCCATTGGTCTGAAGTATGGCTGTTTGGAACTGGCTTGTATCAGAAGCCTTTAAGTACCATGCCATCCTATTGGCACTAGGGGTTGGATAGAACATATATAAATTTGCTCACTCCCTCACATACTCTCTCTCTTACTAACATCTGATGAAGGAGCATCTCTCTCTTACCAAACTGATCCATGAACTGAAAGGACAACACAATGAAGAGCACAGCTCGGAAGCCATATTGAATCAGGCATGTGGCCTGTTCTGAAGAAAGCTGACCACAAATGAACTAGAGACATTTTTAAGTAACTAACAAATCTGTGTGCCTTCTGAAACTACACATCACCATTTATCAGGTTGTATGGTTGCCAATATTCAAATGTACTTTGCATATTGTTATTATTTATGAATATTATCAATAATACATTGTTTAAATTGTAACTTAACTCCTGCTTGTCTTTTACTACACCTAATTGCCTGAGGTTATAGATATAGAAGGAAAGGTGGGGAGAAGTTATATACTATAATACCTTATAAACAGGGGTAAGTCTGTGAGATTTGAGACGTTCTGACAGAGGCTACATATTAATAATACAATAGGAGAAAGTAGAGTAATATAATACTCTACCAAGACAAAACACCCTCATAGCTGCATATCCAGATGACTTACCTCACACTCCGACAATTTCCTGATCAGCCACTTAGCATCTTCTATGACACCTTCAACTTTTCCATGGCTGAGGTGATAGCTTCCACCTGTTACAGAAACTGTTTTTACAGTGACAAAAAAATCTGTTAACACTTGCTTGAATTTGTGTTGTCCCATGACACTCACCCAGGTCAGTGTGTGTGAAAGAATTTGGTCATGGCACATTTCCTGACCAGAAATCACCACTAGGCTCACATCTCCAAGCATTTTACAATTTCTACAGTCATCCACATTATGCTAATACTCTTTGACAAAAGAAGCACTTACATAAGATTGTTTTTTTATTTATGTTAGCTGGTATTTACCAGAACCATCATCCTGAAGCTAAAAGCAAATCTCATTGTCTGGAGGCTGAACACCACCCTATGTAGATGGATCCAGAACTTCCCGATTAGTAGACCTTACACTGTCAGATTTATTCATATAACAATCTCTGAATGCTTGAGCTGTACACTTATCCTTTTTCACTCAATTGCTTTGTCAAAGATGGCACAAGCTTTACCATGAAGTTTGCTGATAACTGTCTGATTAATAGCAATGATGAGACAGGCTATACCTTACCAAATAGTGTCACAACAACAATCGATTCCTCTGTGTAAGCAAAATTTTGTTGTGGACTTCAGGAAACTCTGTGGCCATGCACCTACTGTATTTACTACAGAGAGATGCATTTTACTAAAATCAACATTTTCTGGGTCATGATATGATTTACAGCAGTAGTACAACTGCTGACCAAAAGTTTCATTTTAGTGGAATAACACATTCAATTTGCCAAAATATTAGAATAAACAAAAAAGATCTTATTGCTTAAATGCAGTAATATGTTACCTTGTGATTACTTGGCTACATTTAAACATATTGACTACAAGAGGCAAGAGATAAACTTATAGTGAAAATTATTCCTTCCAAGTTATTGCTGCTGAAGGTGATACCTGAAGCTGCTAAATAATGTTTTGTACTTAACTTTTAACAAATGGTATCTGTTTGTTAGTTATTATTTTAATAAAATCATTACAAAGGAAACTCGATTACATGTTGTTTGATGCATGATTTACAAAATTTTAAAATTTCATAAGATCTAAATTATAATTAGCTATGTCCTGGTATGGAAAACAACAGAATTGAAAGAGATGGTATTTACTGTTTTCTGATTAAATGGGTCAGAAGCCCATCCAGAGCACTATCAAAATTAAAAAAACAAACTTTCAACTATATTGCAGTATTTGATCATGATATTCTTTCAAAATTTCACGACTTAGGAAATAGTGTCATCCTCTGTAACTGTATTTTCAATTTCTCAATGGGCAGACTCCATCATGTGTAGACCGACTGCTTCTGTTCCTTCATGTCGATCCTGTCACACACATGCGCATTGAGTAAAGTTTACAAACTGAAATAGTGTTATTTATCAGCCAGACCAGGGGGTTGGCGCTCTCACCTGATCCTCTCTCCTCTTATTTCTCTGTAGCCCAGCCAAAGACCCTGACTCTTAATGACATCACCATTGAACCACCCACTGTTGACACCACTTCCGGACAACCCTGGTGGCATCATTTCCGCTACCCAGAATTCCCCTTCCTGCCACATCAGTTCTTGTTCCGGCTGTCCTGACTTCCTCCTACCCACCATATTTATAGAGCAGTCTCAATCTGTTAGTCAGCTGAGTTGTGAACTCCGCTTATGTAAAGACGTGTTTCTTTTCATTTGCCCCAAACCTTTTTCTGTCTGCTACTTGATTTTTTATCACAATCCTCAGAACTAGAGTGCTGCCCCCTGCTGTCTATCCCTAAAACTGTGAGGCCTGGCATAGCAACAATTCCATCATTCTATTTACTGATGATTCAAGCATCAATAATAAGACAGCTTACAGAGGAGAGTCTTGATTTCTGACAACAGTCTCTTTTCTAATTTCAATGGACTATTATCATGTATAAAGTTTCCTCCAATGGTGAATATGGTGAGGAATCCAAAATAAGCTAGGAAGCAAGCCAGAACCCTAGTAGGACTGCCCAGTAGAGTCAACTATCAGTTTGTCCAGGCCAAGTCTAACTCCTGGCTTCAGCTGGAGCAGGCTTCAAAAATGGAGAGCTAGCAAAATAACTATAAATATAAATGAAAATCTCAAGTATAACTAAATATAGCTATAAATATCTCGAAATTTGGTCAAAAGCCTCACAAAGAGAACAATGACAAAGTGAACAGGAAAAATACATAATCTTTACTAAAATAAAATTTATTAGGCAAAAAATATACACTGCAATTTAAAAGGATAAAGGTCTATGTGTCGGTTTGTGTGTCCACCCAGTTGCTATGTCCCTGTCACTCCAAATGATGGCATATCATAAACATTTTTAGTAATAAAATGCAATGCATTTGTCACTCCAAAAGATGGTGCATCACAAGCATTAACACTGCTTTTATGACCATACCATACTAAATGGAATATAACATAGACATACAGTATGCATTGCATAGAGCACTGCACCTGTTAATACTGATTTCTACTTTGATTACTTAGATTTCAAAAAAATACATGCACCAAATTAAAGGAAGATACAAAAGAATTGCCTAAAACTCAATCCTAAATAAACAAAGTCCCAAAAACACAATCCAGTAAACAGAATTCTTTCAATAAAAGAACAGAAAATACATGTAAAGAGAAAGGGAAGAGTAAAGAGAACAAGGAGAAAGACCTTGTTGTGCTCCAGTGTTGGCAACTCCCATATCAGAGACACGGCCTCACAAACTTCAATCAGCTAGACAGATAGTCCATTATCCAGGACACCATAGGCTCATCCACCTGCATATGCCTGAGTTTACCACTTAAAAGAGATGGGTGGATGGTACTGAAGGCACTGGAGAAATCAAACAACAGTCCTTACAGTGCTGCCAGTTTTGTCCAGATGAGAATAAGCCAATTGCATCTTTCTCTCCAGACTTTGTCCAATAGTCAAACTGCAGCTCCTCTCCACAACACTGAATGGCCAACTCTTATGGGGACATAATTGTATAAACATTACTGAGTTGTTATAACACAACGATGCCACACAATTTATTTCATCCCAACATGGAGATTTTATCTTTCACATTACATGCTTTGTCCTCTGACTGGCTACTTTGTGACACATCACACTTGAGAAAAAGGAGAAAACCTGGAAATAAGAAAAAAGAAGTTACAAGTATGGTCTCAGCCAAGTAAGACATAAATTAACTGGCTTTGATTTTCTTCAACCGGAATAGCTGAAAAAAATTTGAAAGGCTTATGTTTCTTCAACAAGCTCTTGCAAAGTCACAATAGTTTTTTATTCCTTATTTGAAACAGGATTGGAACACTGCTTATAATGTGCTTTATATCTTAAAAGGATTATAAATATTTAAATTGCTACGGGAGTTAGATTTTAAATTAATACTGGTAGCTCCAGTAGTAAACTAATTTTTAGAAATACAAATGCTAAAGCCATAGTGAAAAGAGCACAGCTGTGTTTCCATTGGCTCCAAAACCATACTGTGGCTCGACTCCGCTGCAGCCTATACTCTGTCTCTTTGCTTTTCTAAAATTTAACGAAGATTTTCTAATTGTGCCTAATGCAGGATGCAGTATATTAAATTGCCAGCTGCTTTATTTATTTATTTCATTATTTATCATTTTGCCTTAGCTTTTGGCAGAAATGGTGTTCAACCCTGCCAGCATCAATGAACAAAACTGAGTCTTAAGCAATTAGATGCTGCCTCAAAATAAAAGCTCAAAAACATTTGCATTTAAATGGTGACTATAAAGTTAATGTAGAAATTACAGTATAGTAACCTTAAAATGTCTAACTTTTTTCATTTTGATATCAGGATTATAGTGATATAGTAGGATGGTTTAATGCTTAGACTTGGTTAGGATGCTTGAAATCCTGAAAATCAAGAAGAAAAATCTCCAATTAAATTATACCCTGATGGAACAATCGACTAATATCTAATAATAACTTCAATTCAAATGAGGCTCTGTCCGCACGAAGGACCAATAGGATGCTGACAAACAAATTCTGTTATATAGCAGCCTAGGTCAATTGTCTGTGTGGGCATCACTTTTACTGAAAAAAAAGCTGTAAAATCAGTAATAGATCAAAAGTAATTGTTTTATTTAACCAAAAACATACAATGGAAGGGAATATTAAACAGGGGAAAAGCAGGAGGAAAGAACTTTGACAGGTGGTTTAGTAAATCTTACAATTCAGAATATGGTTTGTATGCTTTTAGAAGTGGTGTATAGGAGATACATTAATCTTTCAATTGAGAGATTTCAGGCAATAGATGTTAGCTTGAAGGTCTTTTCAAGTTGAACAGGAGTGTAGCGTATTATAGGAAAACTGAGAAGCAAAGCAGGGTTCAGAGTATTTTGCATAGTTAGATGCACTGTTTTTAATACCTGTTGGCTCTAGTGTGTTTGTTGCCCTAGTTCGAAACTGTAAATGGCGCCTTACAGGCAACTCAGTGACCATTTCCATGACAACAGTTTCATAAATGTATGATTATTGCCATTTTACCATTTAATGTATTATTACCTCTATAACATTTTGTTTGTAATAATCTAGTTTAAAAAATTAAGTAATTTATAGATTCATATTCATTTTTGCATTTTATGAAGACTATAGATACAAACCGGATTCCAAAAAAGTTGGGACACTATACAAATCGTGAATAAAAACTGAATGCAATGATGTGGAGGTACCAACTTCTAATATTTTATTCAGAATAGAACATAAATCACGGAACAAAAGTTTAAACTGAGAAAATGTATCATTTTAAGGGCAAAATATGTTGATTCAGAATTTCATGGTGTCAACAAATCCCAAAAAGTTGGGACAAGGCCATTTTCACCACTGTGTGGCATCTCCCCTTCTTCTTATAACACTCAACAGACGTCTGGGGACCGAGGAGACCAGTTTCTCAAGTTTAGAAATAGGAATGCTCTCCCATTCTTGTCTAATACAGGCCTCTAACTGTTCAATCGTCTTGGGCCTTCTTTGTCGCACCTTCCTCTTTATGATGCGCCAAATGTTCTCTATAGGTGAAAGATCTGGACTGCAGACTGGCCATTTCAGTACCCGGTTCCTTCTCCTACGCAGCCATGATGTTGTGATTGATGCAGAATATGGTCTGGCATTATCTTGTTGAAAAATGCAGGGTCTTCCCTGAAAGAGATGACGTCTGGATGGGAGCATATGTTGTTCTAGAACCTGAATATATTTTTCTGCATTGATGGTGCCTTTCCAGACATGCAAGCTGCCCATGCCACACGCACTCATGCAACCCCATACCATCAGAGATGCAGGCTTCTGAACTGAGCGTTGATAACAACTTGGGTTGTCCTTGTCCTCTTTGGTCCGGATGACATGGCGTCCCAGATTTCCAAAAAGAACTTCGAATCGTGACTCGTCTGACCACAGAACAGTCTTCCATTTTGCCACACTCCATTTTAAATGATCCCTGGCCCAGTGACAACGCCTGAGCTTGTAGATCTTGCTTAGAAATGGCTTCTTCTTTGCACTGTAGAGTTTTAGCTGGCAACGGCGGATGGCACGGTGGATTGTGTTTACTGACAATGGTTTCTGGAAGTATTCCTGAGCCCATTCTGTGATTTCCTTTACAGTAGCATTCCTGTTTGTGGTGCAGTGTCGTTTAAGGGCCCGGAGATCACGGGCATCCAGTATGGTTTTACGGCCTTGACCCTTACTCACAGAGATTGTTCCAGATTCTCTGAATCTTCAGATGATGTTATGCACAGTTGATGATGATAGATGCAAAGTCTTTGCAATTTTTCGCTGGGTAACACCTTTCTGATATTGCTCCACTATCTTTCTGCGCAACATTGTGGGAATTGGTGATCCTCTACCCATCTTGGCTTCTGAGAGACACTGCCACTCTGAGAAGCTCTTTTTATACCCAATCATGTTGCCAATTGACCTAATTAGTGTTTATTGGTCTTCCAGCTCTTCGTTATGCTCAAATTTACTTTTTCCAGCCTCTTATTGCTACTTGTCCCAACTTTTTTGGGATTTGTTGACACCGTGAAATTTTGAATCAACATATTTTTCCTTTAAAATGATACATTTACTTGGATTAAACGTTTGATCTGTCATCTACGTTCTATTACAAATAAAATATTGACATTTGCCATCTCCACATCATTGCATTCAGTTTTTATTCACAATTTGTTTAGTGTCCCAACTTTTTTGGAATCCGGTTTGTATATATTACCCTCCAAATCAGTGAATTCAGGTGTTCCAATCACTTCCATGACCACAGGTGTATAAAATCAAGCACCTAGGCATGCAGACTGCTTCTACAAACATTTGTGAAAGAATGGGTCACTCTCAGGAGCTCAGTGAATTCAAGCGTGGTATCGTGATAGGATGCCCATTCATGAAATTTGCTCTCTACTAAATATTCCACGATCAGCTGTTAGTGGTATTATAACAAAGTGGAAGCAATTGGGAACAACAGCAACTCAGCCACGAAGTGGTAGGACACGTAAAATCACAGAGCAGGGACAGCGCATGCTGAGGCGTACAGTTTGCAGAAGTCAGTAACTTTTTGCAGAGTCAGTAGCTACAGACTTCCAAACTTTGTGTGGCCTCAAGAGTAGCTCAAGAACAGTATGTAGAGAGCTTCATGGAATGGGGTTCCATGACCGAGCAGCTGCATCCAAGTCTTACATCACCAAGTACAATGCAAAGCGTCAGATGCAATGGTGTAAAGCACATCACCACTGGACTCTAGAGCAGTGGAGACGTGTCCTCTGGAGTAACAAATCACACTTCTATGTCTGGCAGTCCGATGGACGAGTCTGGATTTAGCAGGAGAATGGTACTTGTCTGATTGCATTGTGCCAAGTGTAAAGTTTGGTGGAGGGGAGATTATGGTGTGGGTTAGGGAAAAAAAAAACTCAACGCTTCAGCATACAAAGCCATTTTAGACAATTTCATGCTCCCAAATTTGTGGGAACAGTTTGGGGATGGCCTCTTCCTGTTCCAACATCAGTGCACAAAGCCAGGTCTATAAAGAAATGGGTGAGCGAGTGTGGTGTGGAGGAACTTGACTGGCCTGCACAGAGCCCTGACCTCAATCCAACAGAACACCTTTGGGATAAATTAGAGTGGAGACTGTAAGCCAGGCCTTCTCGTCCAACATCAGTGCCTGACCTCACAAATGCTCTCCTGGTATGGTCAACAATTCCCATAAACACACTCCTAAACCTTGTGGAAAGCCTTCCCAGAAGAGCTGAAGCTGTTATAGCTGCAAAGGGTGGGACAACTCTGTATTAAAGCCTATGTATTAAGAATGGGATGTCATTAAAGTTCATGTGTGTGTAAAGGCAGGCGTCCCAACACTTTTGGAAATATAGTGTATTTATAGCATTAATATACTATACTGTAGGCATACATTTATGTACATTTGACTTAGCAGATTAGAACTAAGTATATTTTACTTGCAAAACTTGTAAACTCAAAGAATATATATATATACAGTATATATACAGTGGAACCTCGGTTTGCGAGTAACTTGGTTTACGAGTGTTTTGCAAGACGAGCAAAAATTTTTAATAAATTTTGACTTGATAAACAAGCGTGGTCTTGCAGGACGAGTAGTCTCTGCTGAGCCTCACGTGATCACAACTTCTCTCTCACTTACTCACTCACTGCGGGATTGTGGCTCACTCATATAAGTCAACATCTGTGCTAGTATATAGCATTATTGTGTGTGTGGAAATGCCCCCCATGAAGAAAAAAGTTGAAAAGGAAGGTGGTAAGAAGAAGAGGATGATTACGGTGGAAATTAAGAAGGAAATCATAGAGAAGCATGAACGAGGTGTGCGAGTGGCCGACATTGCAAGATTTTATAAAAAGCCTACTTCTACGATTTGCACAATATTACCGGGTTCTGGCTGCACTTCTGGGTGTGATGAATATGCTGCCCACACGGTGAATATAGTGTGCAGGGGCGTCCCGGCTGGGCATGGACACCAGCTGCCTGCCACTATATATGTATATACTGTATATATATATATATATATATATATATATATAGCTTTGGCGCAGAAGCTAATGGAATGCAATCTCATACTGTTGTCTGAGTCATTCCCAGGCTGATGTAATTTGACAGTACTGTATTAAATATCTCATTCAAGAAATGCTATAGATGTAAAGTGTATGCCTAACACTTCAGTTATTAGGCAAAAATACAGCCTTGGAGTTTGTTTTTTTTTAATCAAATATTGTCATGATTCATAACAGGCACATAAATGATTCATTTAAAACCACTAATAATGGTAATGCACTGTGCTTGTAAAATGAAAGAAAAAATGTAAAGACAGATATATGTATCTGAAATCTGCAATAACCCAGTGTCACAATTAAGACTGAAAAATAAGATAAAATACTAACTTGCTGAAAAGGATACAGTGCTAATACAAAAGTAAATCTGTAAACATGCACCTGATTAAAATAAAGAACAATGACATTTGGCATACAAACAGCCTCTCTGAGGCTGAGTATGATGCTTCCTGATATTTGGACAAACACCCATAAAGGGCTAATTGCTAATTTGTGAAAATAGTATAAAACAATGTAATATGATTTAATGGGAGTCAAACAGTTGTATTGAGTCTGAGGGTTGGTTAAGTCAGTGTCTGTATTGCTTAAAAAATGCTGCCACTTAAATTTTGCTGCCATAAGTGACTGTGTAGTTTGCCTGATACAGTCAGCCCTTCCCACTGATATTTAACCTTATGCTTGTGACAATGATTCAATAACATTTTCTGTGTTTTCAGAAAAATGCCATGCCCTTTGCTAACAGACACAAAAAATAAGTGAGGTGTTTTGTGTGTGGGAGAAGGGAGGAGGAGAGTGTTTGCCTTTTATTAGACTTTTGTAAAGAGTTCAGATCAGCTGCAAATATTGGCACTTCCAAGGAGACTCCTCTCTTTCTTTCTCTCTCTCTCTCTCTCTGTTGCTTTGTAAAAACTGAATGGACTCTTAAATGGACCTCTCTTAGCTGTTGGACACTTGAAAAACAAGTCTGCCCACAGCAGGAAATCTTTTTCTTTCCATTTTTCGAATAAAAATAATAAAAATTTTCAACTAAAGAAAAGAAGCTACCTGGGAAGTGTCATTTGTGACTGAATCTCATTGTATGATTCTTTGTATCTTTTATATTTGCTGTTGTTTGTTTTGATACAAATAAATATCATTTTTAACTGAAAGTTAAGATCAAGTGTCTGCTGATATTTTTCAGTCCTTGTCTAGCTACAGTCCCATTAGTGCACAAGAGGATGCTCTTGTGAAGCCCTCTACTGGTGGCAAACTGACTTAACGTAAAGTAAAAGACAGCCTCAGTAAGCAATAAGCCCACCACAGAGGTTATTAGGGCTGAATTCACATGAGGAAAAACCCAAACAATTAAGAGATAGGTAACAGTTGTATGTGATATTAGGGCATTTCTTCTTGTCCCCCATTGCCAAAAGAACTGAAGAGGTTAGTTGGCAAATTTTGTGTTAAGTGATATGATAACACAATAAAACAGCTGACTTTCACATTTGCACCTTGACCCAAAACTCAAATCTACAGCCTTCTAAAGCACCACCTCCTCCTCCACTGCTCTCTATTTTTCTCTCTCTGTCCACATCACCTCACTACCATTGAAATCTTTGCTCCAACGCATCTTCTAAAGGTAACCTCCCTGGGTTTCTGACGAGATGTGACCTAGTATTAATTTGTGAGAGTCAATCATGTTTTTTTTAATAACAGAACCACCAAGTCAAAGTACCTTGCAACAATTTGTGCTTATATTGCAGTTTAAAAGGTAAGAATCAATAAATGTTTTTAGGATTGACTTCTTTTCTATTCAAAGCAGAATCTCATCCATCCCGGGATGGGCCTCATCCTGTCAACAGCTTATTCTGCCCTCTGCAATTATAGGGATTACTGATACCTGTTTGTCCTCACCTACAACTGGTGGCAGTTAGAGGGCTTACATATTCACCAGTTTAGGTTGCTATTGCCTGAAACAGTCCAAGTCCCGCATTCTCCATCTGTGGTGCCAATTATGTTCTTTACATCTCTTGCCAGGGGAGCTCAAAAGATTTTCTATCTTATCCTACTGTACAGTTTATGCAATATCAAAACACTTTTTAAAAGTCTTCAACTACAGGCAGCAAGGTAGGTGGGCTGTCTAATCACCAGTTTATACAAAGCATTTTAAAATTTAGAGTATACAGAAAAACTCCTACTCATTTTTATTGGTTTGGATCTCTGAGACTCTGTAATAAACAGAGCGGTTAAGTTGTGAAACACAATTACTTGCCCATAATTTAGATGTGTCCTGAGACTTGACACTTAATTGCTCACTGCGTTTAGTTTACTCTTTTCTTCACATCCTGATGAGCAGCTGTCCCCGCGTTTCAGCTCCAAGATTACTAGGAACATAAAAAGCTCTGCATATTTATAATTCCTGACGGAGGCCAGGCTTCAAGTGTTATGATATATGGTGTATGCAAATGTGCATTTTTCACTTGGTTAATTTACAGGACTCCATACACTTTGACAAAAAAGCAAAGTTTCTGCTTCAACAGCTCTTTGTTTTCCATTCATGACATATTTACAAAGCTCATTTGACAAATTCAAAGTTTTTTGTGTTTCAGAACCCATAGTAAAAAGTAGGTGCAGTGACATGCATAGAGGTCATGTATACAATTAAAAAACACTTGATAAGATTTTATTTTCATCTTTCTTATTATTAACTAACAATATATTGTGACTCTGGAAGGAGAGAAAATTCACAAACTAGGGTAAAGTGTTGGTGTGTCTCACACCCTGTAAAATTTTACCAACATACAACAAATATACAACTAAAAATAATAGCAAAAATTAAAGAGAAGCAACATTTGTTGTCACTAGCAGGCTGCTAAGGGTTAGTTAGGTTCCTTCAGTCGCTGGGTACAAATTGACTGCCTTCTTCCAGTGGGAGTCTTGGCTATATGTCACTGGGCCAGAAGGGGCTGGTCTTCATGGTTGCTATGGAAATGACATCACGGTCTCCTGCTTCATTCTAGGGCTGCAGCAGAGGGATAGGTTAGAATGTGTGCCGCCATGTTACCCATCCCCATTTTACTTGCTGTTTCAGGGCTCCTAGTCTACTTACTCCTCCGGTGTGTGTGTGACATTATGTAAATAAATGACTTTTTCAGAATTGGAATACTAAGCCCAAGTTCTCCTTTAGTATACCTCATCAAGCAGAATATAACATTTTCAAAACAAGAAAAATATAACATTAAATTATTGTGTGCTGTGTAATTGAGAGATATCAGCTGGAATCATTTGGGACTTTTGGACATGATAAGAATTGTGTGGTGTCAGTACAGGACAGGCAGTATCGGCTCTGTTGACCAATTTAAAGGGAACAGGACTGATAATAATAATAACAATTATAATAATACATTTTATTTATATAATGCCTTTCCCATGCTCAAGGTGCTTCACAGAGTCTTAGAAAAAAAAAATAAGTGAACAGCAGGGTATATGTAACATTGGATAAAAATGTTTTCCTGAATAGAACAATGAAACAGATAACAAAGCATTAAATAGAATAAAGGACAATAAACCAGAGTAAAATACAAAATTCAATACTAAAAGAAAAACCTAACAAATAACCTAATTTGTGGTATAACAGACACACAAATTATCCTGAGCACCTGGACAGAGAGGTAAACTGAAAGAAAGGGCAGAATGTTAAGTTAAGTTAAAAGTCTTCCTAAATAGCTGAGGTTTAAGTTTTTTTTAAAGAATGAATGGAGTCAGCTGATCTAATTAATTTCGGGATGTCATTCCAAAGTCTGGGTGCTATGGAGCTGAAGGCCCTGTCACCCATAGAGTGCAGGTTAGTGTGAGGCAAAACAAGATTACCAGAATCAGAGGACCTTACTAGGTGAACAGGAAGATAGTGATTTAGAAGGTCACTGATGTAGTCTGGTGCAAGGCCATTTAAAGCTTTGTAGGTTATTAATAGAATTTTATATTCAATCC
Source organism: Polypterus bichir lapradei (assembly GCA_026402145.1). NCBI lineage: Eukaryota > Metazoa > Chordata > Cladistia > Polypteriformes > Polypteridae > Polypterus > Polypterus bichir. The sequence continues at coordinate 26,160,675 of JANRMT010062837.1, read as the reverse complement.
TGTAAGACACAGGGAGCCAGTGAAGGCAAAGCAGGATGGGTGTGATGTGCTCACTGTTGCTGGTTCGAGCAAGGACTCTTGCAGCAGAGTTTTGAATCAACTGGAGCTGTGATATTAGATTAGAAGGAGTTACAATAATCGATGCAGGATGTGATAAAAGCATGGACAAGTTTCTCATCATTAGAAAAGGAGAGGAATGAGCGAACACAGGATATGTTACGGAGGTGAAAGTAAGAAAGTTTCTTAATGTGGTTTATGTGGATGGAATAAGAAAGGGAGGAATCAAAAATGACACCAAGATTCCATGCATCAGAAGAAGGTCTGATGAGATCACCATCAAGAGTGACTGAAAAGGAGCTCATTTTCTTAAGTAGCGCTTTAGTGCCAATTTGCAGGAGTTCAGTTTTGTTGCAATTTAATTTTAAAGAGTTCTTCTCCATCCAGGTTTTAATTTTACTGAGGCAAGTTGTGAACTGAGGAAGCTCTGATGAAGTTCCACTTTTAACATTGAAGTAGAGTTGAGTATGATCTGCATAAAAATGATAACCCAGTCCATAGCTATGAATAATATGGCCAAGGGGAAGCATATAAATACAGAAGAACAGAGGGCTGAGGACAGAGCCCTGAGGAACTCCTTGTGTGACAGGCGCTGAGGTGGATCTGCTGTTGCCAAGACTAACAAACTCTTGCCTATCAGTCAGTTAGGACTTGAACCACTGGAGGGCAGTGCCAGAGATACCCAACATGCTCTCCATTCTGGATAGTAGAATGTCATGTCTGACAGTGTCAAATGCTGCACTGAGGTCTAATAGAATTAATATGCTGGTTTGTCCAGAGTCTGCTGCCATAAGCTAATCATTGGTTACCCGAAGAAGAGCATTTTCGCAGCTGTGCTGAGCCCTGAAACCAGACTGAAAGGGTTCCATCAAATTATTAGAGGTTAAGTAATTGGTGAGCTGGGAGGCTACAACATGCTCAAGAACTTTTGACAGAAAAGGTAAGTGGGAAATAGGCCGAAAATTGTTAAGATCATCACCATCAACACCAGAATTATTTAACATGGGGGTTACAGAAGCAATTTTAAAAGTGGCTGGCACAAACCCAGTGTCAAGGGATGTATTGATTATTGTTGTGACAGTCAGGATTATGGCATGAAGGCAGGATTTAAGGATTGTGGTGGGGATGAGGTCCATCTTACAAGCAGGTTATTAACAAATGCTGATGTGCCTGGTGAAAATTTAGAAAAGGAACTGGATGGAGTGGGAAGACAGGGAAGGATATCAATGGATGATGGATTTATGTTAGTTGAATTATTTAGATCTTTAATTTTATTGCGGAAAAAGCAGAGGAATTTTTCACAGACTTCAGTAGAGGAGGTAATTGGGCCAGATGCAGGTTGAAAAAATTTATTAACTACAGAGAAGAAAACCCTTGGGTTATCATGGCCACTTTCTATTATTCTGCCATAATGTGTGTTCTTGGCTGCAGTTAGTGCATCCCTGTAAGCCTTTTGATGGTCGGAGAAAGCCTGGATGTGAACAGTGAGGCCAGTCTTACGTGACATTCTCTCAAGGCGTCGGCCAGTTGTTTTCATAGATTGTAACTCTGAATTATACCATTGAGCTGAATGCTTAAAGGAAGCCTCCTTGTGTTTTAAAGGAGCTGTTTTATTGAGTGCTGCATGAAGGGCTGAGTTATAGTGGTCAACAAGACTATCTAGTACTATCTAGTGTTGATGGAATAGGTGAAGACAGAAAAAGTTCAGAAATGGATCCAGCAAGAACAGAGGGACAAATATTTTTAAGGTTTCAGAAAGAAATTTGACATTTACAGGTAAGAGGAAGGAGAGGTAATGAGACAGTGAAAAGCACTGTTTTATGGTCAGAGAGTCCCAAATCACTGCTATAAGCGTTGCCGACATATAATCCAGCTGTGCAGATCAGGTCCAGTATATGACCACCAGAGTGGGTGGGAAAATCAACATGCTGCACCAAGTCAAAACAGTCCAGTAAGAATAAGAATTCATTTCTCAGTTTACATGTAGTAATGTTAATATGGATGAAATCACCAAGAAGAATGACTCTCTTAGAAAGTGATCTTAAGTGGGTTAATAATTCAGTAAGATCAGATAAAAATGATGCATTGTATTTCGGGGGACGATAGACAACAATAAGTGATACAGGACGAGATTTTGTTATTACCTTAAAAGTCAGACACTCGAAAGACAATGGACTGTCAATGAGGATTTTTTTGATGTTTAACTTCAATCTAGCAATTACTGTGACTCCTCTGTCTTTTCTTGAGCTGCGAGGCTCCGTGAAGTGAGTATATGCAGGTAGGGTCACCTCCATGACAGATATAAAATCATTTGGTTTTTGCCAAGTTTATGTTAAGCATAGCAAGTCAAGGTTTGAGTCTGTAATGAAATCTGATAGCACCAATGCTTTGCATTAAGAGATATTGAGTTAAACAATGCAATATTAGCCCATGTGGGTTCGTTGTGCACAGATCCATGACCAGAGTTTATTTTAACATATTGCAAATCTGGCACACTGACACTCCTATTTCCAAAGCCATGAGTAGGACGGCATATTCCTGAGCAAATGCTACTTATGAACTTTTCATTCGCAGCCCGGCTGTGGTGGCAACCTGACCCGCGATGTAAATATTTCGGGCACCGCACTATATCATTGTCTTTTAGGACATTCTAGACTGACCATTTGCTCTGGACAAACTGTTTAATATGAAGGAGTTTGTCATGAGAGTATTTTAGCATAGTAGACAGCAATACTTATCTGATAGTAGCAGAGAAGCAGCACAGCACAGCGGAGAAGGTGAGACGGGAGAATGGGTGGCACAGATGAGCAGCAAGCAGTAGAAAAAGAGTTGTAGGAGATATTACAAAATGCACAAGAAGATACCAAAATTCGGAGGTTCCAACATACAGCCAGATACATATAACGCTGAGTATTATAGCCAGGATCGCCCAGAGCCGCATCCAGCTGGGTGTAAAGCTCAGATCATTTCTTAGTCATTAAGCACGTATAGAAGGAATCGAGAGCAATCCAGTGTTTAAATTATAATCAAGAAGACAGACCATCCCCGGCTCATAGATCGTCATGGTGCAAAGAAATGTCCATAGGGCTCGTCCAGTGTACCACATTCGGTTGTCACCAAGGCTGCAAACCCAGTCAAGGCAAAGTCCATAAAAGTAAATCCAAATCAACACAGTTCAAGTCAATTGCATCCATGAACTATCCATCCAACCATCCATTATCCAACCCACTATATCCTAACTACAGGGTCACGGGGGTCTGCTGGAGCCAATCCCAGCCAACACCGGGCGCAAGGCAGGAAACAAACCCCAGGTAGGATGCCAACCCACCGCAAGGTGTCCATGAACTATACATACAATAAAAAGAAAGTGAACAATTGCAAAAAGTTTAAGTTTAACGCAAATTTTAACGAAAAGTGTTAATAACAGGAGGAGTGGCAGCAACATGCATGCGCCAGTGTCCCCTCCTTGCTTTGGCTGAGTCAAGGTTCCAGTGCATGGCAGAGTTTGTGTCTGCTGAACAGAGGAACAAATAAGGACAGAGGGAGTCCACAGATCCACAACATGGCAACATGTGAAGGGAAACATGCCCTAGGTAGCAGTAGAGACTGGATGAGGTGGCAGCTGCAGAAACAGTGGGTTACCAGCTGAGGTGGCATCATCAAAGAGCAATGCCTATATAAACTCTGGTGGTCTGACTAGGATAAGAAATTGCCCTACCACAGAGACAAATAAGATCCTAAATCCTAAATCAGAGCAGACTTAAGAATAGTCTCCTGAATTTGGAAAATTGATAAAATCCTAAGTGTAGGACCAAATTTGTGTCACTCTGAGATTTTTGAGTCAGTTAGGTTTATTTTCATACTCTGAAATGCTTGACAAATACAGGCACAGAAAGAAAAATATCAATCCTTGCTGGCACCTTCTCTGTCACTGCAGGGTGAGTCCAAAATATTCCAGAGTACTTTTGAGAGAGAGGGTATTTAACTTAGTTAGGAAACCTACCACATTCCCCACTCGTGTTAAAAACCAGGTAATAAGAGAACCTCAACCAAGAGACTGAGGGCATAGACAATTGGCAGGCTGGTATTTAAAAGCAGAGAGATGTCTTTTAGAACTGATGAAAATATCCTTCACTAAATAAAAAGCAGACATCCCAGAAGCTACTTTAGAAGTCTGGTCATTGTAAAGACTCCAGATGCTGTTATTCCCTCCTGTGAGGTACAAGGTGTCACTGTCAGCTATTGAATCTGTTGTTTTGTAGGAGAACTCTGACTCTAGAGCAGGGGTGCCCACACTTTTTTGGCTTGTGAACTACTTTTAAAATGACCAGGTCGAAATGATCTACCTACATTAAAAATGCTATATATATATATATATATATATATATATATATATATATATA
>JANRMT010062837.1:26116129-26151215 GCA_026402145.1 Polypterus bichir lapradei | reverse complement strand
ATTGCGTGTGCACCTTGCTGTGTATTATTTCAATGAACTCGTGGTATTCTCGAGCACATAGTGTCCCTATTCATACCCCACTACTCAGCGGCTGAATTTGATCACGCATTCACACGTATAATAAATAATAATAATAATAATAATAATAATAATATTATTAATTCCTTACGTTTTTATAGCGCCTTTCTTACTACTCAAAGCAATTTGTAAAAATAAATAAATAAAATAACAGAAAGGAAGCCCCCCGGACACAAACCAGTGATCATTTAACTGTGAGTCAGCAATCTCACTCTTACCACCACCTCTTCCTGTTAGATAGGCGCATTATAATTTTGAGCACTACTTTTGTTACTTTATACTGTTTATAAACAAATTATATCAAAAAGGTTTTTTAAAAAGCCAATTTGAAGCAAAGAGGGTAAGTAATAACTGTTTTCTTTTGTAAGTCAATCAAAAATGCTTAAGCCTAAAAAAAGATCGTCCTGTCAAAATAAGAGACTCTTTCACCTTGTTGACGTGAATCATCTTTAAATTAAATGCTGCCAATAAGGAATAATAGAAATCACCGCGCTGCTTTCTAACTTTGACGAACTAAAGTTTTATTGGGTGAAAAAAATGATCGCCCATGACAGATACACTTAATCAGTAGTGTGTGCGACCCACGATTTGTGAGTTTGAGTGTTTGTGTTGTGTACGTGCGTTTGTGTGGTTTTCTCAGTTTTACAATAAAAACAGATATCAGTTATTTGTGAACCAGGAATATTCTGATGATTCTGGTCCCTGATCACTGATAAACATTCAGAAGAAACAGCGCTATTTCAGTGTTTTCCTCCATAACATCCTTTCAGCAAACAGGACTAAGTTCCTTGCTGAAACATATCGCCCTTTAATGAAGTGCTGCCAATAGGAATAACAGAAATCACCGGGCGGCTTTCGGTCAATGATAAACCAGCGTCTGTTGAGGTGAAAAAATGGGAGGTACGGCGGTTGCTATCAATGCTTCTTGGTAACTCAGGTTTTGAGAAGAATCTGTTTTGTGGGGTGAAAAAATAATCGCCCTTGACAGATTCGCTTAATCAGTAGTACGTGCAACCCACGATTTGTGAGTTTGAGTGTGTGTGTGCGTGTACGTGCTTGTGTGTGGTTGTGTTAGTTTTACTATAAAAAAGTTAAACATCAGTTACTTGTGAAGCGGGAATATTCTGGTCATTTTGATCCCTGATCAACATTTAAAGAAACAGAGCAACTCCAGTGTTTTCCTGCATAACATCCTTTCAGCAAACAGGACTAAGTTCCTTGCTGAAGCAGATCGCCCTTTAATGAAATGCTGCTAATACGGAATAACAGATATCACCGGGCGGCTTTCCACCAATGACAAAGCAGCGTCTCATGAGGTGAAAAAATGGGAGGTACTGTGGTTGCGATTAATGCTTTCTGGTAACTCTGCTTTTGATAAGGATCTGTCATGGGTGGGAAAAGAGGGAGTGAGTGAGGCAGGTACAATGAGCCGGGGCGGGACGGATCGAGGCGAAGAGGCGGGTATCTGTGCGAGTGTTTTAAATAATGAAAGGAAAAATAGTGCTTTGAAATCGAGGACCCCCAACCAAGAGGGCTTACAAAACAAAACGCGACAGACAGGCATATGCTACTTGTATAAAATGTGCACAATAATTACAACAGTATTGAAGCAATGATGAAGCGAAAGGGAGCTGCTAAACATGGGTGGCCGCGTTGTGCCTGCCCATAAATCCCAACCAATGTATATATCTGAACGGATCTATCTGAACCAATATATATATCAGAACGGATGTATCTGAACCGATGTATATATCTAAACCAATCTATTTTAACCAATATATATATTTAAACCAATGTATAGCAACCAATATATATATCTTAACCAATGTATATATTTGAACGGATGTATTCAAACCAATGTATATATCTGAACGGATGTATCTCAGCCAATGTATATATATCAGAACGGATCTATGCAAACCAATTTATATATATCTCAACCAATATATCTAAACCAATGTATATATCTGACTGGATGTATTCAAACCGATGAATATATCTCAACCAATATATCCCAACCAATGTATATATCTGAACCGAAATATATATCTGAACGGAAGTATTAAAACCAATGTATATATTCAAACCAATGTATCTGAACCGATATATATATCTGAACCAATGTATATATTTACGAACCAATCTTTTTTTCCTGAACGGCCCCTCATAATATATATATATATATATATATACTGAGTATACTTTATACATAAAATGTATGTTGTCATACCTTGCATAACTGAATAACCTTTATGGCACAATAACAATTCAATATATTTATGGTCACTACAGTATTTGGATTTAATAATCGTCATGTGGGAAAACGCTGACATCTATAAGTACAGCCGAATAATGCAGTCAAGGAGCTTTTGAATTCAGCCGAGTGAAAAATGACGGCTGTCCAATTAACTGCGATTTTAGTTCCCTTTCCTTTCTCTTTCTCAGATCGGTTTTTGGAAGGAAGTCAGTTTCATAGTTTTTATTAACAGTTCGAAAGTGCCTTTCCACATTTTCCTTCTTTGGAATAGCAATGATAGATTGACAGATCAGACAAACACAGTTTGATTGTGACATTGTGAGAAAAAACTCCTCTTCCAGTTCCACATCCAGCCCATACCCTCCCCAAACAATTTTTTTTTAAATCCCTTCTTTAGTTGATATAAATTGGAAGGCTAACTAGATCACAGCCAGAGTTTTGCAGTAGCTCGCGTGTTTGATCGTGCATGTGTCGTGGTGAAAAATTGTCACTAGAAGGCTTTTTATCTGAAAATGAAGGCTATTAGGACTCAGGATATGCAAACAGAGTTTTAAAGCTTTATTGCAATAAAACAACACGGCCCCAATACGGCCAAATTGAGCTGAGCCCCAAACAGTTCAAAACCCAAAACTTATATATCATTTCTTATCACTTTGACCCCGTTCAATTAGCTCATTCTGCACCTGTTCTTACTGTCCATTGTTCATCTCTAGTTTCTGTTTTGCTTATTTCTGATTGGTCTTTGGCTGGACAGATGTTTTCCTTTTTCGATCTTTGGGCTTTTATGGTGTCATTTCCTTTTCTAATCCTTTTAAACTATGTTATAATGGTGGCCTGAAGCTAAGCTTTAATTAAAAAGAAATATGGTATATGCTTTTATTTAATCATTTGCTTGGCATACTTGATCTGCCTTAATTTCTACACTAAAGCTAATTTCTAATATATTCTTCTATATTTTTTTGCTAGTGCCTGAATATACTAATTTTACTTTCATGCATTACATCATTGTGACCTTGTTTATAGGAAAAGCCTTTTTGCTGTCTTTTTGCTGATTCACCAATCCAGCTGGTTTCTTACGTGCCTACCAGAGCCATTTTTATATATTAAGTCTGTGGTATCGTTCCACAGCTTCCTAGCCTTGAACACAGGTGTTCTCATTTCTCCTTATCCTGTCCTCGGGTAGTTTCTGTGCATCATTCTTGTCCTGTTCTATCCTTCCTCTCTTAATACTGGTAATTTTCCTTTCTTACCAGAAAATGCAATATGCCTGATTTTTTAGTTAACCATTTGCTTGACCTATCTTATTTGCTTAACATTCTAATGTATGCTTAATCTAATGTTTTAGAAGCTTTAAATTACTTTTATGGCTATTTATGCTAATATATAAATTTTTCTCTTCTATACGTGCAGGTTGACCAGTGTGTTAAAAGAAAAGAGATCTCAGACTGGCCGGCCTGTATGTCAATCAAGTGGCAAATGCCATAGGGAGGATATATGATAGACTAACGTTTAAAAAAAAATTTTTTTGAATGCAACGCAATCTACCTGCACACCTTTGCGATCTACCAGTCGATCACGATCGACGCATTGGGCACCCCTGATCTAGAGGATATTTAAGAAGAGAGATGGGTGAAGATCCATTGGAAGAGTGAAAGAGAGGCCAAAGGAGAAAAAGAAAGAGAGAAAGAGACATGAGTGAGAGGAGTTTTGTGGTGGTGGGAACAAGTAAAAGTGGAGAGGTCACCCCTCCTTACTGATAAGGACAAGTTATTTTATGGTTTGGCCCAGTGAGGAGGCAAGGTTTTGTTTTTCTCCCTTTGTTTATTTCTCCTGAATGTTTTCCAATATGAGCACCACTTTATTTGAGATCTCTGGACATTTTTTAGGCCAGAAGTATTCCTATATGGTGTTATTCAGTTTTAGATAACACAGTGTGACAGATGTGAAAGTTTACTTTCTAGCCACGTGGTGATGTGTTATGTTGTTATAGCTGAAGCACAAGGAAAACACAAAAGAAGTGAAAAAATGAATTAGGAACCATATGATTATATATTCCAATTAGTTTATTGTAAAATGCTCTGACACTCTCAGCTGGCTGCAATAGCCCCAGATGAAAATACTGTGTGTATGCCTAATCTTTCACACTGAAAGTTAAACAGCTTGTGCTGTGGAGTTATAAATGAGCTTTGTGTAAGTGTGGGAGCAATAAAAATGCTGTTTCTTTATGTCGGGTATAAGTGGATCAATGCCATGTGCATACAAAGCCACTATCAGCATTTCTAAGGTAGCCTGGCACACAATAAATCATTTACATATTATCTGTGGCAATTATATTTAAAAAGTGCATATAATGGCCTATGGATTGCTCAATCAGAATGCATCCTTAGATGAATACCTGAAAAGTGTAGTATCTGCCTCTTTATTTGTTAAATACAACGCCTGTTATTTTTTTTGTATGCAGCAGCATTTGTATGCAACAGTCGCTTAGTGTTTTGCATATGCTGTATACACCATACAGCTGCATACTGTTTTTCTAAATAGTATTTGTCTTAAAAAAATATGAGGAATAATTTTGTGGTTACTATTTAGACAAAGCACAAGTAAAGCACTTTTATTTAGAATTTTCTTGCCATATCTGAATGTTTCTGAACACAGTAATCTAGCGCTTGATTTGTGTTAATCAGGGATTCCAAAAAAGTTAAAATCTGATCACTCTAGATAAAGCACCTAGTAAGTCTTTAGTTTATTCCCTTCCTTTTTCCAAAATAGAAATACTGTGTATCTAGTTCTGTCAGTATAATATTGAATGTTAAAGTTCTCAACGGCAGAGCTGACTCCCACGCATTAATGACAGTCCTGCTATGCTGCCTGAAAAGATGAATCATGTTTGGTAGATGCACTATTACTGTCACTAGGATCAGATTCGACCAGCTTCTGTTCTGAATTTCATGAGTTGTAGGATGTGGAGGGCATTTTAATTTACTGGTAAAGGTTTAAAAAGACTTATTTTACGCTGTTCTGATATTGTTTTGCATGACATATGCATATGAATTGTCTAATTTAATCAAAATAATTTATGAAGTAAAATATTGATATTTTGTTTTTGTGACATTTAATAATTGCAAGAAACACATGTATGTATTTTAAACATTAACTTAAATCAATTTAAGAGGATTTTAGGACTGTTGTTGGTGATTTTCAAAGATGGTTTATTGTGGCTTGGGTGCTATCCAGTTGTGGGACCACAGAGTTACATCTCTAATTTTTGGAGATCATATTGTCCTTTTGATTCTTGGAAAAGTGTGAAGCAATTGGGATAAGACCTGGCACCTTCAAATTTAAATTCATGGTTATCTCCTGGAAAACACTGGCTTGATCCAAGTGGATTAGTTCATGTATAACTGTGTTCTTGTTAATGAATAAAGAAAGAAGGGCAGAGTGATTTAACCAATGGACTGGACAAAGGCATTTGTTAGGATCAGGGGATGGTGGCAATTGCACACTAAAAACAGTCATCTGCGTAACTAATGAAAAATCTATGAAAATAAGGTTTTAGCATATTTATGAATTTAGTTGCCCTCCCCAGATATCCAAATACGCACAACCAGGGCAACCACAGGAATAGGAGCAGGAGTGACAATGCTCCAGGTATAGTGGTTAAGTGGCAGTCATATCCTTAAACAACACTCTGAATCTACCTGTCAATCTATAGTACTGAAATGAAATCACAGAAAGAGTTCTATGTCTTTAAAGGCCCATTTACAGCAAAATAAAGCAAGTGGTCTATAAAGTGAAGATTGCAGTGTTTGCATAGGGCGACTGTAGTTTTGAGAGAGAGAGAATGAAATCTGGAGATGGCACAGACATATAAGAATTCAACCAGGGGTCATAGCCAGGATGACTAATTTTAAATAAACAAAGAGATGTGTAACCAGAATAATGGTTAAAAACAGTGCAGTGAACTGTAAGCCAAAACAGGAACAAGTTACCAGAGCAAAAAAAAAAAAAAACTTGAGTTGTAATTCTTAGTCAGAGAGCAAAAAAAGCTATAGTAACCAGTAACTAAGAAACTAACAATAAAAATAAGATGCTGAAGGTATTCATTCTTTAATCCAAATCTTGAACTACAAGAAAATATAAGACACTGACCTTTATGCCATTGCAGTAATGATGTCACAAGTTACACATTTCTGGTCTTCAAGCCTAGAAACAGAATAGAAACAGTCAATATAATTACCACAGAATAGTGGCATTCATAAGAAAAACCAAGCAGCACTAAGAGAATGTGAAACATATTTAATACTGGTAAAAATACACCAGAAGAAAAAATAAATACAATACAATGCAATAGATTTTATTTTTGCATACCCCAAAATCACACAAGAATTGCCAGAATGGGCTTTAACAGGCCCTACCTCTTGGTAGCCCCTCAGCCTTGACTCTCTGAGAAGGCAAGGAAAAACTCCCAAAAAAAAACCTTGTAAGGAAAAAAATGGAAGAAACCTTGGGAAGGGCAGTTCCAAGAGAAACCCCTTTCCAGGTAGGTTGGGTGTGCAGTGAGTCAAAAAGAAGGGGGTCAATACAATACAATACACAGAACAAAACACAAGTAATCCTCAATACAATATAATAGGAAAATAAAAATATTATAAGTACAGAGCAAAATTTAACAGTAGATGATATCACATAATATGATTTGGATTTGTTTATAGTCCTGGAGACCTCGGCTATCAAGCTGCCTCCCCCAGTTGGCCATTCTACAGCTGAAACAGCGCTGGGCCATTCAATCCGATGAAAGGATCCCTCTACCCGACGATTTCTGCGAGCCTCCATCACAGATGACTTTGTGACCCGACATTTGCGCGATAGACATATGCGCGCGACAAAATAGCGGCAATTAAAATGCACCGTCAAAATCGCCCCGACAAAATCACGAAAGTTTCATTAAATATGAATTACTAGTTTAAAGCATATATAATGTTTATTTTAGAAGTCAATATTATGAGACGCGGCATGCCATCAGCACGGCACGCAGATAGTCCTTAAGATCACGCCCTGCGTATGTAGGAAGAATTGCAGTAAGGACGTCCAACTCTCTTGGCCTCTCTCGCGATTTTGTCGTGGCGATTTTGTCGGCGTGCATTTGTCGAAAACCATTTAGCGGGTTTGTCGGTGCTCATTTGTCCGTCGCGGTTTTGTCGGGGCGCATATGTCTATCACGCTTTTGTCGGTGAACCGATGACTTTACCTTAGGCAGGCAAAACAACTTGGCAGGTGGGCCATAGAACCGAGTGCTACATTTGAGTATCGAGAAGAGAAACAGAATAGGTGAGGGTTAGTAACAAATTATAACTATCATGTTACTTACGTTTTAGTGCTAATGACTAACAACAGAGATGCAGTCTGTACATTTAATCAGCAGCTCTAGTCAGGATATGCTAAACTGAAATAGTGAGTCTTCAGCTGGGATTTGAAAGTTGAGACCGAAGGGACATCTCTTATAGTAGCAGGCAGACCATTCCACAGTTTAAGGGCCCTGTAACTAAAAGCTCAACCTCCCACTGTTATTTTATTAATCCTTGGAATCATAAGCAGACCGGCATCTTGATATCGTAATGTGCGCTCTGGTTTGTAAGTCTTGATAAGTTCAGATGAGTAAGCCAGACCTTGGCCTTTTAATGGTTTATATGTTGTCATGCACGAGTGCATCGGGAGCAGCTGAAGGACCCGATGCGTACCGCGACAAGCCCTGCCAGGGCACGATGGCAGAGTACTAACCTCTCTCTCTCTTTTCCAATAGATAAAACGAAACGCCGCCGCCATAAGCCGGCCCGGGCTAAATAAAAAACAGCACTTCCAGGTTCCTTTCTTTCTTCTGGTCCCACAGTGATGAGGTCCAACTCCCATACACCACCACGACTTCCTAGCATCCATCACGTTTAATTTCCGGTCCACCTCTTTATATTGCCCGTCCAAACCCTTCCATTTTGTCTGATGATTTCATGCATATTTTTGAACTAAGACCTAATTTTGTTACAGTATACGGGGCTTAAACCCCCAAACCTTTATGCTTGTGCCTGTGCTTTCTTTACAATGTTAAAAGGAGGATTTTGAAATCTGCCCTAAACTTAACCGGGAGCCAGTGTAAGGATTTAAGAACTGGAGTTATGTGTTTGTATTTTCTTGTTCTTGTAATAATTCTTGCAGCAGCATTTTGGATCATTACGAATAGACTTCTTAACCCCTCAAAACCTTAGAAATCATGCATATATAATTTTCAAAGACCAAGGAATGGCCAGGAAAAAAAACCCAGATACATTAAAATCATAAGCCTGATCATGACAAAGATGATACGAGGTTACACTATACATGAAAAATCAAAATGTATATTTTAGCTTTACACTGGAGCTACTCAAGTTTTATCAGTAAAGAAGACATTTTTACAGATGCCAAACATGTCATTATCTAAATTTACAAGAGCAGCAATGACAGATACTAGATACTTTAACAACTTTAACACAACTTATAAATCTAAATAGTCAATACCACTAAGTGGCTTATTAGTTTATGGGCTTCCAAATGTAAACTATAAAATTTATGTTATGAATTTTTTTGTCCTGCTTTTTATAACAAAATATACACTTTCTGAAATATTAAATAGCCTAATCAGGGAATATCAGAACCTGTCTTTACCCAAGACCCTACCACCACAGCATCAGGTTACAATGATAATTATGACTATTTCATTACAAAACTGAAATAGCTACTAAATGAAGGGTCAGTTAAATGCCATTTAAAGAGTGATACAATGCATATGCTTATTTATGACACATGCAGAGGTTAAATACATTACAATCTCAAAATGTTACTCATACAGTATAATTTGGAATGTTTCAACCTATTTCACATGTGCCTCTATTTTTCTACAACTGCATTTTCCATTATGGTGTAATGCTAACAGTACCATAAAAGAATACTGAGACACTGAGAAATCTGCCACAGACCACGGTGAATGTGCAGAGTGTGGAATAGAAATTAGTTTTCTGATTTGTGGAGCACCTCTCCACCCTTGACCTGCCCTTTCACAACACAACATTTATAATTAAGTATAATTTCCAAGTAAAATGCCTCACATAATTAAGTTTATAATGTTTTCATATGCCCACTTTCTGCATGCCACTAGGAAAGTGGCTTTGAGTTCAAAATAGTGTGTCAAGTGAGCAGGAGTGCTTTTCATATGTTTTAGTGATAATACATACAGTATTGCAAACTCTTAGTCTTACCAATGGACTCTCTTTTCATGCGCAATGCACTCATTTCATCATTGTGCTGTTTGTGAATAAAACATTTTTGACCACTTCAAAGACTTCTGCATAAGAAGCCAAAATCTTTTTTTTTTCTTAGTAATGCATTGTTAATTTACCTGTTGCTCTTCAGTGCTTTAGTGATGTCAGTAGAGTGGCAGATTCCTGAATGCCTGTGGAACATCTCATTGATCTTTGTAATGCAAAAAACTTCTCATCCTTTTAAAGAACACCATTTACCTAGCAAGCAATGCATACTTAATCCTCAAGCAGTTACTATCCAATTGCTCCCAGAGAGTTTTTGCAGAAATGTAATTTTTCTTCTGAATTTACCTTAACAACTCTGAAGCTTAAGTTTCAGCTCCCCCTCCCAAATTAAATTGAACTAACAGCACATACTGACATGTAATAAATGACTTAGCACCTCCAAGTGACAAAACAAATTGGTTTTCCTAAGCAATGATTCATCTCATACATTTAATTTTCATCAGGCTAGAAGACAGCATCTTTTTTGTCAGCCTAAAGGGGAAATATTTAATACCTGTCATCAGAACACTCCTTTCAAGTCTACATGTCATTAATTTAATGATGTTAGGGAAAAAATCTGGCATGCAAATAAATAGTCAGGATAGTTTCCTTGCCTGTTATTTCACAAAATGTAATGTGTTGCATAGAACTTGAAATGAAACAATCACAGTTAAAAAGCAGCAAAATTCAGAACATTCATACCAATACAATTGAAGTGGACTACAAATGAATGGTTCAGTTGGAAACAATGATCCAGGCATCTAACCCAAAGAAAAATTAATTTCATGATCTTTGAAAAGATAGAAGTGGTAGTTGAGAAACATTGGGTTTTGCTGTTAGTATGAAATTTGGTCTAAAACAGTCAGAGACAGACTCTTAACTTGCTTTGATCTTGGAATGGAAAAGAAAAATGAATGACTAGTGCAAGATAACTTGAAAGTTATAATTTATGTAAAGTGGGTAGCGCTGCTGCCATGCAGTTAGGAGACCCGGGTTCGTTTCCCGGGTCCTACCTGCGTGGAGTTTGCATGTTCTCCCCGTGTCTGCATGTGTTTCCTCCGGGTACTCCGATTTCCTCCCACATTTCAAAGACATGCAGGTTAGGTGCATTGGCGATCCTAAATTGTCCCTAGTGTGTGGGGGTGTGTGTGCCCTGCAGTGGGCTGGTGCCCTGCCCAGGCTTTGTTTCCTGCCTTGCACCCTGTGTTGGCTGGGATTGGCTCCAGCAGACCCCCGTGACCCTGTAGTTAGGATATAACGGATTGGATAATGGATGGATATCATTCCATCCATTCATAGGGTGGTCAGCCATGTCAGTCTTGTATGTGAGAGGACCTTTTTGTGCCACTATGGTGCATGTCCCTTGCCACTTGGTTAAAAGACTGCTCTCTGAAGTAGGCAACAATAAAAATACCTTCTGTCCAACAATAAGTTTTCCATCTTTGACTACCTTGTTGTACCACGCTTACTTGCTTGACTTGTGCATTCTCTATGTTTTCCTTCATGAATTGTGACAGATTTGCAAATGTTTCCTGCAACGAAGAACAAATGTTAGGCTGGAAAACAGCTGTATCAGGGCATTCACAATGTTACTTGCATTTGTCTTTTTCAAGGGAAAGGCTTCTGAGAACCTGGTTGCATTGTTGCACACCACCAGGATGTACTTGTGTCCAGCATGACTATGCTTAACAGGATCCACAATGTCAGCTGCAATCCTAGAATAAGGTTCTTCTACTACAGGCAAAGGTATAGTATTAGTGGAACTTTGTCTCCTCTCTTCACCGGTCCAACTTTCTGACACTCTGCACATGCTTTTATATAATTTGCTACATCTTACATTTAGGCAATAGAAATGTTATGTTAGTCTTTCAGATGTCTTTACTTTCTTCAAACCGCCTGACCAGGGAAGGCTATGGCTAATAAGTTAGTACTTTCTCCCTCAGAACATCAGACTCTGTCCACAGTTACCTTGATGATACAGGAGGTCATCCTTAACTTTTGCTTTTGTCTTGAAGCTTGGGCCCTTGTGACAATCACAGTCTCCATCTGCAGAATACCCTGTAAGAGCTCTTCGATTCCAGGCATGTCCAACCCTAGTAGAATCAGGTAAGGCATGTTCTCTTATACGCCCATGGGTAACTCATAACCCAATCCTTCGATCTCCAGGTTCATCCTGACCAAAGGATAGGTTACTTATTCACCACGGACACACCTCAATACTACCTGCTGACCTGACTCTATCACTTGGTTGACCAAACAATCTTTCCTCACCAAGGATTGGGTGCTTCTGGTGTCTGTTAATGCAGGGAACAATTTACCTGTCATAGAAACCCTCACAATCTTCTCCCTGTTCTTAAATGGAATCTTCTTTTCGGGTAGGGGGCAAGTAACAAAACATAGTTTTGTCTCCTTTCGTTTGTTCTGACAAAAATTGATTAGGTGGCCTTTCTCTCCACAGCCATGACACAACCAACCTCCCCCATTATCTGGTTTTGCAGGTGGGTTGACTAAACTCATAGGACCATGATCCATTTCACTCCGAGATATACCTGTGGGCTTTGCTGTTGATCTGGGCTTCTGATTGAGTTTATCTTCCCTCCACAGTTTCTGCAGGTTCCCCCCTGCTAGGTATTCTTTAGAAAATTCTGTGCTGGAACATCTAATTTACTGACAGAATCCATGTATAAAAAATATTATCTGATATTCAAAGCAGTCAGTGTCTTTTGTATGAACAAAGTTTCATCTGGAAATTTAGGTGAGTCAAAGTGAACAACTGATGTGATTTCAGTTTGTACCATTTATATTTTGCTTTGAAGTAGAGGTGTAATGACATTAAATGTATTCCAGGTGTCACACACATGCACTTGGGAGGCTCTGGTGTTCATCTAATATTAATTCAACCCCAAGTCGAGGGTTGGCACTATCACCTAGTGCTTCTCCTCTCATTTCTCCTGCAGATCGGTGATAGAATGATGAGTGACATCACTTCTGGGTTCTTGTCCCTGAGACTGCCTAACTTGCCCTTTCAACCAATTCCACCATCATCTAGCTTCAGTCTCATGTATGACTTGCGTCTGGAAATACATTACTGTGTTTCTTTTTCAGACTGCTTTATTATTTTGTTAATCAATTTTGCGGGAATCACTGGCTCATGTCCCAACTCTTTATGATCTCTCTGTTTATTACACTGGCATAGTCAGCAGGCTTTCCAACCAGAAATGAGAGAACTGATGAACTTCACACATCTGGTGGCAGACTGAAGGAGATGCAGGCTTTGCAGATTCAGGTGGGCAATTGGAGGACCCAGATGGCTCTCTGTGGAGAATGATTAGTTGGACTCTACCAAGTCCAACAAGACAGATGTCCCAAGATAGATGTGGAGCTTTGTCTCCTCATCTTCAATTGCACAGCGATCCATCAGCACTGGTATCATGCTGAGTGGGAACACATACTGATCTCACTCCTGACGGATGAGGCTCAAAGAGCTTTTTAAAACCTCGATGAGCAGGTCTCCAGGAACTACGATCATCTCAAGGTTGAGATTCTGCCTGATGTGGCATGACTCTACACAAGCATGCGAGGCAGCGTTGGGAGTGGCACTTTAACCCAGAGCAGGCTGTGTTAAGCATGTGAGCTCTGGAGGAAGCTCAGAAACTGGTTCGAATCGGGGCCAATACCACCAAGATGATGGTAGATATAATTATTTGTGACTATCTCATTAGTGCTCTCCCCAAGTCTCTTGTGCAGCAGGTCTTCAGGCAATCGTGGAAGAACAGAGAAACTAAGACCTTAGAATGACTCTGAACAGCCATACAAGTCAAGCATTCAGAATAGCCTGATGGCTGCCTGGAAGCCCAAATGGGCTGTGGCCAACGTAACAAGCCCAGCAGGTTCAACAAGGATTTAGCCACCTGGCCCAAGGATAAATCCCCACCTCCTTTGTGCTGTGGGACACATCATCCCCAATTATCCATCCTTTGACAAGCCGTTGTACTACAGCTGTGTCCACAGAAGAAGGCATTGTGCCTTGACTTCTGCTAAACCCTCTCCCTTCCCTTCCCTACATGGAATTAGACTCAATACTCTCATAATTTGTTGCTTGCCAGTATGTAATCCCGCAACAGTGTGGCACAGGAAGGACCCATCTATCATGTATTCATGGGGAAACCCAGTGATATCATTCCGCCACCTGTGTGATCAGCTTTCAGGGGGGAAACATGCACATACTAGGGTGGGACTGGTCCAAAAGAAGAAGCAGGACAGTATAACATCCACCTGTAAAAAAGATGGGGTTGGCCATGGATGGGGAAATCCCATCCTGAGTTGTGTCCACACCTTGCATTGCCCTAGATTGAGAGACAGATGACATGGCCACCCACTACAAGGTGGATGACATCATGCTGTCAGGCTCTCAAGTCACCACAGATGTGAGATGTTGCAATTCTAGACTCCATTCAGGGGGTTTATGGCACTTTCTCTCACTGACATACATTTTCAATTCCAGCAGATGCTAGGTTCATTTAAAAGGGAACAGCTGAACAAAAATTCTTTAAAATTTGCTAAGAATACAGTCGTTCTCGTAGACAGGCAATGAACAGCAGATACCATTCCACAATTGCTGCATTTTGTGACTGAAGATGATTTATTACATCCTGCTGCTGAAAACAAGGATGAGGTGAAGTCATTGTTGTTAGTACTAAAAGCCTACTGGCAGCACGTTTGCGAATTAGCTCACTACAATCTCCTTGGAGCCCAGTTCAAATCTGACAAGATGCTGAAATGTATTAAGCTCCATTTTATTGGTGTTAATGAGGAGGTCTTTTGCTTTGGTAGTTTCTACCCAGAATATCAACTGTGACAGATTCCTAGTAATGACCATAGTCCTCTTATTCCTTTGCCCTAAAAATACATCCCCTTTGAGAGAACAGGGGTAAGTGTAGATGGTTTGCTCCAACCATCCACACATTGACATAAATGCATTGTGGTCCTCGTAGATTATACTACTAACACTGTTATATGACTACTAAGGCTATTCTATTGAGACAAGCCAACTCAAAAAACATTGCATGAGGAGTTTTTGTAGTATTTGCATGAGAATGCATCCCTGAAGAAGTCTTTGAGAGGTTGCGAAATTACTCAGAATAAAATATTTGAAAACCTCAGTATACCATCTCCAAACAACTGTTACATGAGGTAGTCACAGAGGATAGGAGAAACTGGGAACAGTTTCTTCTCCTTGCGTTATCTGCATACAGGGAAGTCCCACACGCCTTCTACAGGTTTCTCACATTTTGCGTTATTGTATGGAAGACAACTCCTTTCAACCAACATTCCTGAATATATTGTGCAGTTACGTGATAGATTTGACAAGATTCGACCTACTGTCAAAAAAAACATGGGACATGTGCCCTATGAAGTCAAAGCAAGAAAAAATTTGGTAAGCTATTTGGTGAAATATTCAAATCATCAACCAGCTAAGTGCCTTTACCATGTCCACCTGCTGAAACTGTGGAAAGAATGGGAGCCCAATACCTTCTCCTTTCAGTCACAGTCCTTCTTTCTTCATAGGGGACAAATGGATTTTGCCCCCAATTTGATGCCGCAAAATGACAGGAGCTGTAATTTGCCCCCTTGTCTGTTCTACTAGTAGCAGATGTAAAACCTGAAAATACCTCTCTGGTTGCACATGACAGTATTATCGACCCGGGAGCAGTTATCAGAGAATGCCCAAATTTTAATCCCTGATCTATCCCTATCAGGTGATCTCGAACCCTGATGGCAATTGGTGCTTTTGCAGTGACTACCCTCAGTTTAATTAAGTCTCACGATTTGACTCATATCCAATTCCGGAAGAAGACAAACTTCTCACATGGCTCAGAAAAGCCTGCTATTTCACTACCCTTGATTTGACTAAAGGGTATTGGCAAATTCCCTAAATAGAATCCTCAAAGGAAAAGACTGTGTTTCGTACCCCCAGTGGACATTGGCAGTGCTGTGTCCTCCCATCTGAGCTGCACAGGGCTCTGGATGACTACAG
Source organism: Polypterus bichir lapradei (assembly GCA_026402145.1). NCBI lineage: Eukaryota > Metazoa > Chordata > Cladistia > Polypteriformes > Polypteridae > Polypterus > Polypterus bichir. The sequence goes on along the minus strand of JANRMT010062837.1, from coordinate 26,135,512 downwards.
ACGTCTGGTGGATAAAGTGCTATGACCCCACAATTCCTATAGTGCCACCTACATAGATCATATCACCAACCATTCCAGCGCCTGGGAGGAAAACGTTTGAGCTGTGCTTAATACACTTTAATAAAAACATCTTTATGGGCTTTTCAGTTAAACTGCTTACATAGAAATGTCTTTAGAGAGGTTGAGAAATGTGACATGTACAAAAAATATAAACCCACAAGAGAAAGTAAAATTACAGGCTATGCTGGTCAACTAACTTTTACTTGATGTCTGCAGAAATCTGCTCTGTGGTCACCTCCATTGATCGAACTCAAAAACTGAGTGCGCAGATATAGCTATTTCTTGAATCAGAAATGTCTAGCAGGTTGTGTGAATTGCTGGAGTTCATTATACAGTATACTGTGAAGTACTTGATCCAGATTTTAAAATAAAACAGATTGCTATGTGAACAGATTAGGCACATTTTACAAAATGCTTGGAAAGTAACTCTGTGTATAAGGAGATATCTTTTCTACAGACTCAATGCTATGGTGGCACGACATGCATTTCTTAGTTTTCATTGAATGTCTTTTGTTTAAAATAAAAACAAAAACAAAACTTAAGTTATTCTTTCAAAAAATAAACTCATTGAGGTGTATCACCAATGCTAAAAATGAAAACAGAAATAGTCAAACCTAATAAAACTAAATAAAACTAAACTGAAAATGAATTGGTAATTTTTTATAGAAATAAAAAGTAATCAATAAAGTACAATTAAAACAATCTTTGTCCAGGCTTTTCTTGAATTTTTCATCAATCACATATTATCAAATGAAGACAATATTACCATAATAGTTTACTTTTTGTTCAACTTGAAAAGATAGTAATAATGCTTATTTTCCTTTTTGGAATCAGTCAAGAATTGAATATGTCTTCTGTCGTATGTATTTACAATATCCTACATATAATGGTGCTTTCTAAATGCCCCTGTGTGTTAAATTACAGTACCTACATTGTATCAATCACATGCACTTAAGGGTCTTGTGAAGATAATGACTTACCAAACACAGCGTAGCTTTGAATATTTTTATTCTGATATAAAATGTGAATGTAAAATGTGGGCTATTGAAAACAATTACTATTATTATCTTATATTATTTTATCCATCTATCATGCATGCATACATACATTTTCTGCACCTGCTTATTCCATTACAAGGTGAAAAGGAGCAAGAGTTTATCCTTGAACCCAAAGACAAACTTCGCATGTGATGCCATTTTATAGCATGGCACTCACACACATAAAGTACTCAGGGCTCATTTGGGGTCACCAGTTACCATAATAACTATGTTGTAGGAATGCCGGTAGAAACCAGAGCACTTGGACAAAACTCACTTGGAGAATGTACAGCCTTCACAGTATAAATCCAGGACTCTTTAGTTAGTATAAATTTGTTAAAAATATATAATAAATGATTAATAATCTCAATTAAGTTTTTTTGAATGTGACTCTCAGTATTTAGACATATACAAACTAAGAAACTCATTTCTTACATTGAACAGTGGCACAATACAGGAGCAGTTGATAATTATTTTGATATCCAGACAGAAAAAGCTATGTGTTATATCTACCTTAATCAACAAGAGTACCCAGTATCTGCTTGGGATTGTCTCCTGCCATGTCTTTTTTCTGACCTCTATCAAAGACACAGCAGGAACCTTCTTGCCATACTGACTCCAGATGGACTTGAAAACTGAAAACAGCCCCTGAAGCCAGGAAAAGATCAGAACATAAGTTAATAGCCTCTTAATGTGCTCATGATGATATTGCAATGTAGAATTACAGATTGCAAATAAATAGCTAGAGTTTTTAAATACCAATAAAGAAAATCAATGTTTTACTATAGAAAGTAACACTGCCAACCCACCCATCAAGAGGCAAAATTCAAAACTACAAAGACTGATCAACAATCCAATAAGAAAAATGGACAGTTCAAGAAGCAAAGCAAAAAACTAACTTTTAAAATCATCAGAAACTATTTGTATTAAAATAATGTGCAAGTCGAGCAAGAAAATACACAAAACAACACTTGCCCTTAGGTGCTCAGTCAATTACAATATTCTATGCACAGACAATATTTTCTAAAACAAGCTGGTAGATACTGATGGATTGTGTGTTTGTGCAAGCCAAAGGTAGAATAGATATGACTAAATAAATATGTGACTGTGCATATATCGTTATAGTGGGAGTTAAATGAGCTGGCATTAACTTATTAAGAACAGAAGCCCAACTGGGATTTTCACACACAACAATGTCAAGGGTGTATTGAGAATGTGTCCCTACTTAAAAAAAAAAAAATCTATGGTGGAAAAATTATGTTAATAAAGTGTATTTACAGTTGCTACTGTGTGTAATAAAAGATAAGCTGTAGCAAAAGCTCATTGCATCTAGAATGCAGATTTCATAGTACCTTTTCATGGACAAGGTGAAGTAACCAAATGAGTTTTCCTTTCATCAGTAAAAACCAAAAAGATGTGATTGCAGTGCAATAAAGGATATAAGCAGTGAAGTAGCATTTGTCAGAGCAGGCAATATTTTCCTAATACACCATTGTCTGGTATTTGTGTCCCTTATTAACCTGGACGCCAGCAATTCGGGGCTCAGGTGCTAGACGGAAATGTGGGACTAACATTCTGAACCATTTTTTCATTTTTTTTTTCCTTCCCCCACAACCACTATCACATTCTTCCAATTATCAGTCCCCACCACACCATCCCTACTACATCCACAACTACTACCACTTCAGCTGGTACGGTCAATGATGGGTCCATCTCTGACCATCATTATGTGCTGTCCAAAAGCAATGACTAAGGCAAAAAGTGCCGCTTCTATAGAAAACATTGTGCATTGTGCTTTCAGAGGTTGCGGTTGAGTCCTGTTGTGAAAGTTCACTTGGACCCAGTGCTGTTTGCCTAATGGACAAAGGTTCAAATATAAAATGCAATTATCTGTCTGCCCACAGTGCTTATTACCATCTGGGCAAAACAACATTCTGAGGATTGTTTTTCAGTTTCTCCATTGCCTTCAATTCCATACAGCAATCACCTGTTATGGGCTAAGCTCAGAGACATGCAGGTGGATGATACTAAAAATGTACTACATATATTTCGGGCAGACAATAGTTAGTGAGGTTTAAGGACTAATTCTCTAATGTGGATGTAAGCAACACAGAAGCACCATGCAGGACAGTTCTGTCTCATTTTCTCTTCACCATTTACATCTTGAACTGTAAGTATAACACCAGGTCATGCCACTTGCAGACATTCTTAGATAATTCTTCATAAATGGGTTGTACTGGCAGGGGAAATGAAGCAGAATGCAGGAGTCAGATGGAGAACTTTGTTTCTTGGTGCAAAGAGAATTGTCTTCAATTTAACATCAACAAAACCAAGGTTATTGACTTTTGGTATACCAAAGAATCTCTAGGAACATTTCTCTATTCAGGGAGTGGATACAGAGAAGGAACACTGCTTCAGGGAGTTGAATTCTACATCAATTAGAGAGTAACTACTGAATATACAGTCATGTGAAAAAGTGACTTTTACAACATATTTGAACAGACAAACATTAGATTTTAATGAAAACAATGCCTACAGATAAAGGTTATACATGTAAACAAATGAAACATAACATTGATGTGGTGCATTCATTTTCATAATTTAAAAAGATCCATTAAATTAGAATCAGGTGTTCCAGATTAGGTACTGATAATTAGAACCTCCTCAGGGAGAGGAGGGAGGATTTAAACCACAGATATCCAGGATCTGGTGTTCTCTTTGCTATTGACCTGTGTGATGTCATTAGACCAAGATCAAAATATCTTTCTAAGGACCTCAGAAAGAAAGTTGTGGATGCCTACAAGTCTAGCAAAGGATTTAAAAATAAACATTCCACTTTAAGGAAAATCATCCAAAATTGATTGCTCTCCAAGAACCTTAATATTTCATTGCAAGATATACAGGTAATCCCTGCAAAAGTTGTTGTCAAACTGCAGGTATCTACAATCAGAAAGAAATTGCGTAAATTTGACCTGCATTTAAGGTGTGCTGGAAAAAAAGCCTTTGCTGTCTAAAAAGAACATTAGAACAAAATGAAGTATGCCCTTGAACATTCAGGCGAAAAACAGGCCTTCAAGAACTGTACTGTATGCTCTGGACAGATGATAGAGTGTTGTTTGGTCACAGTAACAGTAGAACAGTAGTAGTTTCACGTAAACTGAACCCAACATTTTAGGAGAAGAACCTCATACCAGTTGTGAAATATGGCAGTGAAAATTTTATAGGTTGGGGTTGCTTTGCTAGTTCAGGGTCTGTGCTGCTTGCAGCCATTGAGTCAACTATAAATTTTGCATCAAATCAAAGTGTGCTTCATAAGAATATGAGGCCATTGGTTTGAAAGTTGTAACCTGAACTCAACACGATAATGATCCAAAGCACACTAGCAAACAGACCAAGGAATGGACTTGCCTAGTCAAAGTGCTAATTTGTATACCATTTAAATGTTGAGGGGTGGGGGGCTGAAATGGGCTGTATATGTAAGAGAACACATGAACATCTTGCAATCAAAAGAATTTTATGTAAAGCAGTGGTTAAAAATTTCATCTCATTGATTTCAGAAACTGTTTGGCAGCTTTGCAGAACATCCATATGAAGCCCTGTCTGTTAAGTTGGGTAATACCAGCTTCTGAATCCAAAGGTGCAATTACATTTTCCCCAGTAGACAAGTGTATCTATGGATATATTTGTTGAATAAAAAATTTCCTTGTGCTTTTATTCAAGTATATAACCTTTATATGGAGGTGCTTATTGTATAAAAATCAACTGCTTACCAGTTCTGATATATTTAAAAAGTCAACTATTTTCATAGGGTGTACTTACTTTTCCACGCAAAATGTTAAATAAAGCAGATTTTATTAAAATTGGATAGAGACATTATTCACATTTTCTACAAGTCTGTGATGGCCAGTGACATTTTCTATGCTGTTGCATGCTGGGCCAGTAACATTACTACAAGAGAGTCCCACCAAATCAACAAGCTAATTTAAAGGGTAGACTCAGTTATGGGATGCACTGTGGACCCCCTGGAGGATGTAGCAAATGACAGAATGAAAACAAAACTGACAGCCATTATAAACAATGCTGCACATCCTCTCTCTGATACATAACTCTGAGTACTTTCAGCCAATGAATTATTCAGCAAAGAATGACTACCAGGTCTCCTTTATACTAACAGTAATGTCTGCTCAGCCAAACCAGAAGTATACAATATGCACAGGAAAGCATGAAGAAATAAAAGACCTATTTGTAATCTGTTTTCATAGGAACTGAAGTTTTAAAATTTAAGGCTAAGAAGTAAGATGCTTAAACACACTTAAGACAGAAAGTAATTGCTGCTTTGTCTGAGAGCATTGGATTTACTTGCTGGATTTACTATACCAACGTGATACCACACATGTTAGTAATACCATCTATATGAATAAAAATAAATAGTTTGTGTCTTGTGAAATTCCTGAAAATGTTATTCCATGAAGGCAGTAGGAAGGTCTTGCAACAGAGAGGGGAAAATATGCACTGACACTGACATGAGGGTATAGGATGGTGGGCATAGCCTGGGTAGATATTCTCTGTGTGTTTTAGTAGCCACAGGAGAACAACATTCGGAGTACTAGTAGATAGATAGATAGATAGATAGATAGATAGATAGATAGATAGATAGATAGATAGATAGATACTTTATTAATCCCCAAGGTGAAATTCACATACTCCAGCAGCAGCATACTGATAAAAACAATAAAAACAATATTAATTAAAGAATGATAAAAATGCAGTGCAAGTTAAAAAATGCAGTAGTGAAGGACAGAGAAAAATGTTAAACCTGGAAAAAAGCTGATAATGTTTGAGGACAGATGACCCAGCAGCTGACAGACATGTCTGACTTTATGCTACCTACCAAGTTGGTCTGATGTTTGGGAAAGCCAGACATTCAGAATTTTACTTATACAGTTCTTCATGTACTTCTCTCTAGATTCACATCTAACAACACATCTAAAATCACCTTTTGTCCTGACCCAGATTCAAACTTATGCAGGGAACATTGAAAGTGGTTCTTTACTTTTTAAATACCCACAATTCTGGTTTTAAAAAGATGTTCTTTAACCTATTAGGTCTCTTGGATGCTGCCTCTTTATAGCTCTCACAGGTTTTCACGTACTTCACGTTGTATTTACATATTTGGCTGTTATTGGTGGTTCCTTGCATTTCTGTCTCATAAGATTTTAAAACCAAAGTTTGACTCTGTCCCTGTAAAGTTTGGATATTCCTTCCTCAACAACTCAAAAAAAAACATATTAGTAGCTGTTGGGTTGCTGTGTGCATGAGCTTGGCTTTGATGGATTCTTGTTGTAATAGGAGAGAATCAAGAGGAAAAAGGTTTGGAGACCCATCCTATATATTGCAACAGACAAATGCAAAAAAAAAAATCAGCCAGTATTTACAAAGGACAGAGTCCGAATAGAACTAACAGGGGAGGAGAGGTCTTTGGCTTTTATAGGTTGTGGGAAGAGGAGGGACTGTGAGGGGAGTGGCAGAAGTGAGGTCAGTAGGAGGATGTTGTCTGGACAGGAATGCAGATGTTGATGCCAATTTAGCTGGGTTTCCCTTCTGATGATCTGTAGAAGAGGGAGAAAAGAGGTTTATCAACCCCCAACCCGAAATCTTACCCTCAGTTAAGTACTTTGACTGCCTCCTATGCGCATGTGTGTGACATTGTCCAGGAATGTTATTGCCATAATGCACAATGTCATTGAGATAAGTTCCAGCCCCTATGATTCTTGCAAAGATATAAGTGGGTTCATAAAATGGAGGTTTGTTTGTCCAAATGTATTCCTTTTTGCATACATTGAAAGTATTAAAATGCAATAGGTTGTCCCCTCCTAATAGTTAAACACAGTTTAATATTAAATAGTGAAGGATCAGCAAATTAATTAGCCTAGAAAGTTAACAGAAAAAATGACTTGAAATATGTTACTGCATTTATGACATTTTTTTATTGCAAACTGAACATATTACATTTAATTGAAACTCTTTCACCTTCCTCCTAGGCATTTATTTTTGTTGTGTAAATAATGCATATTTTGAAATGAAAGCAGTATCTCATTCTTTAGCCTTTTATTTACAATTTTACAGTATATATACTGTATATACCTATATATTTATATATATATACAGTAAAATTGTAAATGTATAAATATAATGCAATATTGTATACAATAATATAATATTGTAAACATGTAAACTTATGCACTGACATGACAGTACAGGAATGTAAAGGGCCATTAATTACTCCAGAGGCAAAGGAAAAAGGTAGGTCAAAAAGGCATGTCTGTCCATGATAGGGTGTCCAAAAACACAACTCAAAAAGCAATTCACAGAGGCCACTTAGCCTGATGGTAGACTCTTTTAAATGTGAGAAGAATCCAACATAGAGATAAGCCATATATATACAAGAGGAGCAGAAGAACCCAACACAGAATTTACTTAAGTGTAATTCTGGCCAGAGGCCTCATTTATAATGCTTGTGTACACAAAAAAAGAGGCTTAAATTGGGCATACACAACTTCCTATGCAAATGTTAAGATTTATAAAAAAACCTAACCATGGAACATACATATATTTATAGCAACTTTGACCCATGGTTTTGCAACATTTTAGAGAAATTGCGAAATGACAACACACTTGATAAAGAAGGGACTGGTGACCAAACTGTCAGACATAAGACTTCCGCACTCCACCTGCCTATGGATCAAGGACTTCCTGAGTGATCGCACTCAGAGGGTTAGAGTGGGCCCCTACTTCTCTACACCCATCAGCTTCATCACTGGTTCCCTACAGGGCTGTGTGCTGTGCCCCCTGCTGTATACCCTCTACACCCATGATTGCATTCCTGCCCACCACAGTAACACCATTGTTAAGTTAGCTGACGATACCACGGTAGTAGGGCTCATCTCTGGGGGGGATGAGTCCGCCTACAGGGATGAGGTGGAGCGGCTGGAAACATGGTGTAGGAATAACAACTTGATCCTAAATATAGCCAAGACCAAGGAGCTCATCGTGGACTTCAGGAAGAAGGCAGACAACATCCAGCCACTCTTCATCAATGGGGACTGTGTGGAGAAGGTCTCAGACTTCCGCTTCTTGGGAGTTGCTGAGGTAGTGAAGAAGGCCCAAAAGAGACTCTACTTCCTGAGGGTGCTCAGGAAAAACAGCATCTCTGAGAAACTGCTGGTTTCCTTTTACCGCTGCACAGTAGAGAGCATCCTGGTCTACTGTCTCTGTGTGTGGTTCTCCAGCTGCACAGTAGCACAGAAGAAAGAGCTCCACAGGGTCATTAAGGTTATTAAGGTAAGCGGATAGTCGGCTGTCCTCTCCCCTCACTAGAAGAACTAGATAGTTCCTGTTGCCTCAGGAACATCAAGAAAATTCTTCAGGACCCATCAGGCCCAGGACATGCATTGTTTGAACAACTGCCTTCAGGCAGACGTTTCAGATCCATAAAGACTAAGACAAATAAACTGAGAAACAGTTTATATCCTTCAGCCATCACCATGCTGAATGCTGCTAAGTGGTCAATCTGACCTGGTGCACCTTTATGTTTACAATACAATACACCCTCATGTTTACAATACAGCTCTAAGTTAACATTGGATAAGGGACAAGTGCAATTTGATGTATGTATGAGTGTGTAGCAGTGCTACTATTAGTTAAAACCACATCTTCCAGCAGTCCCTGCAGTGGCTGTTTGGGTCAAATGTGGTCAGAGGGGCTTAAAAGGAGGGCAGGTGTCCAAAGAAAAAAAAGGTGTTTTTTGTTGTTGTATTTTGTGTTCCGTTTACCTGTCAGACTGCCTTCTGCTGATTAAGCTGTATTTAGTCTTTGTGTCCTGGATTGTTGCGTTGCCGGGGTCTGGATCCTTTTCTGTCTACCTGTGTGCTGAGGACTGAAAGTGGATTCATTGGCTTACCCGCAAGAAAAGGAGCACTCCTGAACCATCCATCCATCTTCACCCTTACAGTGTCTATGGGTTGGACTGTTTTTTCATTCCCTTTCAGCGTACAGATCTCTAGACTTTCTATCATTATCTTTCATTGCATCCGGTGTTGTTTTCCATGGACTTTGCTGTGTGGAGTTGTTTGTGTTTATATGTTTAATGTAATATCGCCGTAGGGGTACAGGGGTGGTACTATTGTTTTCATTTATATTATTTAATTTCATTATATTCTTTAATTGTTGTTAATTCCCAGTGTGCTTTATTTTGTCTCTGTTTGTGAGTGTGTGTGGGTCGGGCCAAGGCTAGGAGTGTCCCTGGGATCTCCTCTATAAAAATAAATAAATCACTGTAATATTGACGGTGTGAATCTTAGCGGCACCGGACCGCTACAAGTGGAAAACATTGTTCTGCTGTTATGGACTGTTTTGGTACTTATTTTATTCTCTTTTTATTTTAGTTATAACTTGAGTAATTGTGTTTTTTATTTTTTATTTTTTTTGCACTGAAAAATTGCACCTAAAATTTCGTTGTACAATGTCTCATTGCTACAAAGACAATAAAAATTTTGTTTTGATTGATTTGATTTGAAAGGCAGAAAATGATGAATCATATGTATTATTGTGATATTATAATTATATTACAATAACGGATTGGTGATATGAATTATTAAATAATAATTTGTAGCACCGACCCATTATTATAATATGTGTTCATGTGACAAATATATTAAACCTCAAAAGTGTTGACTATGATGTATAGGCTATATATCAGTTCCCTTTTAAGAGGACCAAGACTGCACATTTTCACTGAAGAACTTTGTTGGTTTTTTGTCAGTTTATATCGGGTACCTGTTGTCACTTCGTAGTGTACTGGCTGACAGATCAGGAATATCTCAGCAAAGCTTCACTCCATCTTGCCTGCTATACTGATAGCCATTAGCTGACTGAGAAGGTGGTACATCTAGCTTTCATATGGTGTGGGTGTGCATATTTAAAACATGGTTTTGCCAACATAAAAAGGAAATTTGCAGCACTGTCTGGATCTCCTAACATAATTGGAGCAATTTACTGCACTCATATTGTAATAAGGACATCTAGCGAGACTGTAATTGCTTTTTTCAATCACAAGCTGTTACATTCCATTAATACACAAGTCATATGTGATGCCAAGATGTGAAAAAACATCATGTCTTTTTAACAGGATCCTTGTTAAGGAGTAAGCTCAGAGATACTGTATGCCACGGGTGGGCAGATTCAGTGCTGGAGGGCCATAGTGGTTGCAGGTTTTTGTTCCAACCCAGTTGCTTAATTAAAAGCTAATCCTTGTCAATTATTTAATTTCATGGCTTGCTAGTGCTTTAATTCTGTCATGTCAAGTCATTCTAATATCTTAGATTTTTTTTCCTTTCTAAGAATATCATCTAAATGCTTTGAAGTGTAAAACAGACAAGTTATTCTCAGTCCTTCACTTTTTTCTCTTCACTTTGCCTCCAAGTATTTAATTAAACCCAATAGTGCATGATAAATACACACAGATGTGAAAAAATGCTGGTTTCTTTTGTCATTTGCATCTAATTGCTAATAAGGAGTAATTAAAAACCAAGACTACAGCTGTTTAAGACTAAAATAAGCAATAAGGGTTCAAAATCTTAATAAGCGAGACAACTAAAGTGAAGCAGAAATGTTACTTGAGCAATAAGTGCTTCTTATTAAACAATTGGGTTGCAGCAAAAACCTGCAGCCACTGCGGCCCTCCAGGACTGAATCTGCCCACCCCTGCTGTATGCAGATGAATGAGCCTATGACATCCTGAATAATGGACTATATGTCAGTCAGACTACAGTTTGTGAGACTCAAAGACTGTGTTCTTGATACTGTTGTGAACAATACTGGAGAACCTCAAGGAGCAGTCCTGTCTCCTTTTCTCTTCACCCTCTATACCTCCAACTATAAATATAACACCAGGTCAAGTCACTTGCAGAAATTCTCAGATGATTCTTAACTTATAGATTGAATTGATAAAGGGGGTGAGACAGAGTATAGGAGTCAGGTGGAGAACTTTGTCTCTGGGTGCAAAGATAATTGTCTGCATATTAATTTCAGCAAAGCCAAGAACCTGATAATTGACTTTTGGTGCACCAGCGAGTTTCTATGCCTGGTCACAATCCAGTGAATCTAGAGGTGATGCACTCCTACAATTACTTGTAGGGCCACATTGATAACAGGTTGGACTGGTCTCATAACAGAGAGGAACTATACAGTATAAGAAATGGCAGAGCAGGCTTTTTTATTTTCTTTTTATCCTGGCAATCTGATCATTGTTACTGTATATCTGTAATTCTAGACAGTTTTTTTTATTTTTGTGATTGCATTTTTAGCACTTTAAGCTACACCCTTCTAAGAAAATGTATTATAGAAATAAATATTGATTTTCTCACATCACTGTGCTATGGTAAGCATCCATATATTTTATTCATTAACTACTCAGTCTCTTTATGCTTTGATCTTTAGTTTTGACTTTTGACAATTTGCTGACTTTTGCCTAGCAGTTTGGTTATGATTTTGATTAGACCATTCTGGATTTTTCTTTTGTATGCTTTTTGGCCTTACTTTTCACAGCTCTTTTTCAATCTGTTTTTTTTAAATGTCCTTTTATATCAAATGAAGAATTCCATCTGTGCATTTTATGCAAATAAGACTCCAGCTGTTTTTTTCAGAGCAAACAAAGTCTTCAACTACAGGCTGTAACACTGTTGGTCTTTGAATAGCTGCTGCCCCAAATTCCAGTGCTGAAGAATTTCATACATTGATTTAAATAGCAGAATTTAAATTAATCTATATTGTGCCGATAGACTGCATAATTAAAATCAGATCCTCCATCAAGGCCTATATTAGTAAGTCTTCATGTTCTCCCCATGTGTTTATCGATAGATTAGTATAAGTGAGTGTCAGTGAGATTCCCAAATCAAAAAAGTTATCCTCAGTTCTTTATTACCACAATCTCAATTAAAGTGACTCATCATGCATTAAAAATCGGACAATTGGTTTGTGGGGCTTCAATTTCAGTTTTTATATTTTGACTTTTTTTTTTTTTTTTTTATCGTGCCTGTGAATAATATGCAGGTGACTTCTTGGCTCTTTCTAAAACCTAAGCTTTTTATTAAAATGCAATGAAGTGTAATCCGTTCAGCTCAGATACATTGTTATTTGTATAAAGTACAATGGAACTCATATGTGCTCTTTTCACTACGCTAGCACTTTTGAGTTATGCTCTATAGCCTATGTAAAGTAACAACACAGAATTTAATTGGCAAAAAACAGGTGGTGTTTAGGAAAAAAATTATCATGATTTGTTATTACAAACCATGTCAGAACATAACCATTGAAGAAACAGAATTGCAAAAGCAAAGAAATTATAATATGCAGAATATAGCATGGTTGATGGAGTAGTAAGGAATAAGGGTAGACCACATTAAATTTTAATAGAATAAAATAGAGGTTCTTATATTTCATCCAAGTGGAACTTTCAATGTTCCTCCTTGCAGTCTTGGCCCATAGGAACCTTTTGTGAAGACGTCTGTTAAGAACTTTGCGGTTAGTTAGGCTTCTCTCTCCCAATTACAATTACCTTTAAAATTTTAAAACACCTGGCCCCTGGCTATTTATGTGGCCTGATTAGCCGACCAGATCTTTCTCAGAACACAAAGAGCCAGACTAAAAACTGAGAGGCAACGGGGCATTTTCTATCCTGGCTCCAAAATTATGGAATCAGTTATCTTTAAATATCAGGATGGCGCCATCATAATTGATTTTTACATCTCGTCTCAAAACTCATTTTTACTTTTTGGCTTTTCATTCTTCTTCAAAGTTGATTATCCTCCCTTGTGCTACTTTAATTTTTATATTTGTTTCTGTCATTATTTTTAATATTTATTGGTTATTGACCTTGCATAGCACTTTGGACTCAACTCTGTTGTTTTAAGGGCTTTATAAATAAACGATTGATTGATTGATTGAAGGGGGACTGCCACAACTCCAACAATGGCACCTGCTGCAGACAGACAAGTGCTAAGAAATGTATCATTTTCTTGATAAAATAATACCAAGAATCTGTGATAAAATTACTGTTTTTTGAGTTTACGTTTGTTGTTACAAGCATGACTCCACAATGCATAAGGGATATTTGCTTAAATCAAAACCATTGCCTACTTCAAAACAGATGTCTTCAGAAAGCTTTAAGACTTTTTTAAAGGCTAACCCTGTGGCTCATTATTTTTTCTTCCATTGTATATGGCAAATTAGTATATATTGCAACTGTGAAGAAATCACTTTAACTTTAAAATACTGAATCTGTCCTTGAAGACTATTGGTTTGTTTTTGACAATGATTTCCTTCTCATCTCCTGGACCAAACTGCACTTTTTACCTTGTGGTTTGCCTTTTTTCTACTTCAGGCAGAACCAATCCAGATATTAAATTATCTGCTATAACCATAGATAAAGGGGATTTAATTCTCCCCTTGACAAACTGATTCCTGAGAAAATGATTAACAATTAGTCCTACTGACAAATGTCCAGAAGCCCACAGTCTTTCTTAGGCATACCTCTTCCTTAATGAGCTCCAGCAAATCAGGCATGGACAGAAAGCTTGCTGCTGACATTTACTGTTTTTCAGTAGTGTAATTCCCCAAGACAGTGAATCCAGTGTTATAGAAGGGTCCTCTCACAGTTACAGGTTTGATGATTTTTCAAAAAAGGTACAAAAGTTCTTTAACATTAAGTTTATATTAATTATGAGGAAAACAAACAGAAAAAATAAGTGCCTCTTCATCCCTGCAATTCTTGCTTAAAAGCACCAAGCCCAACATTAGATTGACAGTCATTTGTACAGTCATTTAAATTTAAAGTGGGAAACTCTTTTCTTTAGTTTCCCACCTGGTCAGCACAGCCCAATAAACAAAGCACACAACACTTTCTTTCTTTCTTTCTTTCTTTCTTTTTTTCTTTCTTTCTTTCTTTCTTTCTTTCTTTCTTTCTTTCTTTCTTTCTTTCTTTCTCTTTCTCCTCCTCTTCCCCTCTCCTTCTGCCTCCACTCCTCCGGCAAGCTTCGTCTCCCTTCCTCCTGACTTTGTATCCCTGAATGAAGGCCAGCAACTCCATTTAAGCCACATCCAGGAGCACTCCATGTGGCTCGTTAGCAAGGTCCAGAAGTACTCCCAGGTGTGGCTGATGCCCAACATAGTAGGACTGTGCAGACTCTGCAGCACCCCCTGGTGGCACCCACAGAACCCAACAGGCTGTCGCAGCTCCCAGCATGCCTTGCAAAAATCTGTGGTGCCACATGTATATGTTTTGTTTGTGTGTGTGTGTGTGTTTGAAAAAACATTATCTTTTCCAGTACAAAAATATTAATTATTCATTGGGTGGGTTTGTGTTCCTTAGGTTCGCTTATAGCAGGGGTCCTCAATCACGGTCCTGGAGGGCCACAGTGGCTGCAGGTTTTTGCTCCAACCCAACTGCTTAATAAGAAGCACTTATTGCTCAAGTAACACTCCTGCTTCACTTTATTTGTCTCACTCATTAAGATTTTGAGCCCTTATTGCCTATTTTAGTCTTAAACAGCTGTATTCTTGGTTTTTAATTGCTCCTAATTTGCAATCACATGCAAATGACAAAACAAACCAGCATTTCTCCATTTAGCTTGTTACCATTTACACCTGTGTCGATTTATGAAACACTACTGGGTTTAAATAAAAACTTGGAAGGAAAGTGAAGAGGAAAAAGTGAAGGACTGAGAATTACTCATCCATTTTAGCCTTCAAATCATTGGGATGATATCCTTAGAAAGGGGAAGAAAATCTAGGATTGAGGACCCCTGGCTTATAGCAACGTGTATGGGTGCTTGCATATTCTCCCTCTGCTGTTGTTGCTATCCCTATAGGTATTCCATGTTAATTGTCATGTTAATTTGTGATTCTAAGCCATCTATCCTATCCTGCTGAGATGAGAACATTGCATAAAACGGTATGAAAAAAAAAATAAAACAAAAAACTCCTTAGCAGTTATCTGAGCTTGTTTGCAAACTCTAAATCACACATGCATGTGCCAAGTACATTTTTGCAAAGTGTTCTACACCAGTACATGATCCTGCACACAAACCTAACAGGCCAACAATGCATCCCTGACCTGTACTCTTCATTTTAAATGTTCAGAGACCTAAATGTCATGTCAAGGTGATTGCTAAACTATGTGGTTTACACTTGCAAATGATCTCCACATATTGTACATAGATCTGTTCTTCTCTGAACAGAAGAACTTAAGAAGTTTGACAAACTAGAGGAGATCATTCAGGCCATTCAGCATGTTTGGTAAGTAGATACAATATCCTATCCATATTATTATTAGTATTACTGCTTCAGCTATGTGATTGGGAAAGTAAAGGACAACATTCTGTAAGGCACTGGGATCTTCTAAGCAGCAAATCCCTTGGAGTCACATTTAGTAGATAAAATGGATGTGGTGACTGCCACCCTTATCCAGGGCACCACCATGGAAACGTTAACCAGATACACTTCTCCACAGATCCATTAAGAGCTTTTATAGAATGGTCCCCTTAGAATATATTTTTCTTATTATCTTTTCTCCCTTCCAGGCGTAGAAGTAATGTAGGTAATGCACAAATTATTTGACTGAGGCAAAGTGGCTGACATTCAGCTTGCAAGCCTATCAATCCTCCAATTAAATGTGAAAATCTCATTATAAAGAAGTCACTGGAAACATCACTAGAAAAGAAATACATTATTTAGAGAACTGCAAAAAAGAAACCAGTAGTAAAGCAACTGATGCTATTCACTTAAAGCAATACAACCACAACACTTAAAAGAATTTAAATTTACCTCAATTGCTTCTAGTCATGTATAAAGAAAAATCACCATAATGAATGATTACTGTTTCAGAGTAAAATAAATAAAGGTTTCCTGGTTAAATGGAATTTTGTGGTTCAGCATTTTGCTTTTGTCATATTTTTAGAATCTTACAAATCTGATGTTTCATAAATCTTTATTTCAAGATTTCACACTTTTTATCAATGGCTTTATATTAAGCCGCACTTTAAACTCTTTTTCACCAAAGACCATTAGTCCTCAAAGGTAATTTCAAAAGTGACAAAATAGGATTTAAATTACATCTTGAGATCTATTGCACTTCCACAGTGTAACTTTTTTAACTATTAAAACTGAGAATAAATCAAACTCACTTTTTTTAGCAAACATTTTTATTAATGAATATATATTTTAAAGCAGAAAAGCATTCTTTGACTTTGATAATCTTTGAAAAGCAGTGTTAAAAACTGCAGTGTGGATAGACTTTAGTTTTAAATCTAATCTTGAATTAGTTTCCAGCAGTGCATTTTCTAAATTAAATGCTTCTTTTTTCTGGTAATGTATCAAAATCAAAGAAATAATGATAAATATTAGTGTAATCCCTCAGTAAGTACTATATTTTAGATTTCTTCCCCAGCATTAAACTGCATGAACTATTACAGGTGTTGTCTCCTATTTCTATTCTGCTTTTAAATTACCAATTTACCAAAGGGCTGCAAGCAAGTCATACTTAAGAAAGCAGCTTCACCTTGGGATGATAGCTATTGTCTATTCTCTGAAGGACTAGTATTGCATTCTCCTGCTGTTCCTCATGTATCTAAATGATTTTACAATGGTTATTAGTTTAATTTCCAGAAAGCCTGTGGTAGCTGAAGCACTTATAGAACAGCTGAAATTATTATAAAAGCTACCAGTCTAACATATATGACTAGACAGATGCATTACAGATGAGCTCAGAGGATAAACGGATACTTTTTTGTTTGTCACCCTTGGCGTGAGTGGTTTATTATGTAGAAGCATTATATCAATATAATTTTGATCACTATAATCTCATTGTGTAAAATTCTGAAAAAAAATTATATGTGTGTGTTTAGGATTGAATAAATTTAAAGTTTTACAGCAGATGTAAGTCTTTAAATGTGGATAAATAAGTTTCAACCTGTTTGCTCTCAATGGTTGAAACCAGGGCCTCAGTTTCATGTGCTGTATGATACAAAAACCTAAGGAACAAGGTTTGAATTTGTCACCCAGCTGTGGTTTAGCATTCTCCTCATGTCTATGTGGTTTTGATTTCATATTCTCAAACCCTTATGGGTTAGCTTGCTTCTCAATTCCAAATTGTCCCCTATATGGGAGTGTGAATGATCAGCTCTGCAATGGATGATGCCCTGTTTAAGGCTGTTTCCTGTAGGCTTTGCTTGTATTATATGTTCCATTGCAGCACTTAATCTAATAATATAACAAGATTCCCTGCACAAGTAGAGCTGGGATTCTTGAATTTAGGAGTCTGACATTTAAAAAAATAGTTTACATTACAGAATGTCTCAAAATAGTAAATGAACAACAGGCAGTTTTACACAGCTTATCGTTCTAGTGGGATAGCTTATACTGTCAAGTAGCATATTAGTTAAACCTTTTACAGCAAAAGTCAGACACCTTATAACATTACAAGATGCTGAGAAATTAATCCACGCTTTTGTTTTCAGTTGACTAGATTACTGTAACGCTCTCCTCTCAGGACTACCCAAAAAAGACATCAATCAATTGCAACGAGTGCAAAATGCAGCTGCAAGAATCTTAACTAGGAAAAGAAAATCTGAGCACATCTCTCCAGTTTTGATGTCACTCCGTTGGTTACCTGTGTCATTTAGAATTGACTTTAAAATCCTGCTTATAGTTTACAAAGCCTTAAATAATCTCGCTCCATCTTATATTTCGGAATGCCTTTCACCTTACACTCCAAATCGTAACCTTAGATCTTCAAATGAGTGTCTACTTAGAATTCCAAGAGCTAAACTTTAAAGAAGCGGTGAGGCGGCCTTCTGCTCTTATGCACCTAAAATCTGGAATAGCTTGCCAATAGAAATTTGCCAGGCAATACTGTGGAGCACTTTAAAACACTGCTGAAAACACAATACTTTATCATGGCTTTCTCATAGCTTCATCTTAGTTTAATCCTGATGCTCTGCATATTCAATTATTTATTATGATTATTCATGGTGGTTCTAAAATCCGTATTAACCCCTACTTTCTCTTCTGTTCTTTTTCTGGTTTTCTATGGTGGTGACCTGCACCACCACCACCACCTGATCAAAGCACCGTGATGTCCCTACATTGATGGATTAAAGGCCAGAAGTCCACATGACCGTCATCATCAAGATCTTCCATGAGAACCCTGAATACAATGAAGACTGATTGAGGTCATTTATGCTGGGCGGTCTCGTACCCTGGAACCCCTGAAGATTTTATTTTTTTCTCCAGCCGTCTGGAGTTTTTTTTTTTTTGTTTTTTTCTGTCCTCCCTGGACATCGAACCTTACTTTTTTTCTATGTTAATTAGTGTTCCCTTATTCTAATTTTTATTTATTTTGTCTTTTTTCTCTTTCTTCATCATGTAAAGCACTTTTGAGCTGCATAATTTGTATGAAAATGCGCTATATAAATAAATGTTGTTGTTGTTGTTTCTTGCCTCATTTAATTTTACACAGTCATCATTGTCAATTGGTCCAAAGCTTTCTTTGACTTGCTTCAATATCTTTGATTTACACCAATGTGTATTTTTGTCTTGCTATTTTTTCTGACTTAGTTTTCCATTGCTTTTACCAGTATGGAACAAATAATCCATGTTGAGTGGTTAATAATAAAAGTGATGCAGTGGTTTAATTTTTTCTTTTGGAGATTGCATGTGCCATTTGTTTATGCATGAGAATCATTATTCACACTTGACCTCACAAACACATACAATACACACCAGTTATTCGTTTTATGTTTTGCATGTATTTTAACACAAATAATTATTAAGGAAAATAGTTAGAGTTGAGAATGAAAATCACAAGTTAATTAATGCATATTCTTAGTCTTTATCTATACTAATAAAAGGCAAAGCCCTCACTCACTCACTCACTGACTGCCTCATCACTAATTCTCCAACTTCCCGTGTGGGTGGAAGGCTGAAATCTGGCAGGCTTATTCCTTACAGCTCACTTACAAAAGTTAAGCAGGTTTCATTTCGAAATTCTACACGTAACGGTCATAACGGTCGACAACGTCCGCCATGTTGAACTTTCTTATTTATGGCACCATCTTCATGAAATTTGGTAGGCGGATTCCCTGCACTAACCGAAACCGATGTATGTACTTATTTCGATGGTATGACGCCACTGTCGGCCGCCATATTGAACTTTCCAACGTCACTAATTTTC
>JANRMT010062837.1:26082388-26096318 GCA_026402145.1 Polypterus bichir lapradei | reverse complement strand
AGATAGATAGATAGATAGATAGATAGATAGATAGATAGATAGATAGATAGATAGTGAATGCTGTGCTGGATACTTTCCTGGCCGGGACACCGTGATGGAAGGACAGTATGGAAGGAGGCATAACCTTTCCAAGACAGGACTGAAGCAACATCCGTTACAAAAAGATAAATTGATGGATAATGTCACCCCAATATGGCAGTTGGCAGTGCTCTGCTGATGTGTATCCAGCAAGGACATCTGCAGGGATGTATGGGAGTCATATTCCTGATGGTGCCACCAGGGGGTGCAGCAGGGAGCTGCTTCAGGAGGCTTCCATCTGACCCAGAAGTGCTTCCGTAAGGCTATGCCCCAGTACCAGAAGTACTCCTGGGTCTGAAAAAAAAGCGACCTGTCCAGCCTCCTCCAAGGAATCAGAGTTGGGAGGCAGAAGGCAAAGCACACCTTTGGAAAAGGAGGAGTGGTTATCGGATGGCTTTGGAATTTATCTGTGAAGGTATTTTGTTGAAAATAAAAATGTTTATTTTATACCTGAGTCTGTTTAGTGTGGTTTGTCTGGTGTTTTGGGGCTCAGTGGCATTTTTCTGATTTTTGCTATATTTAGTCCCAGATTTGCTAAAATTCAAAGAAAGCTAACAGAAAGAAAACTTCTCACTTGACAGTGTGACCACTAGGGAACTCCAGGCACAAGTGCACAGACACATTCATGGGTTCAAATAAAGGTTATTTTATTCTACAAAGCACATTTCACAGGCTCTTCCTCCAGATCCAATTCAATCACATTTCCAATTCTGGTTCTTTTTCTCCTTTCTCCTCCCAGTAAACCTTGTCTACCCCTTCTCGACTCCAACCCTACCCCTGGTACATACTCTCTCCTAGTCCATTTATTTTCTGTCTCCCAGAGTGGAATGAGAACTGGGAATCAACCTTTGGTCTTCTGATTGGGTAAGGCACCACTCTCAATCCCAGTCGGGATGCCAGTGTGTCCGTTATCACTTTACAACAGTTACACCCACATAAGCATTATGCAGGTGTATTGCTGTAGGTACTGTATGAAGAAGCCAAGGTAAAATATCTTGACACACTTCTGCTGAATAAATCTTTCCCTTAAAGAACTTAATGTGAATGTGTGAGGATGTGCAGCGTTATTTATAATGGCACTCATGTTTTCATTCTCTGATTTGCTATTACCTCTAGTGGGTTGAGAACAAGTCCCACAACTGAGCCTGCCTTCTTAGCTTATTGATTTGGTGGGCCTGTTTTAAACTGATGTTACCAGCCAAACATACATACTACAGCATAGAAAATCACACTGGCAATCACAGAGTTGCAGCGTATGTGAAGGATGTTGCTACCCATATTAAAGAATTACACTCTTCTAATAAAAAACAGCCAGGTCTTCCTTTTCCTTTATAGATCCAATATGTTTTGAGAACAGTCCAGCCTGTCATTGTTATGGACACCCAAGTACTTGTGACAATGCACCACCTCTACATCCACCCCCTGAATAGTGACCAGGCGTAGAGGTCCAGACCATTTTGAAGACACTGCAGAAAACAAAAATCATAATCCTAAAAGTGCTAACAGCTTCCTCCAGGTAAGAGTAAAACATGTGGAGCAGATAGATAATTGCATCCCCCACTTCTATCTTTGTCTGATGGTCTACCAGAATAGGACTCATACTAGAAGCAGACACTCAGAAGGTTTAATGATGTGTGATGTAAAAGCCAGTGGTCTGTATTCATTAGGTGAAATACAGCACAAAAATATAAAAGAATAAAAAATTGGAGTTAAACAATCATTTGTAGGAAAACTATTTTTTACTGGTACTGGTGGATGTGGAATGAAGACAACAGTGTACTATTAAAGAAAACAAAATCTACTTTTGCAGTAGTTGCAGGCTTCCGACTTAAGACAAAATAAGTCAGACATTTTTTAGTAGAAGATGCAAGGGAAGTAGGCACCCAATTCTTTAGACTTTAAGCGCCTTTGTAAAAAATCACTTTTACTATTTGCAATGGAAATAAATAGCTTCTTAAAGATGTGTTTAGAAAATGGTACTGCTCTCGATCTTCAGGCTCTTTGTTCTTTTCCAGCCACCAACTCTCACCTACCAACTGCCAGTACTTCTGTGTACATGGACTTTTTGTGTCATTGATGACAAATTGCACTTGCCTATGACTTCTTCATTCTCTCACAAAGTTCCTCATTCAAAACATTAATAGTTTTTAAATTCAACACATCATTTTTCACACAGGTAATACAACTATTAAGCAAGCATTTGAAATACAGTATATATTTTCATAAATGAAAAACTATACATTGACACAAAATACTGTAAATAATACAATTGAGATTCATTATGTACCTCAGCTACAACATTAGCAGTTTGTGCTATTATTTTTGCACAATTCTCATTTATGTAATATATCAGACAGGATTTTGTAATTGTATATATATAATCCACATAGTGGATTATAGGAATTTTAAATCAAACACTAGCAGCAAAATCCCTAAGAGAAAAATAATTGAAAATATTGGTCTCTAGAGTTAGAGATATACTGCATTATTAAATGCAGGACTGTTCCATGCTTGTGTTAGATGTTAGAGGACATTAATTATGTTAATGAAGAATGTCCGGCCCAGATACAAAGAGTGCATTGGAGTAATGACTGAAACCAGAAAGCACTAGATCCTTGATACTGCATGATCTCTGAGGCAAATCAGGCATATGCCTTGTCCCCTAATTCTCCCTGGCCAGATGAATGCAGTGTGTAGAGTTAAGTGAGGAACATTCCCTAACGGCTATTCATTCCAAGACAGAAAAAGAAGTTTTGTGTGTCTCAGGAAACTATTATAATTCTAAGGCATGAAGTATTTGTAAAGAGTGGGCACAGAGCCTGTAAAGTTAACAATTATCACCTACCCACTGTGGATTCACTCTGCTTTTCCCAAACTGATATGTCAACCTCCTTTGCGTTATGTTTACCTCTGGAAAAAACAAGTCAAATCAATCAAAAACACTGATTTTTTCAGCAACAAAATGTAAAAGAAACATTGAAATATTAAAACATCAGTATAGTAGGAAAGGTATGCCTAGTGTGTACTGTATTAATGCAGATATAGTGCATATTTGGGACAGTAGAAGCATGTTTCTTTCCACTCTTTTATTATAATATTTATTTTCTGTTGTTTGCACACAAGAGAGTAGAATGATAGTGTCTAATCTGCAAAATCAACATGCCCCTTCTGTTGTTGTAGATTAGACTTCCACATTTCCCTTGACACAAATGACAAATGCTGCTTTTTGAACAATGCTTAGAGAGCTAACCTCTTCCTTGTCTTTCTGCTTGGTCTCAGCCACTTCACTATGGTGAACCTACAGGCGACCAAATTTACTAGACCTTATCTGACTTGTCACACTCTGCACACCCTCTTATCACTCTGTTTCTGTATGGGAAAAATTCTTAGGTCAATCAGATTTCACATTAGTACTTATGCATAAGCAAAATCTTTAATTTAAGAATCCTTTACTACACTAATTTGATGAAAATGTCTGTACGTTTGTTACACTGGTTGTTCAGGTTCAAGTTGTTTATGGGATTTTGGGGAATGATGATTATTGTTATCCTTATATTGTCTATTTCCATTAAGGTTGCATTTGTTTGATATTCAGTAGATCAAATACCATGCAAAAGAATACCAGCTAAAAACTAAGGGTTTTGCATTATGCATCATTTTTCACTATCAGTTTGAATTCTCATTTTGAAATTTTGTTTTTAGATTTCTGGTTCTGAAGTTTAGAGATAACAAATGCACACAATTATAATGTTGAACAACCAATAGAATAAGTGAACCTCTGCCACTACTCCATGCATTGTTTATTTAAGTCAAGAAAATCATATATGTAAACAGTACAGTGAAAGATGATGTCATACATAAGAAACCTACTTTTATAAATGATGCTTAAGCGTGATCAAGGAAAACAGATCATACAAAGTAAACAAAACTAAACATCACAGGAAATATACACAATGTACACAAACAAAAATAAATAATACATTAAGATCTGCCATGGAGTTGATTTTGAAAAAGCAATGCTTGTGCATGCTGTGGAGATTGTGTCCCATGCTGAGATACTCTGTTCAAATACAACCATGCTTAGCTGCACATTGGTTTACCATTTATCATGGAGCTTTGAGTCGATTCAATCAAATACTGTAGTAGTTATTGGCAGCACACCATAGACCTTGTGAAACTGCTGTGTTGACAGTCTTTGTTTGTTTTAAATTCAGCTGTATGTTTAAATTTCTTTAATCTGTATGATACTGCTTCAACTATCACAATAATTAACTGCTTTAATGACATGAAACTGCAATATATTTGGCCTTAAATGTAAATAAAACAGAAGTTCTTTTTATTCTGGAAATAGCAATGCAGTACTGCCAGCTATTAATTTGAACCTTTTTTGTCTAAATGCACACAAAATTTACATGTTATCATTAACACGTGTTTAGACTTACAGTATCACATGTAAACACTATTTAAATGTTGCTTCCTTGGTCTTAGAAACATTGCAAAATTAAGCCAAAGTCTTAATATTCAGGATATATACATGAACACTATATTACATTAATATAAGATTGTTGACATGATTTGATCAATTTACTGTAGCTAATTGAAAACAGGAAACGAGGGCCGTATTCATTATTCATGACTGAATTGGGCAGCCTTTTATCTGATATGCCTACAAATTATTATAATGTAGTGTTGATGAGGGAATTTTAATATACACATAGCTTTGGAAACTGACAGTTTTAGCAAATGTTTTACTCATCTTTTAAACACAGCAGGATTTTGCCAGATTTTCAATGCCCTAAGTCAATGTCATAATAATTAGATCTAATCATTACATACAGAGTTCAGATTCAAAATGTAAATATTACTCCATTAAATTAAGTTCTATCTGATCATTATTTAATTATGTTTGATTTGGTTTTGCCCTTACCAGTACAATAACAGATTAAAATAAGGACACTACAACATCTGGATTGTAACTCTTCATCAAAATGTGTAGATATTTTGAGGAACTCGAGTATAATTATGGAAAACAAACTAGATCAGCTGATACCTAATTATAATGCGACTTAGAAAGAGGCATTGAATACAGAGCCAGAATTAAAGCAAAAGTGATTAATGCACATAGAAGACTGCTCTGGTGCAATGACAGAACTCACTTTCTTAAATTACATTGACAATAAAACAAGTATAAGTAGAGAGCAGCAAAACTGCAAGTCTTCTTAACTGCATAAACAGACATTGTGAAAATCTCCCTTTTTGGCATCTTTGACTACTATTCGTTAGATGGAAGTTCAGCCTTTGACCATTGACCACTCTATTATGTTACATAAGCTGAAAAGTTATGATGGGCTTTCAGGCACTGTCCTTGTGTGCTTTAGTTCCTATTTATCAAATAGATTTTTAATAGAACAGAAATGTGTTAACAGTACTCTGTTATTATATTAAGAAATTAAATATGGTGTCCTGCAGGGCTCACTACTCAGAACTTAACTGTTTTCACTTTGTATGCTTCCTTTAGGAACTTTCATTAAAAAACATAAAAATTTTTTTCACTTGCATTCAGGCAATACCCACCTATACCTCTCTTTTAAGCCAAATGAAGTTTGTACAATAGTGTTTTTAATTAATTGTGTCAGTTTGTTAAAAGAGGGGGATGGATGATAAGCAGTTATCTCTGAATACAGAAAAAGCATGAATGCTGTTTATTGGGAGGAATAATGCAGATCACAACACTATCATGTATCGTTTTAACTCAGCTGGTCTTAACTGCTGGTGCAAACTGTTTTGCAATAATTGTATAAGCCAATTCTAGTTTACAAATGTTTGTATATCCACATAAATATGTAAGTATGGCTGTCAGCTTTTAAACTACTTTTACAAATAAAGATCCGTTTCTACATTATTTATGTGCCCAGATGATTGAAATGTGTGCTAAGACATTATTTTATTTTTATGCTCACTTAACTTGTATTAGGCTTTCTGTAGTTTTTGGGAGTATAGCATGTGTTATCAAAATGACAACCTGATGGGCCATTAGTGAGAACAAAAAAATTCAGATGCCACTTGACGGAGCCTCAGCGGTTAAAGTGTTGAAAAAATATGTGGCACTTCTGTTGTTAAAACACACATTACAAAATTATCTAAAACCTGTTCGTTCCAGTTTAAAAATATTAAATAATTAAGACATTTTTTTAAAACTAATCAATGCATTTATTTTGTAGTTAAGATTAACTGCTACAATGTATCATTCACAGGCTGTTCAAATAATTCTATATACAACTTTCATTTAATTTAAAATGCTAAAATCATAAAAGACCCAGGAAATACAGTATTTATACTGGCTTCCTGTTAATTTTAGGGGTGAGTTCAAAACCATAATTCTTATATACAAAGGGTTAATTTGCCAAGGATTTTGCTTACCTATCTGAACTCATCATTACTTTCAATAAGATACCAACCTACTAACGCAAAAAAAAAAAATAGATGGAGGTGACTTTTTAGTTACAGGACCCCAAATCTGTTAAATGATCTGACTGTTTATTGTACTGCCTCATAGGGACACAGTGGTTTTATGTATAGACCTGAGAAATGTAAAGTCAAAAAGTAAACTGAGGTTGGAAACAAAAGTCAAATTTATCTTTCAAACAAACTGGGAAAGTAATTAAAAGATCAGAAGTCCGAACTGAGATCCAGAAGTCAAAAACCAGGAAAATAAAAAAGTGTATTTCAATAAAACCAAAACATGGTCAAAAAGGGAAGGGCAAAAATCCATTAACTAGGAAAAATCAAAAACAACAGTCCTTCATACAGATTCAGCTTTATACATACAATTCAGATAAAACATGACTGCTCTGGCTCAGCTGCCAGAAGCACAGTGGATGCTGTAAGGGTCAGGTGGTACTTTCAGCTCTTCCCAAGCTTTTTCTAATTTTATTTTATTTGTCATGTATATTATTTGGAAATGTTTAAATGTATATTAATTCATGTGTAACTTTCCCAAGCTCTTACATGCAGTTTTTGTATGTTTACTTTTGAAAATTAGTTAATGGCTATTTTGGTGAACAGCATGTTAATGTAATTTGCTGTTCTGTGCAGTATGACCATATATATATTTTGGATTTTAATTTTTATTTTAAATCTTATTTTATTTATTTTGTATTGATAGTTATGTTTATAATAATTTGTAACTGATTTGATTTATTATTTAATAGGCATAGGGGAGAAGCTGTTTGTGTGACACAATGTCCTTTTTTTCTTTTTGTTTCTGGAAAGGTATGCTTCTATTTTTTTTTGTTAAGAATATATAAGATTATAAAGTTAGAATATTTGTAATTATGTAAGGCTTTCCATCCATTTTCCAACCCGCTATATCCTAACTGCAAGGGTCATGGGGGTCTGCTGGAGCCAATCCCAGCCAACAAGGCAGGGAACAAACCCCAGGCGGGGTACTAGCCCACCGCAGGGCACACACACCAAGCACACACTAGGGACAATTTAGGATCGCCAATGCACCTAACCTGCATGTCTTTGGACTGTGGGGAAGAAACTAGAGCACCCGGAGGAAATCCACGCAGACAACATGCAAACTCCACGCAGGGAGGACCCAGGAAGTGAACCCAGGTCTTCTAACTGCGAGGAAGCAGGTGCTTTCCCACTGCACCACCGTGCCGCCCTTATCTAAGGCTTTGTATATTGTAAAAAGTTTTCTCTGGAAAATCTGAATAATAGTTTGTAAATAGTTTTATATGTAATATGTTAATTGTGTTACTAAAGAAAAGAGAAGCACAGAGGATGCTGTGAGGGGCATACGGGAGAAGCAGTTTATTTGATACCCTGTACTTTTTTTCTTTTTGTTTCTGAAAAGAAAAAACAAAAACGTCTGTTTTACCTCTATATGCCTCTGTCTTGATTGTCCTTGATACAATGTGGAGAAAGACAGATTTCAGTTAGCTACACCTGAACTTAGTGAAGAGTGCTATATAAAAATAAACTGGATTTAGACCACAATTCCTAAATCAATACATTGATTTCTAGTTCAGTTTGTAACATATTTTAAAGCCTAAGTTTTGACCTAAAAGGTTATAAATGTCTCCTTAGACTTACAGAATATGTCAATGTATTGAAATATATTATAAGAAGTTGCCCATGTCTCCAAAGGAGTTGAAAAGAAAAAAAAAATGGTGGACTTTTAAAATAAGCACCCAAGGGACACAGGAATATAATATAGAATAACAAAGGAAAAGAATAATGAGACCTTAGTGTTAATGTGTCATCACCAATGACAGACATGATACTGATAAACTTACTGTGTTTTTGCTAGTGCCATCAATGTTTCTCTGTACTGTGAAGCAATGCTTTAATGTTTAGAAGAAGGTTAGATGAAAAGTTTATAGACTTGGAATTGCA
The DNA here is from genome assembly GCA_026402145.1 of Polypterus bichir lapradei. Classification (NCBI taxonomy): domain Eukaryota; kingdom Metazoa; phylum Chordata; class Cladistia; order Polypteriformes; family Polypteridae; genus Polypterus; species Polypterus bichir. Next base: position 26,087,834 of record JANRMT010062837.1, on the reverse strand, counting down.
AGTGCTGTTTTTTCTTAACATCATTTATTTTCGAATTTTCTTTTAATTATTATTATTTACATTAAGAATCGAATTAAGAAATTATAGAGTGTAAACAGTAGAAGGCAATCTTGTAGCACCCCTCCAGCCTAGATCAATGCAAGGACAGACAGAACAAAAAACAAGATTTTTTTTTATTAAACAGAAATAAACATAGTAAGTAAACAAAATAAAAAATAAACAGAAAAACAATACATGCCACAACTCTGGACCTGCCTATACGATAGCTGACCCCCTGATTTTTAAATGGGGTATCTTTTCTAATTCTCCATGTAAGGCACATTACAAAATACTCCTACCTGTAAGGTTGCTCTAATGCTCATCCCAGAGTCAATACTGACTAGGACCAGAAATAATAGGCTTGAGGGAAATTAGAGCTTTCCAGCCAGTCTTAATTATTAAAAGAGCATCATAGTTCCATTTCTCAACTCCTGGGCCTCAATGCTGTTAAATGACCATCACAAAATGTTTTTACAACTTCAGAAGGTCAGACATTCTTGGTAGCTGTTGGGCCAACAACCTTGTAGCGGCCAGTGAAAAAATTAACCGTTCATCCCAAATGTCTCTTATTCTGTCTGGGGCCCTGTGTCATGCTGCCTTTTTGGTTGTGGCATCCCATTTCCTACTTACCTTACTTTGTATTTTGTGATGGAATTGGGCCATCAGTGAGCCCCAAACACAATCACACAATCACAGTCCCAGGTTCAAATAATAGATGGTTAATCACAAAATATCTCCAAAATTGACAAAACACAAATCAAAGGTTTTTTCTCTCTCTCTCTCTCTCTCTCTCCACAGTACTCTCTTCTCTCCTCTCACCACTGCACTGCCTTCCTCCAGTTGAGTGTTGCCTTCCTTCCCCCCAGCTCCAAGTCCCCTGGATAAGGGAGTGCAGTTCCTTTTACTGAAGACTCGGGAGTACTTCCAGTACCAGGGCCACTGCTCGATGGAAATACTTCCGGATCATACAGAAGTCCCAGGAATTGGGGAGTGCATCTCACTGCAGCGCTCCCTTGCGGCACTCACGGCTGTGCTGCCGAACTAATCGGCGCTGATATGGAGGGAATCTGCACTCTAACACCTGCGGGGATTAAACATCTCCCAGAGACAGACCTTCCCTGCCCTCTTCTTTTCTCATGGCCAGGAAAGGTATTAAGCCCCTGTCTGGTCAGGACGCCTGTTCATTTGTTTGGAGCTTCCCACCTGGATGAGGAACCATCAGTTCTGGTTTGGATGTCCGTCCATCCATTAGGACCACCTAGTCCAGGTGCAACCTTCCCTCTCTTGACCGGGATGCCTTTACGTTTCCTTGGGGCCTCCCATCTGGTAAGGGATCTTCCTGGTTCCTGGCCAGGATGCCTGTCCAATCTGTGTGTCACCTTCAGCTTATACACTGTATTTCCCTGGATTTTGTTTTTGCTGTTATTTTTGTTGCAGGACACCTTTATTTTTAATAAATGTGCAGATCTCTGGACCTGACTTTGGGCTATGATGTTCCATCAGTTATTTTTGTGTTCAATCATACTGTTGTGCCCTTTACTCTCATTGACACACATCTGTTCTACCCAAGACTGTTCTATCCACATCCACCCAGCTTCTTTACTGTTTGCTTGTGAATTTTTATTTCACAATTAGGTGTATTCACTTTTTTCAGGTGGGATTGGCTCCAGCAGACCCCCTGTGACCCTGTGTTAGGATATAGCGGGTTGGAAAATGACTGACTGACTGACTTTTGTTGGGAGGAAATGTGATGGACAGTTACAGAGTTGTACAATTTTCCCAGAGAATGTGAAGCAAGAGTTTATCATTCTGTAAAGTGGGACTTCTCTTTATTACCAAATGTAAGGTGAAGTGGAACACATGAACCCAGGTCTATACTTGGGTTGGAGTGCTAGGTGGATAAACTTTGACCTGTTTTACTTTCAACATGCATATCAAAACTTAAAAGTTTCTTCTGGATTTTCCAAGATTCTGGTACTATTTTTATGCTTAAACTCAACATCTCCTCCTCACTTGTGAATATGTTTCCATCTTCATCCTTTATTTCCCTATGATGGATATATTTACGGCACTTATTTCTGTTAATATTTAAAGCAATGTTTTACTTTTGTGCTTCACAAATGTAAATGGACTTGTGATAATGTCCATGATTGGTCTTTTACCTTGTTTGATCAGAAAATGGACAAATAATCCTGTATTTTTAGATTGCTGCACTATGGTGTTGTTCCATTGTCTAGTTCTGCAAGTTACAGCACTGCCTTCACAAGAACACGTCTAAAAGCAGTGTCATTTACATACCCTCTGACTTGTTTTTTTGCTCTGTGGTTTATTAAATGCTTATATAATTTATGATTAAAACTATTCAGGAAATGAAACAAAATGATGCTGGACTTTAAAATGGCCAAATCAATAGTCTTTTATTTTAATTCACAAAATGGGGTTAAAAGGGGCTTTTTTTCAGATTGTGAGTTGCCCCCTCTTCTTTGTAAAGTCTGAAAATATCTTCAGCATTACTGCACCCAAACAATACTACTCCTTTCCTAACCCTGAAAGACGTTCAGTATATTAGCTAAGTCCAATTTGAAATGTTGTATTTCTTTGAATAAACTGAAAAGATTTTTAGCCTTTAAATAAGCCTGGTAGCACTGTTCTGCTTTTAATCGTCAGCCAATCAATTCATTCTCATTTTATATTGCTTGATGAGCATTATTGTAAATTTAATTTCCAAGCAGAAAGGAACAACAAAGCAATGATACACTGCATCATACATCCATCATGAAGAATGGAACTGCATGTATTGGATTAATCTTTGTACAATTTGGCGCTTAGCTATTTAGTTCAATCCTCATTTTCTTCAGCAGGTGTGCAGCCTCCTAAAGCGTTTATTCCGGGCACCTTTCCCACAAGCAGGCCTAATGCCAGCATTGCTCCAGGCTTCACAAAAATCCACATTAAGTCGGGTAATTATGGATCTCAGCCTTGCTTAACATTTGGCAAAGAGCATTAAAAGAGGCAAAATAGGGTATTGATTGCATTAGCATTTCTACATTAACAGTGATATAAAAAGATTTGCTGATGCTGTACCCCATCTCTTTCCTGTGACAGTGTGCTGCATAGTCTCAACCAGTCATCCTGCTTGTGATTTGCACACTAAACAGGTCCATTTTCAGTGGAATGTTATAATAAAAATGCTTATTGATATTCAGAGCAGTCGGTACTCTTCAGCCAGGGAACAATAAAGCCACCTGCATTTAATATACATGGAGAAATTGCAAGCAGAATAGCAGACACTGCACAAGCAGATGCTGTGAGGGTAATCAGATAAAATATCACAATATTATAAGAGATCAACATCTCTTAATGACATAAATTATAAAACTCTGACAAACAACATGTCTCAGTGTAATCAGGTACTGCTCATTCTCTGATACTTTAACACAGATCTGATTGCACTTATGAAGCAGTATGGGAAGATTATTTTTAATTTTAGATTTGCTGCAGGATTGCTCAGAATTCATCAAGAACTGCATTTTTAACATTCAGTAGGTGCATTCTTTAGTAAAAAACAATCTATCACATGAAACAGTCACCTGTCTAACATTTCAGGGTACTAAATAGTCTATTCTCAAACGAAAATGTGCTTAAAAATATGCACTGGCTTTTTGATGCATAGCATCAACTGTTTCTTTTTTCATCTTGAATGCATTAATGAATATTGGATGTCTTTTTTTTCAGCATTACTACAACATCTTTATTGTTCCATTGGAGCTACCGGGCTTTAGAATGTACAGTGATGTGAGGGGTCATGCAGTAAATGTTTGGAAAAGCATAGACGTTTTGGACAAAAACATATTTCTGAAAATAAATTGTGCCCCCTGCCCAGCTTTCCATTTTTGAGTTGCAGAGAGACAGAGTCTTGCTCAGCATCAATAAGCTTAAGGCAGAAACCTACAAACCTGCACCCACCCTTCAGTCAGTCACTCACTTACTCTCACATGCTGGATCGATCTTTATTTTCCAAGAAATGTAACCCCATACTAAGAGAAATTTTAAACCACTGTTGATATTATTTACAGCCCATTAGCATCACTTCAGATAATGTAGTAGGAGGAAATTATTTTCTTTGCATATGATTTAGTATGAGATGAATAAATATAAACATAGTTATAAATATCTTAATATCAGGTGTGCATCCTTATTTGAGCACATCATTGAAATGTTTTATCATCTTTAATTATTTTACATGTTTTTTCACAATATGTTTGTCGACTTTAAGAAATTATTATAGGTTATAAAAGGCCTGGAAAGGTTTGTTTTGATTTCAGGCTTTACATCAGCAGAAGCTGAAATTTCAAAAATGGTGTACAAGTTATTGAGGTCTACTTTGAGAAATGGGAGGAGGTATAATACTAGACAAAGCAACTTGATGCAATTTGAACATATATACCTTGGGCTAACAGACAACTCTACCAGTAGGACACTGTGACACATCATCCACAAGCAACACTTTAAATATATATGTTAAAAATGTATAAAAGATGATGGTTCAGTAGCTGCACTGTTCTGTTTATTTATAAGTAATACTCCTCCGAAACAATGATACATTTTATGTATGTGACTTACCCAATGTAGTTTGTAGTTTGACCAAGAAGAAATATTAATCTAGTGTTTTCATGCAGAGTGGAGATAAAAAAAAAATCTGATAAAATGTCTATAGTGACTGGTTTTGGACAAGCGCATTAAAACATCCATGAAAAATTTTCATGTTACATGTGTCACGTAAGCCACATGTAAACTTATCCAGTTATGTGCTCACAACATCCTAAACATGTTTTTTACTAAAATATTGTTGAATATGGCACTTCCAGAAATCACTTGTGCAAACTAAAGCCTAAAATACGATGGGAACAAGCATTTGAATTGAAGATGTGACCCCCCTCCCAGGCACCATCATTAGTCACGAGCCCAGCCTAGTAACAGCCTATTCATTTTCAAACTTTGTTTTCACATGATAGTGACAGTGCAAATTTCATTGAGAAATATGTACAACTAAAGATTAAAAGTTAAAGAAAAGCAATTAAAAACAGTATTGGGAAGAGAATGGTGTCTCAGACTCGTGTATATCTGAGATGCTTCAACAAGCAGAAGGTCAAATCACATGTGCAGTTTCACAGAATGCCACTACACAATCCCAAAGTACCCATTTGTGGATATGAACATAAATGTAACGACCAGAGACAGGAGGCAGGTCTACACTCCACATGCTCATTTGCTTCTGAGTGCATTCTATAATTTTCATTTTCAGGAAGAGACCAAAATATATATATATATATATATATATATATTATACTATCCTGTATATTGTGAAGGTTGACCCGGACACAGACAGGCAGACACGTTAATGTCA
>JANRMT010062837.1:26066101-26082378 GCA_026402145.1 Polypterus bichir lapradei | reverse complement strand
TGACACACCCCCGTGTGGCGGAAGTGCCGGCTGCGCACCCGGAAGCCTTCCGGGTGTCCCCTGTCGTCTTCCCCCCGGCACTTCCTGGTGTGGCGGAAGTGCCGGGCTCCCGGGATAATCAGGCACTGGGGCGCCGCCTGGTCCCTACCCGAGGCCTCCAGTATAACCAGGACGGACGCCCCCTCTCGGTCAGGAGGAGACACAAGTCCTCCTCTGGTCCTCCTGGGCGTCCCGGCCGGGCTCCAGCGCCGGCCGGGGACCACAATATTTATATATATAGTAACCACCACGCCACTCTATAGCCACCCCAAAAATCCGAACATGCCATTCATAAGGCACAAGTGTTTCACACCATACATTTTATTCACAGTGGGAACGCTTCCCTAACCCATTCCCACAAGCAGCACAGTATTATATAGAGCATACAGGACTTTCTTCTCTTTTCTCTTCTTCCTTGGATCTCTGTCTTCATGTTTCCTTCTGCCTTCACTCCTCCTGTGGCAAGCTTCATCATCTTCCATCCCGACTCTGGCCCCTCAAGTAAAGTGAGGCTGGCTCTGGACCAACGGCCTTTCCATTCTTCAGCCTCTTCATAGCAGTGCTTACTTCCTCCTTGCTAATCTGTTGCATTTCCTGATTCACTGTCTCCACATCATCCAACCTTCTCTCTCTCTCATTCTCTTCATTCATCAGCCTCTCAAAATACTCTTTCCATCTGCTCAACATATCCTCCTCACTTGTGAATATGTTTCCATCTTTATCCTTTATCACCCTAACCTGCTGCACATCTTTCCCAGCTCGGTCCCTCTGACTAGCCAATTAGTACAGGTCCTCTTCTCCCTCCTTAGTGTCCAGCCTGTCATACAATTCATCGTACGCCTTTTCTTTAGCCTTTGCCAACTCTCTCTTCACCTTACGCCTTATCCCCTTGTATTCTTGTCTACTTTCTGCATTTCTCTGACTATCCCACTTCTTCTTTGCCATCCTCTTCCTCTGTATACTCTCCTGTACTTCCCCATTCCACCACCAGGTTTCCTTTCCCTCCTTCCTCTGTCCAGATGTCACGCCAAGCACCCTTCTTGCTGTCACCCTTACTGCTTCTGCTGCAGTTGCCCAGCTGTCTGGTAATTCTTCACTGCCACCCAGTGCCTGTCTTACTTCCTCCCTAAACTCAACCTTGCAGTGTTCCTTTTTCAACTTCCACCATTTGATCCTTGGCTCTGCTCTCACTCTCCTCCTCTTCTTGATCTCCAACTTCATCCTACAGACCACCATCCTATGCCGCCTAACTACACTTTCCCCTGCTACCTCTTTGCAGTCTTCAGTCTCTTTCAGATTGACTTTTCTGCATAAGATATAATCTACCTGTGTGCATCTTCCTCCACTCTTGTACATCACCCTGTGTTCCTCCCTCTTCTTAACATACATATTCACCACAGCCATGCCCATCCTTTTCGCAAAATCCACTATCATCTGACCTTCTTCATTCCTCTCCTTGACACCATACCTAAACATCACCTCCTTGTCTTCTCTGTTCCCTTCACCAACATGTCTATTGAAATCCGTTCCAATCACCACGTTCTGTCCCTTAGGTATACTGTCCATCACTTCATCCAACGCACTCCAGAAGTCTTCTTTCTCATTCATCGCACACCCAACTTGCAGGGCATAAGCACTAACAACATTTTATCATCACACCTCTAATTTCCACCTTCATAATCATTACTCTGTCTGACACTCTTTTCACCTCCAAAACACTCTTGACATACTGTTCCTTCAGAATACCCCTACTCTATTTCTCCTCCCATCCACACTATGATAAAACAATTTGAATCCACCTTCCATCCTCCTGGCCTTATTCCCCCTCCATTTAGTCTCTTGCATGCATAATATATCAACCTTCCTTCTCTCCATCATATCAGCTAACTCTCTCCCCTTACCAGTCATACTGCCAACATTTAAAGTTCCTACCCTCATGTCCACTCTGTTTGCATTCCTCCTCTCCTCCTGCCTCCGCTTCTTCTCCTTCTTCAACCAACAGTAACCCAATTTCCACCAGCACTCTGTTGGCTAACAGTACTGGTGGCGGCCATTGTTAACCTGGGCCTCGACCAATCCAGTATGGAAATTTGTATTGTTGTCTGCATATTGATCTGGCAAAATTTTATACCAGATGCCCCTGATGTAACCCTTCCCATTTATCCGGGCTTGGGACCAGCACAAAGAAACACACTGGATTGTGCATCCCCTGTGGCTGGGTGGTTTTATTCTATTTAAATATTTAATTTTATTCCAAAATGCTTTTATTAACAATAAAAAAAAATCTAAAGTTTGGATCCCTGGAGAGGACACTATCTCGATCACACCCACTCCTCAGCACAATCAGTGGGTACGATCCATCTCTAGAATGATGATCCCTTATTCTGTCACGGGACCCCTGACCATGCTGCCTTCTCTCCTTCTCTAGCCAGCTGACTCAGCCTCTTTCTAGCCCCAATGCCGCACTCTTGTTCTGCAAACCTTCTCTTTCTCTCTCTTTCATTTTTCCTCCTCTCTTCATTTTTTCTCCCCTGTGCCTGTGCCAGCCTGTACTTATAAGGCTCCGTGGGCGCAGCATCTCAATCACACACCACAGGAAGCAAATGAACCAATTGAGAATGATCGTAACTTCATGTGAAGGAATGTTTCACCCCAATTACTTCATCAACTCCCCACAGCTGACACGGTCATAAGGAATATTAATTAAAAGCTGGCCATTCATTCGGAGCCACTGGCCCACTATATCACACCTCCAACTCCTGGGGAAAGCTCGGGAACACCATCAAAATCACAACATTACCTTTACCTAATGCATTTAACAACATTAACTATTAAATGCTTTAGGAAGTTGTCCATTAGTCTGGTCCCTGAAAATTCCTCACCATGATGGGAATGTCCTTGTTGGTGGGGAAACATCTGCTACCTTTGAAATCACCATTGGTGTTAAGCAAGATTGCATCCTGGCTCCGGTGGCTACCTTGTCACCTTCACCCTTCTCTCCAGAAATGCATGGGACACCACTGAAGAAGTGTAGATCTGGTACTTCATGGATAGCAATATGTTCAACCTCTTAAGATTGCCATCCCTCTCAAAAACCTCCTAGACAATTATCTTTGAGATGAGTCCTTATACTCAGCCTGTTCCTGTATGATTCAAAAAATCAGCAGCTCTAAGATGCTGACCATTCAGAATGCCTAACCAGCACACAGATCCTCCAACAGACATCAAGATTGACAGCACAACACTGTAAACACACAATCATTCCTCTACATTGGAAGCATAATCTCTAGTGATGCCTCTATGACTGAGAAGATTGTGAACTGCCTTCAACAAGTTTTCTCTTTGTTCAGCCTCCTCCGCAAGTGTGTTTTTTCTAAGAGGAATCTCTGCATGGCATCCAAAGTCATGGTCTATCATGCAGTGTGTACCGTATATACTTGTGGATAAGTTCTCCCACAGATAAGTCGAGAATTGATTTTATCGTGTAATTTCTGGTATTTTATAATGTTGGTCATATAAGTCGAATGCGGAAAACTCATGTTATTGGTCCAAGAGATTATGATATGCTCACGCCCACCTGAGGGAGTAACCAAGAGCACACTGCATTTTTTTTCTGTGTGGGTACGACAATGCGCTATATCAGTGCATGCTCCTAACCTCTCTCTCTCTCTATTGTGCCTTCGTGACCACACGGTAATACCTAAACTGTTCCGAAGCAACGTTTTAACTGATTTGTGTTTTTTGTATCTCACACCCTCATACACCTTTACTGCATCCCTTATCTACAACAGTGTTCGATCAGAAGAAAATATGAAGCTAGTTTTATGTTAAATGTCATTGAAGTAGTGAAAGAAGTTGGTAACTGCGCTGTTGCAACAAAATTCGATGCGTCTGAGAAACTGATGCGAGATTGGAGGAGGCAAGAATATGTAAAAAAACAATTTTAATTTAAGTGTCGAATTTTTGAACGGGTGTATAAGTCAGGGTCTGATTTTATGATCGATTTTTCAGTATTCAAGACCCGATTTATACGTGAGAATATGTGGTATGTCAGCTCTACTGTATGGATGTGAGTTCTGGACTCCCTGCCACAAGCAAATCCGTATCCTAGAAGTGTTCCACATCTGCTGCCTCCAGAATATCCTGGGCATCACTTGGGAGGACAGAATCCCACACACTAACATTCTGGAATGCTGCTCATCACCCAGCATTGAGACCATGCTGCTCAGCCATGTCTTCTGCTGGACTGGGCACATTATGCGCATAGTGGAGTTTTGGCTTTCCCAAATGGTCCTGTATGGTGAACTCACCAAAGGATCCCAGCCTTGGGGAGGCATGAAGAAATGTTGTAAGCACCATTTAAAACATTCTCTCAAGGACTGTGCCATTCCATATAGGCAGCTTGACACATTTGCTGGGGATTGCTCGTTTTGAAGATGGACCAACATTGATGGAGTTTGTCATGTCAAACAACAACAGACTCATCAACCAGAGGAGAAGAGAGTGACAAGACATCTGTATCCACACCACTCCTTGGGCGCAGAGCAGGAGCAATCCTGCCCGACCCGTAAGCACCATCTGCTCACTCTACTTGGGGCCATTGGCATTCACTACACAGAAACAGGTTTTCTTTCTTTTCTCTCCTTTTACCCTCTCTCTTCCTTACTTTCTTATTTTCCCCATCTTTTCACAATTTCCCCAGGCTCCCTTACACTTCTCTGGATGCAGCATCCTGATTAAGACTCTGTCTACAAGCTATTGAGCCACCGAAAGCATGTTTGGGCTACATTTTTAACTACATGACGATATAAAATACAATTAAAAAGCATGTATTCATTGCCATCTATTAATTAATGTAATTGCATTCTATTGGCGTTGTTATTTTTGAATATGACTTACTGTTACAAAAATATTTAATAAGTAAAAATTAGATAACCGGCTCTCTAATTATGGAATACTATTTGTGCCAAACTGAAATAAATAAAATGGAGATTATGAAATAATCATATAAAAAGGTACAAATGTAGTATTGATGCCTTTAAGCAGGTTATATTAATACGACTATTTATGCAGTATTTCTCATATGAATGGGGAAAGATGTATGTGAAAACCTTGCCATTAGCTACTGACACAACTACCTATTGTGCTAGAAAATTGACAACATCTCTGCTGCCAAATGTCAAAGTTACGACCAGGTCAAAAATGTACCTTATATTTACAAGTCACCAACTCAAGTAGTATTAAAGTTTACACATTCTGTTAACAGCTGATAACATGTGTAGTTTTAAATTTCATTGATACAGCAGATACAGTACACGATTGTAACAGAGGATATTAAATGATGCAGTTTGGGGATTTTGCTGATATTCTAATTGAGGACAGAGTCACTGTTAGACTGAGAGACTGGAAACACATGCATTAGGTAAGCATACACAACTTACAAGGACTAGCAAAATGGTGATCTGTTTGTTGTTATGGTATTATTAAAATGTATCCAATCTAATTTAATATAATCTAATCTCATATAATTGTACTTGTCAAAATTATAACAAGTATTATATGAAAAGATAGACAGTTTATTGTTGCCTTTTGTAAGTGGATTTAAATTAGTGTTAATAAACATCATATAAACTAGACATGTAAGAAAAAAAGTATGATAACCATTAGGCTTGTAATGAACAGGTGGTAAAACAAACAGCAAAAAAGTCGTGGTTGCTAAGCCCTTTCTATTACTGCTTTTGGAATGCAGGGTTAGCTGTGTGTGAGGTGTTAGTATTGCTTGGTGGTCATTGACATTAATGAATGGCTTCAATAATGAACATGAACTGAAAAAAAGAGTACAGAGTGTTGCTCTGGCCACAAAGAGGTTAACTCTGTTGAACATCTGATTAAAATATTCATATAGTTGGTAAAAAGACCCATGAAAAGTAAAGAAGAAAAAAGTCTGAAATAAAAAAACCTGGAAATGTGGAGGATGCAGACAGAGTTAATAAAGAATCAGTTTGTGTGGATGAATACTGGTAATCTTAGATTTTAACTCATGTTTTGCATGTCACTCTGTTTTTAATATGGGATTCTACAACATGTCTTCAAACCAAAAGAAGCTGCTGAAATTTTCAAGAATGTATTTTATGTCTCATCCCTTCTTCCCATTTTAATGGGTCCATTTCAAAATGAACATCTCTTATTTAAACTCCTTATAAACTCACATTACCTTCAAAAATAACAGATTTTTTTCTCAATTATTATAACTAACAAACTGATACATTTTCTTGCGTGCGAAACTGTTCAGGTGTCATTTGGGTTGCTCTTCACGTAAAAAGTCTCAAACAAAAAAAAGAGTGAAAAAAGTTAGATAGATGTACTTTATTTGTCCTCAAGGGGAAATTAGAACTTTACAGAAGCTTGAGAGAGAGAGAAAGAGAAATATATAAATAATATATAAATAATAAAGCAAACAACAACCCCCTAAACACACATAAGAACTTCTGGCTTGGATACTGGAGAACTGCTGCAATCAATAACAGGGCTATAGGTGGCAGTAAGATGGTCAGAAAGTCCAGATGTTCCTTTGAAGGCGTTAACAATGGAATAAAGCCAAGCTTGTTGTCTAGAAAAAAGAAACATGACATTAGACATTGGTTCAGAATTGCTCATCGTTCTGTAGCCTTGTTTAAAAATAAACATCAATAGGATGATGCAACCACTCCTAGGTAGTAGTGTGGATCCATTCAGTCAGTTTTTCAAAGTCTGGATCACACTTATCGTCTTTAACTATAATGTGCTTACATTTCCTTTATAAGTGTCCAGAACCTGTTCTGCTATTATCATTCTGTCTGATCATATCAGATGAAAACTGCACTGCATTGAATAGCATCTGAAATATGTTTAAGCTGGTTGTCTGGAGTAAACAAATTCCATGGCACCAGGAACAGTCTGTGACTCGCCCAAACATGTAAAAGTTCATCCAACTTATTTAAAAGTGATTGAAAATTCTAAATTTATGGAGACAGGCAAGTTCTGAGTCATTTCCATCTTACTTTTATCCCTGTTCCATATAAAAGTGAATAAAAGGATGTGCAATAATCAAAAAGAAAAAAAAATCACTTTTAAATCCCTAACCTGCTATTTTAAAGCATTTTTTCTTTGGTGAATACTTAAATTTAAAAAAAAACATTATTTTGATTCTGATATGTAGAGTTTTTTTTTTTTTTTTGCTGAGGTTTGAATGAACAATATGAATCATCAAACTTAAATGGTAATACACAACTAAGGGCAGGGTAAGTGATGGGATGTTTAAACAGCAATATAAACTGTTTATTTTCATTGGGTTTTCTAACAATTTGCTACTAGCTGGAATATAATGACTTCTCTTCCAACTTCCTCTAGAAGTCTACCACGGGATGTGTTGTGAAGGACTTATATGAATATCTCTAGACATTAACCTCTTCTGTTTCTTCTTTAATCTTCAAGGTAACTGAGGTCAGGCTTTAATTATTACAGCCTGGCAGCTACATCTTACCATTTTTGTCCTAGGAACCAGAAACAGAGATGAACTATGTAAGTATTCATTTCTTAAATGTAATTAAAAAGAGAATATTACCACAAACATTTTTTTAATTATTTCTGATCAATATACTCTTGATACTCACTATACTTTGCATAGCTTTTTTTATTTTTAGATTTAGGAGTTTTATGTTTTGAGTATGTAGCTCCCCTAGGCAATTTAAGCCTATAATTGAGTTTGAATTCCACTTTAAGTTTTTCTTTTAGTGTACTGTTTGCTATAATGTAGATGCTCCATTTGCCAGCAACTGCCCAGGAAAGAAAAGGCATCTGGTTGGCAAAAGGGTGAGTGAGAATTTGAGAGGACTCATGCAATGAGAACATGACCAGAAGCTAGTGTGGGAGTGGGATGCTTCTGATTGCAGTTAGCACAATTACATTAGTTTTGTTATGTGGCAAACTTTAGGAATACAGGTCAATCAGTTATGCTGCTTTATTAGATGCCACTCATATATTGTATACTTATTGTAATATAATACATAAAATATGTCTCTCTCAATAAACAGCTTCTCATGGTGCACAGAATGGGCCACCATTTAAAAATGAAATCTAAGAAAAACTTTTTTTTTTTTACTTGAAAGCACCTCAAAATCATATCATAATCATATCATCACACCTCCACAACACCTTGAGCAATACACCAAGATATGAGGAGCTTGAGCACTTTAAAGGCCTTGTCAACCTGGTACCTTCAACCAACTTGAGTGAGCCCACTTGGAGGGAATTCTATGAGGTTGTGAAAAGTGCACAATCAGTATCTACACCATCTACAAGCAGTGTCCAGGGGCCTCATGCATTATGCCGTGCGTAGAATTCGCACTATAATATGACGTAAGTACAAAAACCGAAATGTGCTTACGCACAGAAAAATCTAGATGCAGGAATCTGTGCGTATTCCAACTTCCACGTTCTTCCCCTCCATAAATCCCGGTCAGCGTGAAAAGTAACACTCGTGCACGTGCCTTCTGTCCCGCCGCAAGTCCTCCCAGAATTACGCCTCTATGAATATGCAAATCAATATAAATCACCCTTAAGCTCAGCCTTCTGTGAAAAGACGATGGAAAAAGCAAGAGGGAAAATGGAAGAATTTCAGCGAATACCAAGTGGAGGCAAGGAAAAACGTACTATTTGTTGGTTTAAACAGTGGTATAAACAACAAAAGGAAGCTGATCGTCTGACATAGTTGTACAGTGCCCAAAATAAAAAAGAAGTTGTCACATATCAAAGTCGCCCGTGAAAAGGCGAGTTTAAGCCCACCGTCTGATTGTCATATGAAAGCTTATTAGGGTACAGAGAAAAAAAAGGCACACAGTAGAAAAAAAGCACGAAATGTCAACTTCAATCTCGAAATTTCCACTTTAATTACGTAGTTTATTTTGCCATTAAAGTAGAACATCATAAACTTCATCTTAAAATCGTTTAATTAACCAGTTTCTCAAATCACATCGTAATTAAAGTAGCACGTTAAATGCTTTGTTTTGTATTTGATCTTTTGCTCTATGTGTGTGAATCACTACATGTTTCCGCTTTCTCTTTCTCCGACAGGACACAGAATTCATTACATTCGTGATATTACAGCTCTCTGAATAATTAAAATACTGAGATGTATACGTGATATCTTTTTCATGATGATAGGAGTTAAAGCATGTTATCAAACAGGGGAATACAGTGCGTGATTGTGCGCGACCTTCGATGAAATTATTGTAGCAGTACTGTCTCTTTCAAACGTACTAATCTCCAATTCCTGTCCTTACTTTTCTTTCTCCACATACCCAATCGCCATACAATCAGCTCTGTAATAGACGTTAAGCCATCTGTAAGCTTACAACGACGATTCTTGAAAATTTTTAAGGAACATTGAAATATCTTTGCAGTACAAGTTTAATTATTCTATCCATCTATCCTTCCAGTGTCGCATCAGCCCCAGAAAGAACACAGCACAAGGTAGGATCAATCCGTGAACTAGCTAGTGCTGTAGAACCGTGTCCTCACATGTATAATTATTAACAATACAGATTATTTAAATGAAGTTAAAGTTTTATCTATATAATATAATCAACATATTTTGCTGCATTTCATCTTAAAAATGATATTGTCATCATATGTAAATACGCGCTTTATAAAGTGGAGCAGGTTGTGCAATATTATAACTGTAGTGCAAGTTTACAGTGGGGTAATTGTACTTATAAGTACAAACAGTTCTACAAGGAGCACTTGATGGACTGATTGACTGTTTCTGAACCACAAGGTCCGTACAGGAAAGGCTTTGAAACGTTTTGCCGTTTCTGAGGCAGGTTGGGCTTGATGCTGTATACCAATATTTCTCTTTCCGATTAGCTGCTGCTGTGATTCCCCACTCAGATACAGTGATATAAATACTGTGAGTGGTGTAATGAGAGTAATATGGAAAAAGATGATCCGCTGTGGCAACCCTTAACGGAAGCAGCTGAAAAAAGAAAAAAAAGGTGCAGTGAGAGTAACAACGCTAAAGCAATTATGGTATTTTGAATACTATGGCTATTCCCTGGAACATTATATTGTTACAAGTTGATTACAATCAGATGCATTACACTAATAAACAATATGCGGTTAGTTTCAGTGTAGTTATAAAGCCGCGGCAGGAAAGTAGCTCTAAGAAATAAAGATAAACCACACAGTAACAGTAACACCGAGCGAAGAACTTGCGTACAACATGGTATGAGGTACCGTGGAAAACTGTGTGGCTTTACGCCAAGTGTAGGTTTTATACATCGTGATTTTAACGTGGAAAAGTTCTTACGCAACATTTCTGTGCGTACGCATCGTTTATGCATGAGGCTCCAGGTCTCCATCGACATTTGTGGAAGTTCCTGTAGGTGATTCGGTTTTGGGGAGTTGCTGACCAGTGGAGATTTGCCAAAGGTGTTTGGATTCCAAAAGTGGTTAACTCATGAAACATGAATAGTTTTGATCCATCTTCCTACTGAATGTAGAGGGAAGGAGATTTTTCAGTATCTTATCCCAGAGGCTGACAGAGTTCCTTCTGTAAAATAAGTGTCTAATCCTGAACTACTAAAAAGGGTTCTGGGTTAGGGTCACTTCTGGGTCCGCACCATCTGATTGGTATCATCTACAGGAGGGCATTAAAAGAGGATGTAGTATCTCTGTGATCCTGTTCACTCTTGCCATGAACATGTTGATAAAAATAACTGAGAGTGTAGAGGCCCCCTTACCAATTCTGGCAATCAGCAGTTCCCAATCAAATATTCAAGGATGACTGCACAATTACAACAACATCTGTACCAGGAAGCAGATGGATACTCAAATGCTTTCAATAGCATTGTACCTGGGAAAGGATGAGTTTCAATCTGCCAAGCCAAGGTCCCCAATGCAAAAGAAAGCGAAGGTTTAAGACAAATTCTGTTTTTCACTAGCAAGATTAAACATCCTGTCCATCATGGACCAGCCATTAAAATGTTTGGGTAGAGTGTTCAATTCAAACTAGATAGACTCCAACATTGAATAGAATAACATGGAATTAGAAGTGTGGTTCGCCAAAGTGGGCAAATCAGGCCTCCTTGCTAGATAATAAGCCTGGATCCACTAACATACAAGCCTACCCAGTGTTTTATGGCCAAGACCCGTGATTCCATTAACAATGGTCAAGTCCCCTGAAAGGAGAATTAGCAGCTTCCTCCATTGGTAGATAAGACTTCCACATAACCTCAGCAGCACAGTCTTGCATGGAGCCAGTAGAATCCTGCACCTTCCCTTCTTCAGCCTTGTAGAGGAATTCATGGTGTCATGTACAAAAGCAGCTCTCCAATACAGATTCTTGAAAGACTCAAAGGTGACCTCGGCACACATAGAAGTACGAACTGGCAGAAAATGGAGAGCTGACAAGGCACTGGCAAAGTCTAGAATAAGACAGAAGGCTTTAGTGGGAATGGTAGAAACTATAATGAGCTGGCCCTGAGTATTCCCATAAGACCCAAGTTGACAAGGCCCACTACAAAATGAGGAAGTGGTTGATATGGGAATGAAAAATGAATGTGCAGGATAGTGGGGCTGTGACAATAATGAAGATGGACATGGAGCGAGAACATTCAGCAAAAAAGTATTTATTTGTCCAAATCTCACATCTGGACTTTCACTAAGTCAAGTTCCTTCTTCAAGCTGTTTATGATGTTCTACCAAGCCTCACAAACATCCATGTGTGGGGAAAGGGCAACACTCTGTCATTTCTGCTTTGCTCAGTAAGAAAATTACTGGAACATCTGCTCAGTAGCAGCCCAAAAGCCCAGTCTGTTACCAGTGGCATCATGACCTGGCACCATGACCAGCCCCATATGCTACAAGCTGTGATGCACTGTGTGTTCTGACAAAAGCAAACCCAATTAATTTACATAGGAGCACCCATCATATGTGGGTATACTTTTTCTCTAATGGGTTATTTTTTAGATATTTTCCAAAACATTTTAACTGTTTTTGAGCTGATTTTCTTGCCAAAAATGTGCTTCACTGGGCCACATTTTGGGCGTGCACCAAATTAACATAATTTTGGAAAATAATCTTTAAATGCCTTTCAGATAGTCTTGGTGTCGCAATTACTCCAAATTCTTTAAAAGCTGTGTTTGGTGTACTCCCAGATAGGCTTAAAGTGGAGAAGGGCAAACAAACTGTAACTGCATTTACTTCACTATTAGCACATAGACTTGCTCAACTGGAAGAATCCTAACCCAACTCTGTTAAGTCAGGGGGTAACTGATGTTATATACTATTTGAAATTGGAAACAATCTAATTCTCACTTAGAGGATCTGTTCAAATTTTTTTTAAAAACCTGGCAGGACCTAATCAATAACATTTTAGAATAAACATTTATATTGGGGGGAAAGACTCCTTTATTTCTTTACTACTCTTAACAGTTTTGCTCTGGTTGTTGGCCTTCCTCTCCTTCTCATGGGTGGGGGTTGGTGCTTTTAATAAATTCAATATAGAAAAATGTATAGGCATAAAGTTAAGTAATTTGCATCAAGGAAAATATTGTTTATTTGAGAACATTATACAGTTTGTGGGAAAGTAAAAGACTAAGCCCTTACCCGGCTGGGATGTCTCTATAGTGGAAGGACCAGGGGAGAGAGCATATTCAGGACATTACCTCCCTCGGAGTGCTAGATTGCAGTCCTCCTGGGTTGCAGCGGTGTGTCAGACTCCCACAAGGCTTCATGGGAGTTGGAGTCTGGTGCAGCCCTGTTGGGTTTCGTGGGCTCTGCTAGGGGGTGCTGCAGGAACTGCTGAACTCTTTGTTTCAGTACTTTCACCATGCCCAGAAGTGCTGCTGGAAAAAGATCATGGGATACCTGGAGCACTTCCAGCTTCTCTATAAAAGGAGCTGCCTCACTCCATTTAGGGAGCCAATGTCAGGTGGAAGATGATGAAGTTCCTGGGAGGAGTGGAAGTGGAAAGAAAAAGACAAAAAAGAAAAAGAAGAGAAGAGTGCTGTGTGCTTTGTTTATTTATTTTATTTATTTATTTTATTACTTTATCAAAGAATCAGCTATCACATTTTTGTCTATTAAATATCTTAAAAATAACTGACAACAGAATGCAATCAAATGTATTGCTAGACTACATTAAATAAATGCTTCTTAAAAGTCATTTAGAATAACATGTAGCTAAAAATGTAGACCATATAGGTTTATCGCAGCTCAATAACTTTCACAGACAACAATTCAGCTGATGCCAACATTGTTTTGAGAGGATATCTGACTAATTGTAGCTGAAATTTCTTAATTTCAAGGTAAAGTTTTTGGACAATGATGGAGAGCAATTCTGAAGTTTTGCTGATAAATGATAGTGTCAGAGAAATATTGAACGATTACAAAGTGTAGATAATACAGCTGTGAGGATGGCTTTAGTGTGACATAAATACTGAGCACATAACATAACGATTAATGTACCTCATCCAGCAGGAGACGTGAGCCTGGTGTGCCATAGCACACGTGGCATTAATTAACTTGTCTTAGATATTCATTTTGCTGTTCGGTGCAGTTATGTAAAAGAGAAAACAGTAAACTAATCTGCAGTTGAAGTCAGGCAGAATGTTTCTCTGTGTTAAGTTAGATAAGTTCACAAAGTTACTAATACTTTTCAATTGGAAGTTTTGAAATTTCAGAATTTTGTACAGAGTGTTGTATTTGAGGTATCTTGATGAAAACTGAACTTTCCTATTCTTTGAAGAATAGGTATTTTTTGAATTATATACGAACACACATAATGATGTCACAATGGATTTAGAAGAATTTTTGTTAAATAAATTAAGCATTATATAGAAACTAGCAAAATACCCGTGCTTCGCAGCAGCAAAGTACTGCCTTAAAATTTTTATTAAGAAGAAAAGTAAACCTTTTTAAACTGAGGGAAAATATACCAATAATTATTTGTTAAGGATCTCTTTGTATGCCACATTGTCAGTTCGGCCCTCCATTTGTAATATGACCAAGTTGTGCGCTGAGCTTACTCTTGAGCATGCAACATACAGTTGGCCATGTTAAAAGCAATCTTGTTTCAAATCTCACAGCTTGGATTGCTGCTGTCATAATCGGTTTGAATTTCATGGTTTGTTTCAATTACAACAGTATTTGCAGGACTTGTGTTGAAGTGACATTCAGCATCTGTCAAGCGTTGTAAGCATACAACCGGTTTCATCGATAACTTCACATCCAGCTTTTGAGAGTTTAAACATTCATAAACATCAAAGTGTCCACTAATCAAATCGTTGCCTGTGAATCTAGGATGTTTAAGAGGCATTGGCGGTTGTCCAAAGGTGTAAAATATTTGCCCATTTCGGTACAAATGAAAGCGACAACCAAACAATTCAGTGTCAGCCATCAACTCACATGCAGAGGCATAGGTGAAGGGCTTAAGCATTTCACTCTTATAGTGCTCCTGTGTAGTATAATTATCTTCTGTACAGTCATCAGTCCACACCTTGAACCTGTCCCAGTCATTCAATACATAAGACACAATGTTCCTCCGGATATCAAGAGTGAGCCTGATATGGCCGTGCAATATGTAACAAAGAGAATGGAAAAGGCAGGTGCCATCTCCGGGCATGGAAACCACTTGGTAAGTGACAGTTCTTTGATCGATGGTGATCACCTCGATAGACATGTTAATGGGGGTACGGTTGGAATGATAAAGGAAATGGGTACCTGAACAATGTAAAGTAAGTCTAAAATACCTATACAATAACTATAATCGTAATAAATGAACAATAAAACAGCGGAGAAGCCGTGGATTAAATAAAAAGGCTGTAGTTATCAGCAGGGAGACGTGAATACCGTGGCGAAGCAAGGAAGGGAATGTAGAGACTGGAGCGACAGACGGCCTTATATAGGCAGGCAGCCAACAACATGGGTGACCGAGCTGCAGGCTATGGACGTATATATGTACGTAAGTAGGATTCAGTTAGCGTTGGGAACCCGCGTACCAAATTTCTTGAAGATGGGCCCATAAGTAACAAAGACCGTTGAAAAGTTCAATATGGCAGCCAACAGTGGCATCATATCACCGAAATAAGTACCAAATTTCAGCCTTCTACCTATGAATAAGAAAGTTCAACATGGTGGACGTTGTTGACCGTTACGCGTAGAATTTTGAAATGAAACCTGCTTAACTTTTGTAAGTAAGCTGTAAAATTTCAGCCTTCTACCTACACGGGAAGTTGGAGAATTAGTGACGTTGGAAACTTCAATATGGCGGCCGACAGTGGCATCATACCACTGAAATAAGTACGTACATCGGTTTTGGTTAGCGCAGGGAAGCCACCTACCAAATTTCGTGAAGATGGGGCCATAAATAAGAAAGTTCAACATGGCGGACATTGTGAAAATTAGTGACATTGGAAAGTTCAATATGGCGGCCGACAGTGGCGTCATACCATCGAAATAAGTACATACATCGGTTTCGGTTAGCGCAGGGAATCCGCCTACCAAATTTCGTGAAGATGGGGCCATAAATAAGAAAATTCAACATGGCGGACGTTGTCGACCGTTATCGACCGTTATGACCGTTACGTGTAGAATTTCGAAATGAAACCTGTTTAACTTTTGTAAGTAAGCTGTAAGGAATGAGCCTGCCAAATTTCAGCCTTCTACCTACACGGGAAGTTGGAGAATTAGTGATGTTGGAAAGTTCAATATGGCGGCTGACAGTGGTGTCATACCACTGAAATAAGTATGTACATTGGTTTCGGTTAGCGCAGGGAAGCCGCCTACCAAATTTCGTGAAGTTGGGGCCATGAATAAGAAAGTTCAACATGGCGGACATTGTTGACCGTTATGACCGTTACGCGTAGAATTTCGAAATGAAACCTGCTTAACTTTTGTAAGTAAGGTGTAAGGAATGAGCCTGCCAAATTTCAGCCTTCTACCTACACGGGAAGTTGGAGAATTAGTGATGTTTGGAAAATTCAATATGGCGGCCGACAGTGGCATCATACCACCGAAAGAAAGTACGTACATCGATTTTGGTTAGCGCAGGGAAGCCACCTACCAAATTTCGTGAAGATGGGGTCAGCCTTCTACCTACACAGGAAGTTGGAAAATTAGTGACGTTGGAAAGTTCAAAATGGCGGCCGACAATGGCGTCATACCATCGAAATAAGTACATACATCGGTTTTGGTTAGCG
>JANRMT010062837.1:26036938-26064122 GCA_026402145.1 Polypterus bichir lapradei | reverse complement strand
ATAGATAGATAGATAGATAGATAGATAGATAGATAGATAGATAGATATTTGGCCCAAGGGATAATTTAGCTTTTTACAGAATCATAAGAAATATAGCAAACAATAACTACCCCTTTCAACACATACAATAATTACATAATAAGAAGAAAAACATCTGACTTTACTAATGATAAAAGAAGCAGTTAGAGTTAGACATTATAAAGAAAAATTGCGATAGGTATGAAGGATCCCCAGCAGCGTTTTATGATACACTTCTGCTAAACAACTCTATGGCTATAAGTAATTAATGACAGAGTGTCAGAGAGCACTGAAAACTGTAATTTTGTCTATTAAGAATACATTTTTGGAACAAGTTAGCATTATTTAATCTAGCTATGTTGTTTATATTATCTGTTCCGAAATGAGTATGTACTTATATTAAGCAGAACAATCTTAACAAGATATGTTGAAAATAACTTTTGCACCATCTCTTTGCTGACTGACTGAATTGTTCCAAGAGGATGTAGCAGATGGCAGACGTAGATGTCATCAGAATGGGTAAGTGAGGCAAGAGGCTGATTTGTGTGCTCTGCAATTACATGTAACTTATTTTATTCATTGTGTCATACACGTGTGCTTAGAAGGCAGCCGAAGGGTCCAAATACAAGTGAAAGTATGATAGATATGAGGTTGGAAACAAATATTAATACCTTTTCCCTCTTCCTACATACCGACTGAAGAATAACTCCTCTTTCAGTCCAAAATAGATGACCAGAAACCTACCTTTCCAATGACGACAGTTCTGGTCCCGAACAATCCCACATCTTCCGGTCCCCGAATGATGTACTTCACTTCTGTCCTCCAACAAAGACATCACTTCCATCCTTCATCAAAGATGTCACTTCCGGTCCCTGCATGATGACCTCACTACTCATATGAAGATATCATTTACGGTTCCTGTCGCCACATCATTTCCATTTCCTCTGTATTGTTATTTGCTTCCTGTCTACACAAGATAAATGATTGCTTCTGTCTACTGTCAATTGTATACTGTACTTTGCATCTGACCTGATGTCATTATGAAATCACATACTGGAGCCATAAGTAACTCATGAAGAACTCATAGTGCATACTGTTTTTTACATTACTTAAGCCATTATGCAGTTTTAAACACAGTTTAAAGGATGCATGCATCAGAGAGTCACTGCTTGTTACATTACATACTTGCAGTAAAGATAAGCATTATTCTTATATTTATTGCTAACCAACATGGATCATACTTCTAATATCAGATGAAGATGCAGTTTTTTACCTTATGTTGTTTTGCTGAAGAGAATGTTAACTCTGAAATCAGTAAATGTTTTATATTATTGTTTTAAACATGAATGTACATCACATTTAATGACTGCATAGAGTTATATAGTGTCACACACAAGTGAATGGGAAACAGGTCAAAGGCTTAGCTAACAGTAATTCTACTCCAAGCCTGGGGCTGGCGCTGTCAACTTGTAACGGCCGACCCCTTTACCCAGCCGGCAGCTACACCTCCAAGACCTGTGGCCTGGATAATTTACTGAGAAATAATCTACCTATCAAGCCGTACTTCTAACCAATTAAACTTTTCCCCACAATCGACGGTGTAAATATAAGTACACAAAAGCAGGATGTAAAATTAAACGGATTAAATGTATTAAATGAAACAAGACATGCAAAAAATAGAAAACAGATATAAATATAAATATCCCTCCACCCCAGCAACAAGACACCACCAAATATAAATACAACAAAAACCCTCCCTTGCCCTTGTAACATATAACACACAACACGAATAACAAAATGACTGATAAACTGAATGATTGTGAACTTGAGTCCAGTTATAAAACTGTCCTGAATACGGATGACTGAACTAGCGGTAAATGCGTTTGATTTTCCCGGCGATTGGAGCAACCTCACCGTGATTCCTCGGCGTATGGTGGATAGTGAATCGACCCCGAGGTCTCAGTAGATGGAGGTTGAAAAACAGTCCGGCAAAATGAAAAGCAAACTGGTGAAAAGGCGCGATGTGAAAAAACAGCAAGCAAGTTGAAAAGTGGTTGAAACAAAATGGTCTTTTTTTTCCTTCCCTCTCCTTCGTCCTTTCTTCTCTCTCTCCTGATTACTTAAATAGTCTGTGATTAATTAAGAACAGGTGTTTTCCAGATTTGCGGCTGTGGTCTCCTTCCATCATCCATCCTCCTTTACGGGGACGGCGTTAACTGCTACACATACAAACAGCAAACGGGACAATGAAATGAGACGCGCTCAGGACTGACATTTAACACTAACTATGTGGCCCCACTACATTCCCCCCCAACCTTGGACAAGGGAGGGCCGAAGTACGGGTTGAGATTGGCCACATGGATTGTGTCTAGCTTGGAGTCAGTGCCAATACCCCTTTGAAACTGGAAATTAACAGGACCTGTTTGCGAGATGATCTTGGCTGGACCTAACCATTTAGGCGCTAGCTTGGTGGAGAACCTTTTGCAGGCATCCGAGAGATGGTGAGCTCTAATCCAGACCAAATCACCCGGCTGAAAGTGCGCTTCCTTACGCCGGGCATTATATAACTTGGCATGTCTGGATGTCGAACTCACCAACCTCTATTGGATTCTCCGCCGTAATTCCTCCATTTTAAATAAATTATTGTAGCTGGTGGTTTCTGGACTAGGGGCTCTGGGAAGGAGTCGATCAAGCGGGCCCTTTAGCTGTCTGCCCAGCGCAACCAAAGCAGGCGTCTCACCTGTGGCTTCATGCACAGCGGTGTTCAGGGCAAACCGGAGCTCGGGGAGCCATTTATCCCAATCCTGATGGCGTTCACCCACAAAGGAGGCGATCATGTTCTTCAGGGTCCGGTTCACTCGCTCTGTCATGTTGGACTGGGGATGGTAAGCTGTTACCAGGTTTTTCTTCACTCCCTAGGCTGTATAAAGTTCATCTAATACAGAGCTCGTGAACTGCAGACCCCGGTCTGAGACAATGTTCTTTGGCACCCCCCAGCGGGTGAAGATTTCGTTCTTCAGGGTGGAACATATCTTGATAGTTTTAGCATCCGTTAATGCAAACAGCTCCACCCACTTTGAAAAATAATCAATCACCACCATCAGGACGGTCTTCCTCGAGCTGGTAACAGGAAATGGCCCCATCAGGTCGACTCCCAAAGTCTCCCCCGGTCCATCCGCGATTGTCGATTGTAAAAATCCTGCTGGTTTACCAGGTGGGTTTTTGAGCTGCTGGCAGGTTACGCACTTCTTCATGTGGTGGTAAACGTCTTTCCGGACAGACGGCCACCACGCAACCCCCAGGATCTTTAATAAAGTTTTTGTCCTTCCAAGGTGACCACCTAAAGGACTGTCATGATAGTAATTTAGAAAGTCGGGGATGAGCTCTTCCGGGACCACTAGTTGGTGTTGCAGACCGCCAAGGGAGGATGGAGTGGTCCTGTACAGAACCCCCTGGAGGTCCACGAAGTGTACCCGTCAGTACGCTGCTGCTCCAGTCTCTCCCTGATGCTCTGGCAGAATGGACTGGTGGCTTGTGTTTGAGCCAGGTCTTCAAGGCTTCTTGGCAGAGGGAGGATCATCTTCTTTGCCTCTGCCAAACACACCATCCCCGGTGGCTCTGACACCCTGGACAGAGCATCAGGCACGATATTGCCACAGCCCTTCCGATAGGTCACCTTGAAAGTAAAGTTCTGGAGGCAGAGTACCCACCTGGTTAGACGGGAGGAGGTCTTCGGGTGATTAAATACCCAGGTCAGAGCATGATGGTCGGTGTACACTTCAAATTCAACCCCCTCCAGATAGTGTCTCCATTTTTCCACAGCCCACACGACAGCCAAACACTCTTTTTCAGCTGTCGAATAATTCAGCTCAGCGCCGTGCAAGGCTCGAGAGGCGTAAGAGATGACATGTTCAGCCTGGTGGATTTTCTGAGTGAGCACGGCACCAAGCCCCAGGTTGCTGGCATCTGTTTGTACCTGGAAAGTGAGCTGCGGATCTGGCTTGGCCAGAACGGGCGGCTCTTGAAGGTGGCTCTTTAGTCGCTCGACCGCGTCCTGGCACTCTGTTGTCCACTCCCACAGGACATCTTTTTTTCTTAGGTTGTTCAAGGGAGCCGCTATATCAGCCATCCTGGGAATGAACTTATGATACCACCCCACTAACCCAAGGAAACGTTGTAAAGATTTCAAATCCGTGGGCGTGGGGTACTCTCGGATGGCTAAGGTCTTCTCGGGGTCTACAGCGACCCCCTCAGATGAAAGAATGTGCCTGAGGAAGCGTATTTGGGGTTGAATGAAGGTACATTTCTTTGTGTTCAGCATAAGGTGCGCTTGATGTAATCGTTGGAAGATGGTGTCCAAGTCCTGGAGATGTTGTTTAATAGAAGGGGAGTAAACAATGACATTGTCGATGTAAACAAAGCAGTTCTTGCCTATCAACCCCCTCAGGACTTGTTCCATGAGCCGCTGGAAGGTGGCCCCAGCATTTTTAAGCCCAAAAGGCATGACTTTGAACTGGAACAAGCCTTCAGGGGTGATGACTGCCGTCTTCTTCTTACTCCCCTCGTCCATTGGCACCTGCCAATAGCCACTGTGGAGGTCTAGTGTGCTGAAAACTGCAGCTCCATGCAGTGACTCCAGAATCTCATGAACCAGGGGCATGGGATATGCGTCCAGGCTCGTCTTCCCATTAACCCCCCTGTAGTCCACGCAGAAACGATAGGTGTCATCTGACTTCTTCACGAGGACCACAGGGGACGCCCAGGAGGAGGAAGATGGTTCGATTATTCCCTCGGCGAGCATTCGATCAAGATGTTCTTTAATTATGCCCTTCTTTAGTGGAGAAACGCGGTAGGCTCGGTGCCTTATTGGAACTTCGTCCGAGGTGTGGATCACGTGGGTAACTCCACGGGCGACTCCTAATTTCTCAGTCCACACTTCGGCCCACTTCTTCAGCACCAGCCTCACCTCTTCGGGCTGTTCCTCCACAGGGGCTGCCGCCGAGGTTCTTGCGTCACTCCTCACTGCCGCGTAGAAGCCAATGAATTCTGAG
This sequence comes from Polypterus bichir lapradei, assembly GCA_026402145.1. Classification (NCBI taxonomy): domain Eukaryota; kingdom Metazoa; phylum Chordata; class Cladistia; order Polypteriformes; family Polypteridae; genus Polypterus; species Polypterus bichir. Next base: position 26,059,053 of record JANRMT010062837.1, on the reverse strand, counting down.
CCCAGATCTTCTTTTGATTTATAAATGAATTCACATACCCCTTCCCCCGGCACCGTGTACCCCCTGGGACTAAGATGGATAGTCATCCTCATGGTGGTTAAAGAATCCAGCCCAAGGAGTAACGGGACTGACAGGTGCTGGTCATCCATGACATATGTATCCATTTCCCAGGTGGTGGAGAGTACACTGTACCTCAAGGGGACTTTGCCCAGGGCCCAGTGTTCACTCCCATCTGCCAATACAAATCGGACAGACGGGGCAGATGTTAAGTTGTCTGTCAGTCGGCTAATCTTCTTTCACATGTTTGAGCGGATTAAGGTGTGATGGCTCCCTGTATCCACCACCGCATCCACCTGCCACCCCCGCAGCTTCACTGGGACGATCAGGAGGGACGTACTCGCTTGCATGATGGTGAGATCGGCTTCCGACCGGCAAGGTTTGGCTCGCTGGGGTTTTAGGGGCTGGGTTTCTCGTGTACTGGCTTGTACCTTGTTCCAGTAAGTTTTTGAGTTTCCCCAGTCCCGTTCCACTTGTGAGCCCACCTTCACCAGGTCTTCCACCGACCCCACAACCCCCCTGAGACCCCCAGCTAACCACGGGTTACAGGCATTAAGGATGCGGCGGACCACCTCTTCTTCAGACATAGCCGGCCGCCACTTCAAACACAAAGCCCGATATTCATAGGCGAAGTCCCGGATGGATTGCGAAGGCAGTTGCACCATGGATCGCAGCTTGTCCTCCAGTTCAGATTCATAGTCATCCGGAAGAAAAGCCGCGAGGAAAGATCGACGAAAGGATCCCCAGTCTATAATGTTCTTCTTGGCCGTCAGCCACCAGCTCCGCACCGGCCCCGAGAGGGATGCCCCTATAACCCCCATAAGCTCTTCCGGGGTTAAAGGGTTAACAGGCAGATACGCCTCCCCGTCCTCCACAAAGTTGAGGACATCATCGATGTTATATGGAGCCCCCAACTTGGGAAAGGAAAGGCGCACCCCAGGAACAGTGGACCGATTGATGTATTCACTTCCCCCACGAGACCCGTACGGCGTTGAATGACAGGGTGTCTGACGTAACTTCTGGAGACTCCTTCGGACCTCCCCCTGAAGAGTTTCTTGCCAGCGTTGATCCCGCCTCTGGAGGCACAACACGATTTCCCGCCCCAGGAGTTGAACTTGCTCATTGAGGTATTCTTTTATCTCCTCCTGGGAGCTGCTGATGCGAGCCCGCAAGGTATCTTCGCGCCCGAGTGCACTTTCAGCAACCTCACGGACTTTCTCATCCAGCCGGGTCAGTTGTTGCGCCAGATCTTCCCACGGAGGCGAGACATCCTCCAGGCATTCCTCCTCAGATCCATGGTGATCTTCGAGGTACAGCAACTGCAATGAATCCACCACCTCCTGCACCGCTGAACACGCTCTGACTGTGACGTGCTGCGCCCCGGCTACTCCATCATCACATCGTGGCGAAGCAATGGTGTCGTCCTGCTCGGCACGCACTAAAGACATGTTAATTGGGGAAACGTTTAAAGGCAGACAGCGATAGTATTAATTAAGATTCCTCAGAGAGGGCACCACTTATGTAACGGCCGACCCCTTTACCCAGCCGGCAGCTACACCTCCAAGACCTGTGGCCTGGATAATTTACTGAGAAATAATCTACCTATCAAGCCGTACTTCTAACCAATTAAACTTTTCCCCACAATCAACAGTGTAAATATAAGTACACAAAAGCAGGATGTAAAATTAAACGGATTAAATGTATTAAATGAAACAAGACATGCAAAAAATAGAAAACAGATATAAATATAAATATCCCTCCACTCCAGCAACAAGACACCACCAAATATAAATACAACAAAAACCCTCCCTTGCCCCTGTAACATATAACACACAACACGAATAACAAAATGACTGATAAACTGAATGATTGTGAACTTGAGTCCGGTTATAAAACTGTCCTGAATACGGATGACTGAACTAGCGGTAAATGCGTTGTTTGATTTTCCCGGCGATTGGAGCAACCTCACCGTGATTCCTCGGTGTTTGGTGGATAGTGAATCGACCCCGGGGTCTCAGTAGATGGAGGTTGAAAAACAGTCCGGCAAAATGAAAAGCAAACTGGTGAAAAGGCGCGATGTGAAAAAACAGCAAGCAAGTTGAAAAGTGGTTGAAACAAAATGGTCTTCTTTCTCCTTCGTCCTTTCTTCTCTCTCTCCTGATTACTTAAATAGTCTGTGATTAATTAAGAGCAGGTGTTTTCCAGGTTTGCAGCTGTGGTCTCCTTCCATCATCCATCCTCTTTTACGGGGACGGCGTTAACTGCTACACATACAAACAGCAAACGGGACAACGAAACGAGATGCACTCAGGACTGACATTTAACACTAACTATGTGGCCCCGCTACAAACTAACACCTCTCCTTGTTTTGCTGTTGCAGAAAGAATGACTGACTGGTGCAATCCAATGACGCCACATCTGGTCAGGTCTGCTGAACCCGCCTCTTCATGTCTGCTGCACTGAAAACAACTGCGTTTGCCATGTTCAATTTGTCACCTTTTTGGACTCCTGCTTGAAGAAGACTTCTTGCGTTTATTTTCATTTTTACCAACTTTAATATATGGGGATTTCTTTGGCACCCCAACTCTTTTTCAGCTTGTTTTGTCCTGTATTGCACTGCATACAGATAATACTGAGTCTGATTTACTTGCATTGCCATGTGGAAGAAAATGTAGCTTTTTTTCTTGCCTGTACATAATGTCATATGTGCAGCCTGATATATTTCTAATGTTCCATCAGTCACTCTGATCTAAAATCAGCACAGCTGGCTAGTTAAAGGCTGTGGAAACTGAAATTATTTCACTTTTATTAAGAATTGTAGGTTATTAATTTTTTCCCCTGTATTACATGTGACAGAGTATGCAGTGGAAGTATCTATCAGTACCAAAAAGGAAAAAAAAAACTCTTACTAAAGCATTATTGGATAAATTGAGCTATACAAGAAACATTCCAATTTCCATTGCTTTTAAATCCATTAATGCACTAGGAGCTTTTTGGTTTTGTCATTAGATCTACATGGAATTCTCCAGAACTGATGGGAAAAATTCAAAGCAGGGCATTTATAAAGGCTTTCATCTGCACAGCCCTCACCTCATTGAACTTTTCAGGACCAACACGAGAGTTTGTGAGCAGCTATTATCAAATCTTTCGCAGCAAGCAAAGGTATCTGTGCATTTTGTACCCTTTCTCTCCTGTAGTCTTAGAGGCAAATGCAAACATCTGATAATGTAATTTTTCTATTCAGAACGCAGAGTCAACTATCATGCAAACCCCGGTGTTAAAAGTACTTCCTCTCATACTTGGTACTTGTTACTCCAGTAACTCCTGACATTATTTTATGAAATTTGTGAATAGTTGTTAATTTTTAGGAACTTTTTTGTACTTTTTATTTACTAGGGGGCCTTGTCCCCTGCTCGCTTCACTCGCCAAACCCCCCACCTGTGCTTCGCACCAGCAACTTTGCGTCTCTGTCACTCACGTATGTGGATTTCATGTTCTCCAAACAACAAAACAACATAGGCCTCTTCATTGGGAAGAAACACTACTTTTCCCTGATGGGAACATGAATTAGACGATCTACAAGACTCCAACTTAAAGTTTAAAGCCAAACAATATCTACATACTTCTGTCATATCACCTATGTCCATATATTTGATCTCTTTTCGCTTTTACCTTTTCATCAATATCGCATTGAATTTTGATTCCGTGTTTGGAATTACATCTTGTCAACGTAACATATAACTGCCCGTGAGTGAATGAGAAATGATTGAACCATGTGTGTGGTTATGTGGGCAGGACTTTTTCAAATCTCTTTGCATAAGTTCTTGTCTCACAGGGCTTGAAATTTTCTCTCGTGGGATTTCACTTTCACTAAACAACAAACCTTTTAATTGTTGTGGATACGCCTCTTCATTGGGAAGAAACACTACTTTTTTTTTCCTGATGGCAACACAAATTAGAAGACCTACAAGTCTCTGACTTAAAGTTTAAATCCGAACAATATATTCGATCTTTTTTCTCTGTTTCGTTATTTCACTGAGTATTAATTTCCATTTGGTTGGGATAATGTGATCTTTACTATCCTTTTTTTGAGACTTTCGATTTTTCGTACTTCCATTATCTCTAACCTGCTCTGCATGTGTACTGCACCAATGTTTTTGAATTCTTTACGATGTTCTACTTTGTCATCTGCTCTTTGTCTTTTATTTCTGGCCCTGGGCGTGGTTAAATCTCTTGGCACAAAGACTCATCTTGCAGGATGTGAAGTGTCTCTCTGAGAAAAATCACGTCTCATCTCCTTCCTTTTTTTTTATAATAGAGAGACTATTAATTGAGTTACAACCTCATTAAAGATAAAGAGAAAGTGAAGGAGAGAATGGGGAATAAAGAGAGAGAAAGAGGAAAGTCACATTTTTAAAGTAATAAAGTATACACAATTTTAAAGACACTGATGATGACCAGTCCTATACTGACCTCTCATTTGGGGTCCTTGTTGTTCAGCATGATTAAGCAAAACAGGCTCCCAACTCAAGTAAAGAAATATTTGATTAAAATCTTTGTCTTTGTTATCCCTGTTCTGTCCTAATGCTGGCCTATTGCAAAATGACAAACTAAAGAACAGCACTCCCAAAGCCTCTAGTGCAATATTTTAACAAGTAAATTAAATGTACTTGCACTAAATGTCGAGTAAAATGAACTAGATTTAATGAAAATTAAAATCTTGACATATTTAGTTTATTTAGCTTAAGAAACAAAGTGACAATGGCAAATATTTAGTCTATTCTAATTATGAAGAATGCAACCTAAATTTTTGGTTTACATAAAATAATGAGTTTCAAAACTTAAATTATCTGAGGCAATGGATTTCCTTAATTGTTTTAGTAAACTCACCTTAGCAGGGTTTACGGTGAAAGGAGATGAAGCATTGCTCATAATGGCCACAAGTCTTCATTCTCTCCTCCACTACTACCTTCACTACATTAAGAGTGCATCCCATCACTATGCATGTCTTCTTAATTAGCTTGTTGATTTTGGTGAGGTTCTCTTGAAGATGTTACTGGTCAAGCACACTACATTGTAGAAATGCATTGGCTATCACAGAGTTATAAAATATGTATAGGATAACACTACCATAGTAAAAGAATGCACTCTCCCAAGAAAAAGAGTCTACTCTGCCCTTTTCTATACAGTATAATTCCACTGTGTAATTAGAACACTCTAACTTGTCCTTAATATGGACACCCAAATACTTATAGCAGTGTACCATGTCCACATCCACTCCCAAAATAACAAATGGCTGTAGAGACTCAATAGCCAGAACCCTAGTTTTGCTGTTAAGTTTCAGGAAATTCTCTTTGCACCAAGAATCAAAGTTCTCCATCTGACTCCTATAGATTGTCTCATCCCCCTTATCAACACACCCCATTAGTACAGAATCATCTGAGAAACATGACCTCATTTTAACATTAGAATCTAGTTGAGAACAGGCCATTCAGCCCAACAAAGCTCACCAGTATTATCCATTTACTGTAAACCCTCTTAATTGTTATTAAGTCTAGTTTTGAAGGTTCCTAAATTCTTCCTGCCTACCACATTATTTGGTAACTTATTCTATGAGTCTATGGTTCTCTGTGTGAAGAAATACGTCTTAATGTTTATGCAAAAGTTACTCTTAACAAGTTTCCAGATGTTTCCCTGTGTTATTGTTGAACTAATTTTAAAATAACAATCTTGATCCACTGCACAAATTCCTTTCATAGTTTTAAACATTTCAGTCATGTCACATCATAATCTCCTTGGGCCTCATGTATAAATGCTGTGTACGTACAAAAATTTTGTGTACACCCATTTCCACGCTCCCTTCAAGATATATAAAAACTAAACTTGGTGTAAAGCCACGCCCATTTTCACAGCAGCCGGGTGGCATCTAGCATCAAAGTAGTGCTACTATTTCTGTGTGGTTTCAGTTTCTTTTTAGATTCACATTCATGATGCAGACTTTATCAAATACACTGAAATTAATTGCATATCATTTACAAACTTAAGGCACTTGATTGTAATCAATCTGTAACAATGCAATGGTGCATGGAATGGTCAAACTATTCCAACTACCATGGCTGCTGTAGAGTTGTTACTCTCAGTTTACCACAGAGAGTATTTTAACCTGTTTATTGCATTTGTATGTGGTATCACTGCTGTACAGGCTGTGTTGAGAGCGCAGAGGATTACAGATTACATCAGAGGGTACAGCTTCCAGCCCTGGAGGATATTTATAGCACATGCTGCCTCAGGAAAGCCACTGGCATCTGCATGGATTCCACTCACCCATGCCATAGTCTATTTGAACTTATACCATCGAGCAAATGCTACAGAGCCTTTTATGCACTGTCCTCGAGGCTCAGAAACAGTTTCATCCCGAAAGCTATAAACACACTCAATCAGTCCATCAAGTGCTCCCAGTAAAACTGTTTGTATTTAGAATTACAATTAACTCAAAGTAAATTTGCACTACAACTATAATATTGCACACCCTGAGCCACTTTTGAACCGTTTGCATTATGTACATTATGCTTACATATTGTATATTTTCATGGCTTTTTCATCATGTTATTGTTGGTTTTTTCATTTTATAGGAAGGTATGTTTATGGAGGAGTTGTATATTTGAAATTCATTGTACAATGACAATAAATGAATTCAATTCAATTCAGTAGAAGACTGGCTCCTAAATCGATTTAGATTTCCAAAAGCTATCCTCTTGGAGCTGTGTGCTGTTAGAATACTAGGATGTGAACTAGATATCATTTTTATGATGAAATGCATTAAATTAGGTATATTGCATTTTACAGATAAATAGTTACCTTCATTTAAATAATATATATTGTTAATGATTAAACATGTGGGGACATGATGGTGCAGCTGTAGCGATGAGCTGGCACCCTGTCCAGGAACTATTCCTGCCTTGCACTCTATGCTTGCTGGGACTTGCGTGATCCTGGATGGATGGATGAAATAATTAAACATGTATAATGAAGATTTTTCAACGTTCCTTAAAAGTTTTGAAGAATCGTCATTCTAAGCTTACATTTACATTTTTTGCAGACGTTTCTTGTGTGGCGATTGGTTACATGGAGAAAGACAATGGAAGGACAGGAAATAGGGGTTGGTAAGTTTGACAGAGACTGTACTGCTGAAATAAATTATTCCATCCAGAGTCGCACACATCCTAGCAAGCATCTTGCAGGAGGCAGACAATCCCTGGACAGGGCACCAGCTCATCGCCTTTTTTAATTTTAATTACCTATTAAAATGAAACATTCCAAGTTTAAATACTGAGTAAAATTTCCACTGTTGTGTTTAAACTGTGATGCTCTTGTTCTGATCTTTGAAAGAGAACAATTTCTGGGCTAAACTAATACTTTACTTTCATCTGGAATTATAGTATTTCAGTTAGTTGTTGATGTACAGTATAACCTTTTGATATGGAAATGGACAAGATACCAAGCGGTTTTAGAATTTTTTGAATTTACAGCACCTCCAGTGATAGGTGACTAGTCCACAACACTAGTTTATTCTAGAATTCAGGCAGTGGTATTTCCAAAATAGTGGATCTGATATTGTGAGATGTCTGTTGTTACTCTTTCTATTTCAGAATTGCTGCTTTGAGGACAGTCATTCATCCTTAAACAGTTTAGTGACATCATTGCTTTTGGTAACACTAAAGTGTTCTTAGAATTAAATGGTTGTAATCAAACAAATCTCCAGATCACGGTAAAATATAAAGTGCTTAAGTAGGTTAATGCATACATATATAAACCTTTGACATTTTTCAAAGATAACTGGACACAGGGGAAAGTCCTGCAGAATGGAATGTAAATGAGGCTGTCCTGTTATGTAGAAAAAGGTGACTGGGCTGATGTAACTATTGCCCCAAGTAAGTAAGCTTAACATGTAAATACATTTTAAAAATTACTATAGATAATCAATCAAGCAAAAGATGTCAAGAATTGCAGTTTAGTGAATACTTAGCAAGGTTTTACATAGGGCAAATCATATTTCAATAAATTTGTTAAGACTAGTATGAGAAACAAAAAAACAGGAACGAAGAGATGCATATGATTTTATTTATCTTGATGTTCAGAAACTTTAAATAAACCGCCACATGAAGACTTGTGATCAAACTACAAGAAGTGTAGTTTGTACAGTAGATAGGTGTGAATGTGGTGCAAACATAGGAAGGAAAGGGTTACTGTATGAAAAACCTGTTCATAATTAAGTAAAGAAAAAAACATTGCCATTGAGGGTTCAGTGCTGGGGCCTCTGCCATACATAAATGTTCTTGTAAAAACGTATATGACAGGATGGTTACATTTGCAGGTGATACCAAACTAGAATTCAGACTTTAGCCAATTTATAGCTAATGAAATCTGGTATAAGCAAATATAAGGTATTCCATGTAGGAAGTAAAAATGTTTGATTTGAATACATAGTGGAAAGTCTATAACTTGGAAATACAGTTTATGAGCAGGATCTAAGAGTTGTACTGGACTTTTAATAATCTAAATTGAGACAATGTTAGAAAATGAATAAGATGGTGCCCTGGAGGTTAAAATCAACATGAAGACACTATATGAAAAAAACAACAACTACAGGCTTCAAAATGTTTCTTTTTACATTTTGTTCAAGTGAACTGCAATGAACTAGAAAGGACAATTTACAATTGCAATTTACCTAAATACTTCTGCATTGTTTCTTTGTTGTTTCCAATATTTTATGACCCAGATACATTTGTGAATTATTTCTTTCTTGTTTATATGAGTATATCTGTACATCTGATCAGTTTACAATTTAATAGTAAAGGAATTGGAGACAACAAGAGATTACACAGATAAGCAGGATCAAAGCATTTAGGCTGTGTCTATAATATCACAAGGTCTGGTTCCCATGTAGATTTTTGACATAATTCTGAGAGACCAAAAGGCAATGTCAGTGACAGACATATGTTAGAGAAAGACACGTCATTGAATCTGGAAGTTGAAGAATGCAACTCATGAATCAGCCTCATTTGCTGAATCTAAAAGTCACCCAGAAAAACACCCTTTTTTGACACTGCTGCTAATTTAAAGTAAGCTTTCTACAACTATATATATCTTCATTTTGGTTTGTTTTTGATTATTGCCATTATTCTATTCTGTTTTTATATCTAGAGTGAATGAAGTAATAAAGTAAAGGGTACTTAGTGGGTGGAGATTGCCACTACCTTTATCACAGGGTTTAGCAGGCGGAGGGAGATGCCCCAATAGAGTTAACCTTACAATAATTGGTTGGTAAGTGGTTTTAACCAAATGTGTCTAGTTTATTCTTGGAGATCAATATGTGTCAACCTTTAGGTCCAGTTGTTTCGCCATGTAGTGGGTGTGGCAACACACTGTACCAGTACATGCTCCCCAACTTGACTTGACTTTACTTGTTACTCTCAATGTTCAAGGTGTATTAACTTTAGGTCTAGGTTATATCCAGGGTCAAACTGAAGGTATGTCAACCTTTATGTGTCTAGGTTATTCTTAGGGACCAAGGCAGCCTTAGGTCTGTATTATATGTGGGACACCTATGTGTTGCTAACACCAAAGCTAGTTAGTCCTTACATGGTGTACTGAGGAGTGTAAGCATCACTCACAATCAGTGCTTGTGTGGAAAGAGTCTGTGTGTGTGTGCTTTGTTATGTTTATGTGAAGTTTAGTGTGTGAGGGTAGACCAATCCAGTAACAAACTTGGTGAGTACCACTCATTATGAACAAAAACTATGGTTAATAAATTGTGATATACAGCCGAACATATGCAGTTCAGTTCAAAAGACATTATGCTGTATAACAATGTTGTGAGGCCTCATCCTTCTATATAAAAGCTGTCGGGATTGTCCTTCCGTCCCGTGAGTGCTACGCAGGCGCGGAGTTTCACACACGCCCCGTCCATTTTGCAATGCACGATGGGATTTGTAGTTTCATTTTTCCAGGTAAAAGATGATTTTCTACTCCAGACTGTGCGATATCTTCTTCTTCTTTCTTTCTTACTATATAAAAGCGGTCGGGATTGTCCTTCCGTCCCGTGAGTGGAAAGCGTAGCGGTATTTGGCTTATCACAGACTTACTACTTGCAGCTTGCGGTACGAAGCGACATGATGTGAGCAGAGTTCTGGTGCTCCCATTGTTCCCTTGCTTTTGTGCGCGATGCGCTGGAAAAATAGACAAAATTATGTATATGGAAATAATTAATGTTGATGGAGTTAAAATGCCTCACCGCGTAGTAAATATCAAAGGGGTTCAAAAGGGCGACCTCAATTTAGAAAAAAAGTTTAAATTTCATCACAAAAATAACAGAAACTACGAGTATTAAAGTAATACCGCTCAAATGCAATATAACCAAATTAATGAGTTTGTATAAAATATCAAATTGATCTACATATTGAATTGCCTTAAGAAGTGGTCAACTTAAAAGTCGGTCGCCTTAAAAGGTGGGTCAGCCTAGTCTGGAATAATGTGTGTAGTTTTGCTCTCCATATTACAAGAAACACATAGTAACACTAAATAAACTCCAAAAAAGAACAACGTATCTGATTCTAATACTTTTATTTATGTTATAAGGAAAGATTGAATGACTGAACCTTTTCAGCTCTGGCAGGCTATGGGAAGTGAGCCTATCTAACAGAGAAGGCTGCATGTGGAAATAATCTTGATCTTCTAAAATTCACAAAGATATGAATAAAGTTGATCCGGTAAAATTTGATTTAAATAATGAACCATGCACTTAAGGATGCTAATGAAAATTAAGTGGAAGTATATTTCAGACTGAATTTGAGGTGCACTTCTTTACACAAAGACTTGTATGAATGTGAAATACATCAAAAATCTTAATGTCATTTAAAAATCCTCTGAAGACAAATTACTGTATCAATTAGCTAACCAAAAAATCTTCCCTATGTTACAAAACACTGAAGTTGAATTACAAGATTATAAGCAATTCTGCACTACACTGCACCTAAGCAGCACACTAAGCTGTTGAAGAATACAAACTGTGTAGTGTTGAAGCTTGATCCACTGCTGAAGACATTGCAGACCCTGGGACACTATGAGACAACAAAGAGAATTTCACTTAGGTGAATTAGTAAGGTACAGTTGTGCTCATAAGTTTACATATCCTGGCAGAATTTGTAAGATGTGTGCCATTCTAAAAAAAAGATGATAGATCTGGCAAAAGACACTTCATTTACTTTTAATGTAACCCAAATTAAACTATAAGGCATCACAGAATAGCAGAACCATTAAACAAAGCATAGTAATGAGGAAAATAATGAGATAGTCCCTGTTCAGAGGTTTGCATACCTTTAGTTCTTACTACTGTTTATTGCCCCCTTTAGCATCAATGATTGCATGCAGTCTTTTGTGGTCATTGTGGATGAGGCCCATTACTTTCTCAGGTGGAACAGCTGTCCATTCTTCTTGGTGAAAAGCCTCCAGGTCTGGTGTTTTGGATCATTGTTATGTTGGAACATCCAAGTGCATCCCATACACAGCTTCCGGACTGATGAATGCAAGTTGTCCTCCAGTATTTTCCAGTAACATGCTACATTCATTTTACCATCAGTTTTCATTAAGTTAACTGTGCCGTAGCTCACAAACCTCCAGAAAATCAGAAATCCACCTCCATGCTTCACATTAGGGAAGGTGCACTTATCGTCATGGGCACTGTTGCATCCTCTCCGATTACAGTGTTTATGGTTGCGACCATAAAGTTCAATTTTGGTCTCATCACTCCAAAGGACATTGTTCCAGAAGTTTTGAGGCTTTTCTAGAAGCTGTTTGACATATTGTAAATGGGCTGTTTCATGGCTTTGGCACAGTAAATGCTTTTTTTCTAGCAACTCGACCGTGTAGCCCAGTTTTGTTCAAGTACCTCCTTATTGTGCATCTTGAAACAGCAACACCACTTGTTTGCAGAGAAGCCTGTATCTTATTTGAAGTGACTTGTGGGTTTTTCTTGGCAGCTCAACAAATGACCGCGACAGTTGTGGCTGAAACCTTAGTTTGTCTACCTGATCGTGGCTTGGTAACAGCAGAACCCCTAACTTTCCACTTTCTTTTACAACACTACTGACAGGCATTTTCTGATCTCCTTTTACTGATTTATACAAGTCAACAACATTTTCTCGCAGGTCCTTTGACAGTTCTATTGCTTTTCCCATGGCTTGGTATCTAACAACTTCAGTGCAGCTCTGCATGAATTTAAATTGATTATTTACACACAGATACTGATTACAATCAAAGATTTTATGGGTGTGGACACTCTCCCTTAACTACCCTTAATTTGAACCTGTGTGTGTTAACTTGTGTGTATATTATCAGCTCCAGCATCCCAGGGTATGTAAACTTTTGATCAGGCCCATTTGGGTGATTTCAGTTATGTTTTTAAAAGGGCACACACAAATATGTGATAATAAATTTCCTTGACTAAGCACACTCTCTAATTAAAAGGAAAGCTTTCTTCATGATCACTTATATTTTCCTAACAATGGTCAATATTTCACAATATATGTTTACAGTATGTAAACGTATGAGCACAACTGTATGCTACATTACAAAATTAAAACATTAACCAAGATAAATCCATATCTATGCGACAGGGGTAAATTTAAATTTTTTAACAAAAAAAAAAAATATAAATCATCAGCTCAACTAAAATAAAATGCTCAATAATCTTAATTCAGACCTTTGTGATGAGTCAATGTGTTTAGCTTACTGATAAAGAGGCTGTGGTGCTCTGCAGTGAAGCAAGCATGGTGTTCAAGCTTTTGGTCACAATGTAAATGCAAACAGAAGTCTTTTTAAAAAGTGAATCAGTTGAAAGTGAAATTCTCCACTTTGTCTAACATCCACATCAGTGATATAATAAGAATTATCATGTAAAACATGCACATTTGTACTCCCAATCAGAGCTTCTTTATTTTTTTATGTTATTGTTAAAGCTCTCAGAATGGTGAAGCCCTTTATAATGATTAACATTCACAACAACTGTATGCTAACTAAGCTTGTAATTAAACTGCAATAATCTAACCTATTTACTGTCTTTGGGATTAATCACCGAAGCTGGCTGCTTAACACAAAAAGTCATTACCATAAATGACTGAACATACCTTTTTCCACACCATCTAGCTCATTGCATATTCCCAGTTGTAACCTCTGCAAATTGTGCACACACTGAATTCCATATTAAGCAGAAACTTGATTTCAAAGCAAAGTTTCAGATAAATTAAAGAAGTTAATAAGAAAAAAAGAGAAAGCTTATATCAATAAGCGCTTCAAAGATTCCTGTCTTTTCACATACTGGCAAATTCAATCGTGCTCAGTTTAATTATAGTGTGATTACAATTATTACTTCTTCTAACATTTCACACATTGTTTTGTAAAATTAAAATGAATAAATATAAGATATTCAACTGTTCATTATATTGAATTGAAGAACCTACTTTGCGTTTCTTCTTTGCACTTCAGTTAATTCATCGTTTTATTCTAAACTTTTACACTTTTACTGAATAAATTTACACCTAACACACTTCTCAGTAATAAAAAAAATTGAATGCAAACATGACATAAGCAATTCTTAACTTTTGGTAGCACTATTAATTTTCTTTCTTGGTGCCTAGATAGTACATTGTTAGCACTGTCTTGAAGAGCTGCATGAAGAAGACTTGTGAAGTGATGCTATTCCTGAATCTGTAAACATATTATATCTTCCCTTAAACTTAGAATTTCTTCTATAATGTTAACCAGACAGTACAAATATTCTAACAATTTCATAAAAATGTATTATTAGCCACAGACTTGCACATTTGTTGAGCATTTATTTTTATGATATAAATGAGTGCAATGAGAATGGCCTTTTATGTTTATAAATTTATTAGATTTTCATTTTGCTGATATGTGTCTCTGCCCATAGTCTACAAACTGTTTAGGAAATATAATTAAAGAAAGCTTCAGAAAGTCGGTATAATGGCTTGCTTTAGAACAAGTGTTTCGTAGCTCTGTAGAAGTACTGCCATTAATTATGGATGTAGTTTTAGTGACAAAACAGGGAGTGTGCAGAATGATTGTTTTTCTCTTAGAATGTTCATCCATCTGTCATTCCATCCATTTTCTGACCTTGTTTCCAGTTCACCGTAGTGAGGACCTGGTGTGTATTCTTTCTTAACTTTTGTGCAAAATCTACCCTTAGTAAATGGAGGACATGATGCTAGTCCATGGAAAAATGTACAGAAGCCAACATTTAAGTGTTTTGGATGTAACAGAAAAACTGGAGTTTCTGGAAAAAGTCACAGGGAGAATGTATAAACTCCAAACAGATACTGCCTAATCTAGGATTCAAACATGGGAATCTAGTAGAGTGAAGCCTGTTATTCTACCAGACTCACCAGATTAAGTTTAAATTGAGCATAACTCCAGTTTAAATTTATTTCATACACCATTTTAATTCTGGACAGTCTTCATCTGATATGATGAGATGAAGTGGAAAAGGCAAGAAGGTGACTGGGAATGAGTGAATGGGCAATGCTAAAAAAGCAAGCACATTGCAATTAAAAGTAAACTGTGTTACCCATCCAACCTGATTAATGCTTATTCCCAGAAATATAGATCACTCTTTACTAATATTGTAATGAATGAATCATTCTGACCTTAGAATACTGTGGACGTATCCACAGGGACATGAGAGCAAACAAACTTAACTTAGCAAGTTGGATATGTGGAAAGTCTATCTATCTATCTAGCTATCATTGCATCCCAAAATTTGAATGAGTATTAACAGAAAAACAACACTTAAAAATGAAGTTGCTGCTATCCATTACTTGATTTGGAGCAGTGATTATATAGGTTTTGTTTTTTTTTAAACTAGAAACTGATACACTATAATCATTTTTATTGGAGAGTTGATCAGTCATGAAATTACAAGAAAATCTTGTTTTTACTGCAGCAGTAATAAAAACAAATTAGAAAATTAAAGTATGCTGTAATATTTATGTACATTCAGGGACTTTGAAAGTTATTTATTTTACTTCAAATAAAAAGGTCTTAACCCGAAAATTGCTCCAGGGTGGTGTACAATGGCTAACCCTGTGCTCTGACCCCCAAAGGTCATGCAACAAAACCATTTCTTCTCGAAGATTAACAAAATATGTCAAATATCAAATTAAAAAAATATATGTGAAATATATTTTCTATGAGCATGCCTGCATTACCTCAGATCTTTTTGTTACTAGACCTTACCCCCCCCCCCCCCCCCTTCTCTTTATTATTTTATTTTACTATTGGGAAAATTGCTGTAAAATCAACTTTAACCTACTGTTGGAAATCACCTGATTCTTCTTCTCTTAATACTGGGAAGGCAAATTTTCCCAATCTGTCCCGATCAGAGTTGAGATTGTCAAACTGTTTATTGCAGTGCCCCTTTGAGTCATAACTATTGCTACTGGAATCACTAAATCAGCAGCATCATGAGTACAGTTATCTCACTGCAGTCTGAGACCATTGTGACCACTTTTAAAATGTCAAATTATTTAAGTCATCAGTATTTATGTAGAATATTTGAATATTCAGTATTTCAACCATCAACCGTCTGCCTTTGGTATTAAAAGCTAGGCATATTACATGTTTATAATGTCAAATATATATATTAGAATTTAGTTGTGCATGAGATCTTTAATTTTATCCCTATATACTACAAGAAAATGACAACACTCTGCATGATAGTAAAACATTTAGGTAGGAATTTCATTGTGCTGTTTTTATGCAACAAAAGATTTGAATTTCAACTGCCAAGTGAACTACTTAGAGCACCACCAAGGCCATAGCTTTCTGATTATAAATTGCATGCTACTTATTAAGCCACATTTTCCCAAATTCTACTCATAATCCCCTTTGAAAAGCATACTTAAAAATTACTTTTATTGAAGAATTAATAATCAATTACAAATAAATTTTACTGCCAATCTGCTAGACATTCTTTGATTCCTAAATGTTTTACAACCTTGCCGGACACAGACAGGCAGACATGTTGGAAGTCACCACCACACGTTTATTCACAACTATTTACAATATATTCAAGTGCACAAACCCCCCAAAGTCCTGGCCACACAACACCTTTCTTTGGCCGCCTCCACACTCTCCTCTGCTTCGTCCTGCTTCCACCCGGCTCCAGCCTCGAATTAAGGGAGGAGGCCCCTTTTATCTTCACCTGGATATGCTCCAGGTGCTCCCCGGCAATCTCCCGCTGACACGCCCCAGTGTGGCGGAAGTGCCGGATGTTCTCCCGGAAGCTCTCCAGGTGTCCCTGCTTCTCTTCCCCCCAGCACTTCCTGGTGTGGCGGAAGTGCTGAGGTCCAGGGTTCCCAAGGCATTGGGGCGCCCCCTGGCAGTGACCACGGGCCCCTACAGGGTTGGGCTTCCAAGCCCCCTACCCTTGGCCCCCAAAGCAACCAGGATGGCGGCCCCCACGTGATCCAGGGTCGGCGTAGACCCTCTTCCAGTCCCTCAAGGCGCCCCGGCCGGGTCATTGCCCCTGGCATCCCTGACAGTGCCCCACAGCCAGCGAAGACCACTCGGGAGGAGCGACACATCCCGCGAGGGCAGCTTACCCCTGAAGCAGGTCCTACTCCTGGGCAGCCGAGGTCCGGTCCTGTTCTCCTAACAGGGATAGGGGCAGAGACGCCACCTGAACACCACCACTTGGTGACCACCACTTGGTGCCCTCCTGTGCCTCGCTCAGGCTGCGCTTCCCCCTCTTACCGGCACCCTGGTGCCCACTCCTTCGGCACCCCCTCCGAGGTTTTTGCGCCCCTTTGGTTGGAGCCACTCGCTCCCTTGTAGTCTCCTCCAGCCATGACGGCACCTGCACGCCAGCGGAGAGTCCTTTCAGCAGATGGCCCGTCTCCTGAGGGCAGGTTCCCAACGAAGTGGGTCCTACTGCTTGTCCTGGGTCCGGTCCTGCAACAGACAGAAAGAAAGGGGCAGAACCGCTGCCTGGACACCCTTCCCTGGCGTCCTTCTGTGCTACGCACTGGCAGCGTTCCCCCCTCTGACCAGCACCCCGACACTTGCCTGTTCGGCACCCCCTCCGTGGGTTCCGTGTCTTTCCTGCCGGTGTAACAGACGGGACCACCTGCAATCCTTTCCTCTCCGCTAATGTCATGGGTTCCCTCTGCCCCCGCAGAGGGCAGCCAGCATTCAAACGGGTGCTCCCAGCACCACGTCCCATCCTATTGGAGGAACCGGCTTTCACCCCCCGATTCCTCCTGTCACTCTGGGACGCCTTGACGGTCTGAGTCTCCTTATTGGAAAGAAAGAGACTCCTTCCCGTCTGCATCCCTGTAGAGCTGTGCGAGACTGCTGCCGACTCGGGGCGGAGGGCGCTAGGACCTGGGGCACTCAACAGCCCGTGTCCTGCCAGCCCTCTCGCTGTCTCTCACCGCACGCGCAGCCCCCAGCGCCGCATTCACTGTCGGAAGACTGCTTACTTGTTGCTGATCATTACAATCACAGCCGTTTTCAGCAGACCCTCCTTCATGCTGTACGGGGACGGCTGTACTCACCTTCCCCGCTGTACACCTCCGGCTGAAGAATCCAGCGCCACGCCGTCTGATCGCCGTCAGAAGTTCTTCGAAAGACGCGACCGCCTTCATCTCCAGTACCTGCAACTCTGCCCAGTGAGCACGTAGCACCTGCGACACACGCTGCTTCGCGGGCTGAAGGTACGCCTCCAGCTCCGACAGAGCAGCCGGCAAAGACAGGAAGTTAACCGACGCGGAGCCTACCTGTCCGTCAGCCCCAAACGCCGGCAACTTCCTGTGGGCCTCTTCCTCCGGCCCAATCGGGTCTCCCCCCGGCACGTGATGGACATTCCTTCGTCCCGCCTCTCTCCAGTCATCGGCGGGCACGTAAGACACACCATCCAATCGCGTGCCTGTCAGGGGGAGGGACTTCTGGTCCGCGGCCATCTTGGCTCCCCTCCTGCGGCGACGACGTGCTTGCCGGCAGCCTTGCTGTTGCCAGCGCCTCTTGAGCTGCAGCGTCTCCTTCTCCGCAGCTCCCGCAGCTGCCACCGCGCTGTCGAAGCCCCGCAGACCGGCACGCGCCTGCCACTGACGCAGATCCGGGAAGCCCCTGCCTGAAAAACAGAAAATACGCCCGGCCCCCAAGGGCCGGCTGCCGATAGGCAGGGAACTCACCTCCCAGGTCCCGTCTACCCAAGGAAACATCCTTGGTGTGGCCTCTCTGGACGCAATGCTGTCCCGGGCGCCTCCAGCAACGGCGCACTTGTCGGAGACCGCTGAACTCGTGCTAAGCACGCCGCCAGCCCGCGACAGGGGAAAACGGCTCTCCTGCGGACCCCTGGTGGTCCGTGGGGTACTTTTACCCCACGAGGCTGTGTACACGCCACTCCCGCGGCACGTGGGTGGGGTCCCCTGCTGTGCCGGGCCGTCCACAACAAGATTTTTTATATCCGGTCCCCGTCTTGAACCAGACGGAGCATCCTGCCGACTACGCCAGATGTGGACATGGCCTGGACACAGACAGGCAGACATGTTGGAAGTCACCACCACACGTTTATTCACAACTATTTACAATATATACAAGTGCACAAACCCCCCAAAGTCCTGGCCACACAACACCTTTCTTCGGCCGCCTCCACACTCTCCTTTGCTTCGTCCTGCTTCCATCCGACTCCAGTCTGGAATGAAGGGAGGCGGCCCCTTTTATCCTCACCCGGATATGCTCCAGGTGCTCCCCAGGGTGGGCGTAGACCCTCTTCCGGTCCCTCAAGGCGTCCCGGCCGGGTCGTTGCCTCGGCATCCCTGACAATATTATATATATATATTATATATATATATATATATATATAGTGAAGTTTTCCCTTGAAAAAACAAGTCTTGACAAATATAAAGGTTTGGGGACCGTTCCCGTATATTGCCCTTGGACAATATATAAGAAAAAAGAGATCAAAAGTCTTTGATTGCAAAGGAACATTTGACAGTTTACTCACATGAAAATGGAGGTTTTATACAGTAAGGATTATGGGAAACAGGAAATGGTTGGCATGAAGTGACATCAGACAGGAACCGGAACCAACGTCATTAGGATGAGCCGGAAGTGATGTTATTGGTGATGGCCGGAAGTGATGTTATTGGAGATGGACGGAAGTGACGTTGCATCGGCCATTTTGTATACCTGAAGTGGAGGTAATTAAATTCCTTCTGGCTTTCTGTGGAGAGAAGAGATTCAGGTAAGTACCACGTGACCACTTCATATCTCTCGATAGTTCACTCACCTTTAAACTCTTTGACTGCCTCCTAATCGCACGTGTGTGACATGACCCCCCCCTCAGCCCAGACCCATTGGGTCGGGTGTCCTACACCGAGAGGTCGTGGATACAGGAGAGAGCATCCGCGTTGTCCTGCAAGGAACCCCTACGATAAATGACACCATAACGATAAGGTTGCAGATCCAAAAACCACCTAGTGACGCAAGGATTTGACTCCCAATGAAGGGACATCCACTGCAAAGCGGCATGATCCGTCACCAGAGTAAATTTCTGCCCCAATAGATAGTACCTTAAGGACATTATAGCCCACTTAATCGCCAAGGCCTCCTGCTCCACCGCAGCATACTTGGTCTCCCGATCCAGCAGTTAACGGCTGAGGTACATAACGGGGTGTTCAGTACCATCGATGCATTGGCTCAGCACGGCATCCATCCTGTGGCCGATGCGTCGGTCTGGAGGATGAAAGGAACAGAAAAATTAGGAGATTTCAAAATAGATGCTGAAGTAAGGGCCAACTTGAAGTCACTAAATGCTTTATCAGCCGAATCATCCCATACTACTTTCACAGGTGCCCGTTTCTTTGTCAAATTATATAAGGATGCAGCAATTTCGGAGAAATGGGGTACAAAACGGTGATAGTAACCCGCAAAACCCAAAAATGCTTGAACTTGCCTCTTATTTATCGGACGGGGCCAATTAATGATGGCATCAACTTTATTACATTGTAGTTTAATGACACCTCCACCCACTAGATAGCCCAAATATTTGGCTTTGCGTAATCCAAAGAAACATTTCTTTGGATTAATACGGAGCCCTGCCGACGCTAGTGTGGAGAGAACCATTTTAACCTGCACTATATGATCCTTGCACGTGCCGGAATAAATGATCACATCATCCAGGTAGGCGGCACTAAAGGAATTGTGGGGCCGTAGCAGTGTGTCTACCAGACGTTAGAAGGTAGCTGGTGCCCCATGCAAACCAAAAGGATGGACCCTATACTGCCAATGTCCACTTGGAGTACTAAAGGCGTTTTTTTTCTTAGCGGAGTCCGTTAAGGGAATTTGCCAATACCCTTTCGTCATGTCAAGAGTAGGTAGGAATTGAGTGTTCCCCAGCTGATCGAGTAAATCATCCACTCACGGCATGGGATACGCATCAAACTTAGAGACCTGATTAAGTCCATGACCCATCTGGCTTGAAAACTAAGACAATTGGACTAGACCAAGGGCTATAGCTTTCTTCAATAACCCCTAATTCTAACATTCGTCTAATTTCCAACTCTACCTCCGCTTTCTTTGCTTCCGGGAGCCTATAGGGCTTCTCTCTGACAATCACTCCAGGGTCAGTAATGATGTCATGAACAACGAGCGCAGTACGTCCAGGTATTTCGTCCACAACTTTGGGCACAGACAAGATAGCCTGTTTGAGATCTTGTGTTTGTTCCGATGTCAAATCGGGACCAAAATTAAGGTGGGGTTGAGACACAAAAAGAGAAAGAGGCTGGCCGGTGGAGGGATCAATATCCCTATCCTTCCATGGCTTCAGCAAGTTAATATGATATATGCGTTCACTCGGTCGACAATTGGGTTGTTTAACCAAATAATCGATGAGTTCTTTCCTTTCCTTGATTTCATAGGGACCCTGCCAATGAGCTAACAATTTAGAATGTGACATCGGGACGAGTACCATTACATGATCACCGGGGACAAACTCCCTGATGGTGGTGTTACGGTTATAATAACGCGACTGCGCTGCTTGTGCCTTTTCCAAATTGTCTTTTAGAATAGGTCTAATTTTCTCCAATCTATCACGTAATTGCGCGATATATTCGAGAATATTTGAAGTAGGAAGGACCTCCCCTTCCCAACCTTCTTTTAACATATCCAATAAAACTCTGGGTTATCTACCATATAATAATTCAAAAGGAGAAAATCCCGTAGAGGCCTGTGGAACTTCCCGATAAGCAAACAAAACGAGAGGAAGCAACTGATCCCAGTTTCTCCCATCCTCGTTAACTACTTTGCGCAACATCTGTTTTAAAGATTAAAACGTTCCACCAATCCGTCAGTTTGCGGATGACAGACCGCTGTTTTCAGATGTTTTATGCTGAGTAATTTGGCCACCTCCCTGAACGTCTCAGAAGTGAAGGGAGTCCCTTGATCCATTAGAATCTCTTTGGGAATCCCCACACGAGCGAATATCCCTACTAGTTCCCATGCAATATTTTTTGTATTGGCTGAGTGCAAACGAACAGCTTAGGGGAATTGAGTGGCATAATCTACTAGGACTAAAATATATTTAAATCCTTTTACTGAGGGTTCTAAAGGTCCAACGAGATCAATACCAACTCGTTCAAACGGGATATCAATATCAATATCAATATACTAATAAAAGGCAAAGCCCTCACTGACTCACTCACTCACTCACTCACTCACTGACTCACCACTAATTCTCCAACTTCCCGTGTGGGTGGAAGGCTGAAATTTGGCAGGTTCATTCCTTACAGCTTCCTTACAAAAGTTGGGCAGGTTTCATTTCGAAATTCTACGCGTAATGGTCATAACTGGAAGCTGTTTTTCTCCATTTACTGTAATGGAGATGAGCTTGAAAGCCGTGGGGGCGGAGTTTCGTGTGACATCATCACGCCTCCTACGTAATCACGCAGTACGTAGAAAACCAGGAAGAGCCCCAAAAAGCG
>JANRMT010062837.1:26018540-26031938 GCA_026402145.1 Polypterus bichir lapradei | reverse complement strand
ATGACAAAACAATTACATTAACAATCAAGTTACGTTATTTTTTACATTTTTCCTTTTCTTTTTCATAACTTTTTTAACACAGTAACACAGTACTTCTCCGCTGCGAAGCGCGGGTATTCTGCTAGTATATATATATGTAGAGAGAGAGAGTATATAGCATTCTACTCTTCATTACTGTAATCTACTATTACACATATTTTTTCCTATTGATTATTGTAGTTGCTATGCAACTTGATTAACTCTTGTTGGTCCCACTGCTATAGGTGACATAATTGCAATAAGCTCATGTAAATAACTACCATCACTTAAATGAACCAAAAAACAACATAAGGTTGTATTTAGTGTATACTTTGTCATGTTACATTAGTGCATTTATGCATTGTTCTGACCTCACATTTAATCTCTTATCTGAAGTATGTTCGCATTAGGTTTTTAGGTCCACTAATGCAGTACACATCAAGAGTGCATTAAGAATAAGAAATTAATCAAAGTTAAGTCATTGAAATAACCTTTATATTGATATTAACAGTTATCCCCTTCAAAATTCAAGTAATTAGACGCCAAGTTCGCAACAAAGCCAAAAGTTTCCTTACTATTCAACACTAAGGCACTTAGGATCACATCTCCAAATGTGATCCACTGCTTGTTCTTCTTTTTCTAAATGTTTGTTGCAGATTCACACCCTATAGTGTATTACTGGTGTTTTGAAGATGATACTGTTTTCTTTATGCAGGCTGTTAAATTATTTTATATAGTCCTACCCATTTTTTAGAAACTACAAGACATTGTGCGATTTTTCTCTAGTTACATTATCCATCCATTATCCAACCTGCTATATCCTAACGACAGGGTCACAGGGGTCTGCTGGAGCCAATCCCAGCCAACACAGGGCACAAGGCAGGAAACAAACCCCAGGCAGAGCGCCAGCCCACCGCAGTAATTACATTATTATTTCTTAAAATGATTTATACAATTTTAAAAATGACCAGTTTTTCAGTTATGATTTCAAGTAATTCTATCCAAAATCAGTCATTTTTAAATTTCAAAAAGAGTATGTGATATCGATTTCCTTATTCAAATTCCTGTGTACTAATATTCAAAGTTTAGAAATAAATTCAGCTATCAGCACTCTAATGTAAGCCAATATGCCTCCAATGTTTCCCAAATGAAATTATCCCCACGAGCAAAACTTTGACCTTCAAGCAAGAGCCTAAGATTTTTCCCCTCAGTTTACACTTTTTCTGTCATCATTTTTCAATTCTAAAATATTCCTAAATTCAGAACCCACACAAAAGAATTTCAACATTTATTTTTGATTTATCTGCTTAACAGAAATTGTAGAATGTCTCCAAGTTTTATTCCCACATCCTCTTGTGCTGGAAGCAATAAAATACAACCATATTACTTTGACTGCATAATTTTCAATGCAGAAACTGCAGACTTATACAGTACGTGGACTTCTATTGCTTTTTCATTTCTGGACTAAAATAAAACTGCTTGTTCTTAATGGGGAATACTCCAGTAGCCTGGCTATCTTTGATCCAAATGAGGGAGGCATATAACTTTTTAAAAAATGAATCCTTAAATGTTAATAGGTTAAAGGTTTTCCCCTCACTAAGGAATAACCATTATCTATATTTATCCTCATGTATTTTAAAGCCACAATAGCAAAAACACCGTTTACAAAGCTGTAAAGTGTTATGAATATTTAATTAAGTAATTTTCACATTTAAAAATGTCTTTGCAAATGTTATCACTGCAGACTACTGCTGTATGAACCAGGAAATCAGCACACTTTCATGCCTAATGAAAAGAGAGGCAGTGAGGTGCATGTGCCTATAATTGCTGCTTATCATGAAGTGTTCAAATGAGAGACTGCAGTTTTACCATCTGTTTTTCTTTACCTTTCAAGGTAAGTTCAAAGTGATGATTTTCAATAACCAATGCTTGATTCAGTTTACCCACAGGAGAACAAGAACCAGGCATTTGAGGTGGTTGGGTTCCTACAGGGTCTTAATCACTTGTCCTTTTCAATCTCAAGTAATAATTTTAAGGTTAATGATACAAGCAAAGCAAGAATGATAGTTGTGTCTTATTCAGTGAATATCTTTGCTTATTTTCAGCTATAGCTGAACAGTTTTCCCTTCTAGTGCTAATAGCCAATACCGAAACCACATCACTTTCCAATTATTTACCCTGAGAATTTCATTGGCTGGTTCACAGATATACAGCTAGTTGTCAGCCAGTCATAACTTTGATCACAATTTGAGAAAAATATGCTTGAGAACATGCTGCATTTTTTCTGGAAGATCCAGCTAAATAGTTAAAAAATTAGAGTGACAGAGGATTTTTACAAGTAGTTCAATTGAACAACAACATTCATAACTTATGACATGCTGTCATCATTGTACACCAAAGCAGGAAAAAATTTCAGCAGACATGAACTCCACCTCTACTTCACAGAAGCACATGAATACATTTGCTTTCCTTCTGTTGTGTAGTTAGCTTGCTGATTTATTCTCCACAGCACTTCAATATCAGTGTTAGTTTTAAATGTGAGTAATTTGTCAGAAACTAATTTTGGTAGTTGTAAAAATGTGTTTTGAAGTCTATGTTAGCAACTATCTGATTTGAATCGTAATTATTATTGTTATGTTATTATATAGTATTCCCTTGCTATCAAATCAGCTAAGAAGGTCATCTACTGAGACAGCTCAGAGTGTTTCACTTAGCATATACGTTCTTTCAGAAGAGCATTAATACTGTGCTTGAAATATTCAAAAAGAAAGCAGCTCAGGTTGTTTTTCCTTCTTCTTCTTCTTCTCCTTTCGGCTGCTCCCATTATGGGTATCCACAGCAGATCATCTTTTTCCATATCTTCCTGTCTTTTGCATCTTGCTCCAATACCCCCCCCCCCCCCAATTCATGCCCCCCCGCCATGTCCTTTCTCACCACATCCATAAACCTTCCCTGAGGCCTCTTTTCCTGTTGTCTGGAAGCTCCATCCCTAGCATCCTTCTCCCAATATACCAAGGATCTCTCCTTTGCACATGTCCAAACCAATGCAATCTCACCTCTTTGACTTTGTCACCCAACTGCCCAACCTGAACTGACTCTCTAATGCAGGCATGTCAAACTCACTACCATTGGTGGGCCACTTCGACTGCCATACGTGCGTCAGCGGGCCGCACTGTAACAAATACTATTATACAAAGTTACTGTAGCTTTCTTTACAATACTGAAAACTTTAAAAAATGTAACACTTAAAGTTTAAAAAAAGCAATTTATTTCCATACAATCTCCATACAACGGCGTGCAATTAGAGTCTTAGCCTCTTAGCTAGGTCCTTATATAGGAGTCTTACATTGTGAGATCTATTTTTTTGTCCTAACACTTGGCATCTCTTGTTAGTAACCAGTTTGTCAATATCAGGCTTGAAATCTTGTGCAGCTGCAACTTTTATGAGGGATGAAAGGTGCTTGACAGTAAGTCTTGAGCGATGTGGGGTTTTGGTAGCTTTCATTAACGAAAACAATTACTCACAAAGGTAAGTGCTTCTGAACATAGACAGTACTCTCGATGCCAACTTACGGATCTGCACATACGAGGGTGGCAGGTAAGCATACAAGTCTGGCACACCAACTTCGTTGTATTTTGCCTTCAGAATAGAATCTGACTGCAGTTTAATCAATTCCATTTGGATATTCTCAGGCGCATTCTCAACATTGTAAGATTATGGTGACGTGAACTGTGAACTGAAATCACGAAAACACTCACTGAATTTATTGCTTAGTAATTCAAGTTGGAAAACAAATCCTCCGAAAATCTAATTTTACTTTACTAAGTTTACTTCAAAGTTTATATTGTAAAATAAGCCGATATGCAAAAAGCCCCCTGACCTACACTAATTTTACAAACTCAAAATCACAAAAATGTGTTAATAAACAACTTCTAGCATCCACTTCAGATCTTCAGCTGTAGTCTGTACTAACTGTTCGTTACAATAAAAGCACAAAATTAAATAAAACTAGAGCAAAAAAATGTGAAAATATCCAGCCACCCATCCTCTTCCACTTATCTGAGATCGGGTCGCGGGGGCAGCAGCTTGAGCAGAGATGCCCAGACTTCCCTCTCCCCGGCCACTTCTACTAGCTCTTCCGGGGAAATCCCGAGGCGTTCCCAGGCCAGCCGAGAGACATAGTCCCTCCCATAGACATATATAGATAGATGCCACATTCACTGTGTTGCTCAGTCAACACGATACGTCAGCGCGTCTGCCCTATTGCGAGTGGCAAATGTACCATTTAAACTAATACAGGTAGACGTGGAAACCGTGTTTTCTGATGAAAAAACAACGTTTAAAACAGTATCGTTTACATACAACAGATTTTGGTGAATCGTTTACATGCAATTATTTATATCCATTTACTGTATACACTAATAATGGCAATTATTAAATAATAACTATTACTATTAAATAATTCCTCCCATATAGGTAACATTTCTCGGACTGCCTTCTTCCATCTCCAAAACATTTCTAGACGTCCTGTTCTTACGCAACACAGTACTTAAGTATTGGTTAATGCCCTAGTCACCTCACGTATAGATTACTGTAATGCTATTCTATCTGGCATCCCACAAAAATGTATCCATCGCTTACAACTTCTTCAAAATTCTGCTGCCAGGATAATAACCTGTTCTAAATCCACTGAACATATTACACCTATTCCTCTCTCAACTTCACCGGTTCCCTGTTAACTACAGAATACAATACAAAATACTGCTCTTAACATTTAAAGCTCTCCACAACCTCATTGATCTCCTGCAGACTTGCACTCCTCTCGCTCACTCAGGTCCTCATCTGCAGCTGTACTTTCTGTACCACACATCAAACTCTGTACTATAGGAGCTCGAGCATCTCTCACAGTGCTCCCCAACTCGGGAATTCTCTTCCCTCTCATGCCCACAAAACTTATATTTTCAAATTGGCATACCAATTGTGAATTTTGTACTTGCTGCCAGTTATCATTGTTTGTTTGCTAATTATTGCTTTTTGATTTATTATTCTCTTGTTTTAATTTTACTAATGTTGTTTAATTTTATTGTAAGGTGACCTTGAGTGCTAAGATTATAAAACGGGATTTTCTAATGGCCAAATATAACCAAAACAATTGTTTAGCCTTACCTATGAAATGTAATCCCCTGGGATCTGGTTTGGAGCATACTGTAGTATTCGCGATCTCATTCTCACTACCCACAGCTCATGACCATAGGTGAGGGTAGGAACGTAGATCGACCGGTAAATGGCTCAGCTCCTTTTTCACCATGACAGACCGATTCAGAGCCTGTATCACTGTGGACGCCACACCGATCCACCTGTCGACCTCCTGCTCCATTATGTGAAAATATGCGAGCTATTACTACTCGCGATGGTCAGTTCTGCCTAGTGAGCAGTCTCAGCAGCCCAGCCAGTAGTGTAGCCTGCCAGTGCAACGTCGCAGCTCATTAACTTTGGTCAAGGCTTGTGGTTTGGGGGCAGTGTCATGCCTAGGGTATCAAGGAGCTGACGCCATAGCTGCAACTATACTAGCAGATGACGTTTCTGGTACCGTAATGCCATGGGAAAACACGCTTTTGTCAGAAGGCGGAAATAAGAAAAGTCAATAAGTAACGCTGAAGATGCCGAATGATTCAATCACAAATGATAGTAATCATTTTGTACAAGTTTAGTGATAACTAGGATCTGTCATGCAGGCCACGTGTTTGACATGCCTGCTCTAATGTATTAATTTCTAAGCCTGTCAATCCTCATCACACCCAATGCAAATCTTAATATTTATAACTGTACCATGTCCAGCTCTGTCTCCTGTTTTTCAGTCAATGCTACCGTCTCCAACCCAGATAACATACTGTAGCTGGTCTCACTACCATCTTGTAGACCTTCCCTTTCACTCTTTCTGGTACCTGTCTGTCACAAATCACTCCTGACAATCTTCTCCATTCACTCCATCCTGCCTTCTCTCTCTTCCACACTCCCAGTTACACTGTACTGTTAAACCCAAGCATTTAAACTCACCCACTTTCGCCAACTCTACTCCCTGAATCCTTACCATTCCTATGACTTCCCTCTCATTCACACACATGTATTCTGTTTTGTTTCTATTGACCTTCATTCCTCTCCTCTATAGAGCATAGCTCTACCACTCCAGGGTGTCCTCAACCTGCTCCCTACTGTTGTTACAGATCATAATGTCATCAGCAAACATCTTAGTCCATGGGGGCTGCTATCTGATCTCTTCTGTCAACCTGTCCATCACCATTGCAAATAAGAAAGGGCACAGAGCTGATCCCTGATGTAATCACATCTCTACCTTGAATGCATCCATCATTCCTACTGCAGACCTCACCACTGTCACACTTCCCTTGTACATATCCTGTACTACTCATACATACTTCTCTGTCCACAAAGACACAATACAACTACTTCTGGCCTTCTCTATATTTCTCCATCAACACCCTCAGAGTAAACATCGCATCTGTAGATAGATAGATAGATAGATAGATAGATAGATAGATAGATAGATAGATAGATAGATAGATAGATACTTTATTAATCCCAAGGGGAAATTCACATACTCCAGCAGCAGGATACTGTTGAAAAATAATATTAAATTAAAGAATGATAAAAATGCAGGTAAAACAGACAATAACTTTGTACAATGTTAACGTTTACCCCCCCGGGTGGAATTGAAGAGTTGCATAGTGTGGGGGAGGAACGATCTCTTCAGTCTTTTACTCTTTCCCATAACTTCATGCTGTGGCACATCAATTTTATCCCTCTGTAATTATTATAGTTCTGCACATCGCCTTTATTCTTAAAAACAGTACCAGTACACTTTTTAACCACTTCTCAGGCATCCCCTCACTTTCCAAAATTGCATTAAACAATCTGTTTAAAAAATCCACTGCTGTCTCTCCTAAACACCTCCTTGCTTCCACAGGTATGTGATCTGGACCAACAGCCTTTCCATTCTTCATCCTCTCCATAGTTGTCTTTACTTCCTCCTTGCTAATCCATTGCATTTCCTAATTCACTATCTCCCCATCATCCAACCTTCTCTTTATCTCTCTGTCTCTCTCATTCTCTTTATTCATCAGCCTTTCAAAGTATTCTGTCTGTTCAACATATTCTCCTCACTTGTGAGTATGTTTTAATCTTTATCCTTTATTTCACCCTAACCTGCTGCACATCTTTCCCAGTTTGGTCCCTCTTTCTAGCCAATCAGTACAGTTCCTTTTCTCCCTCCTTAGTGTCCAACCTCTCATACAATTCATCATACGCTTTTTCTTTAGCCTTCACCACCTTTCTCATCACCTTATGCCTTATCTCCTTGTACTCCTGTCTACTTTCTGCACCTCTTTGACTATCCCAGTTCTTTTTCGACAGCCTCTTCCGCTGTAAACTCTGTTGTACTTCCCCCATTCCACCAACAGGTTTCCTTATCATTCTTCCTCTGTCCAGATGTCACATCAAGCACCCATCTAGCTATCTAAGTCTTCACTGCCACCCAGTGCCTCTGATACCTCCTCCCTGAACTCAATCTTACAGTCTTCCTTTTTCAACTTCCACAATTTGATCTTTAGCTCTGTCCTCACTCTCTTCCTTTTCTTGATATCCAATGTCATCCTACAGACCACCATCCCATGCTACCTAACTATGCTTTCCCATGCCACCACTTCATCAGATTGACCCTCTTGCATAGAATATAATCTACCTGTGTGCATCTTCCTCCACCCTTGTATGTCACCTTGTGTTCCTCCCTCTTCTTAAAATACATATTCACCACAGCCATGCCCATCCTTTTCTCAAATTCCACTACAATGTGACCTTCTGCATTCCTCTCCTTGGAACTATACCTACCCATCACTTCCTCATGTCCTCTGTTTACTTCACCAACATGTCCATTGAAATCTGCTCCAATCACCACTCTCTCTCCCTTGGGTACACTCTCCACCACTTAATCCAACTTCTTTCTCAACCATCGCAATCCAACTCAGTCCAGAAATCTTCTTTCTCAGCCATCACACACCCAACTTACAGGACATATGCACTAACAACAATCATCATCACAGCTTCAATTTCTAGCTTCATAATCATTACTCTGTCTGATACTGTTTTCACCTCCAAAATACTCTTAACATACTGTTGCTTCAGAATAACCCCTACCCCATTTATAATCCCATCCACACCATGGTAGAACAATTTGAACCCACCTTTGTTACACCTGGCCTTCTTCCCCTTCCATCTGGTTTATTGCATGCACAATATAGCAACCTTTCTTCTCTCCATCATATCAAACTTTCTCCCCTTACCAGTCATACTGTCAACATTTAAAGTTCCTACCCTCACTTGCACTTTCTTTACCTTCCCCTTCTCCCCCTGCCTCAGTAAATTTTAGTGATATTAACATTTAATTTAGTTTCAAAAACTAGCATCTAATGCCATGGAGGACTAGTGGTTTATCCAAGGTTTATCCATTGGGCTGAGCCTGTGTGAATCTTTCAGAGATAGCTCTGGGTTAAATGAAATTTAAAATAAAAACTAAGTTAAGTAATAATTGTCTTTAGTGGCAGTAAGATATGTTGTGAAAGTGGAAAATGTTTTAAATATACATTAATGAACCTTTAGGGAAAGAGAAGATATGGAGATTAATGCAGATAATAATTTTTTATCTGAACATGATATTATGAATATCAGCCTTTGATTTAAAAATTCTCTTTAAAGTTAGGAAACAAATATTATATTAAAGTAAATTAAAATACATTGTTGCAGGTGGCTGGGGGTCAGACCCAGCCGGGACACCTGGAAGGACTGGGTAGCGGACTATACATTCCCTTGGCCGCGAGGGGGCAACTGCCCTGGTTAGTGTGGGGACCACGGGGACAGAGCAAGGAGGCTCAAACCCATTTGGGCTTGTGGCCACCACCAGGGGGCACCCCGAGCCTCATAGAGCCCAGGATGTCTGCACTTCCGCCACACCTGGGAGGGTTGGCGGGGGACCTTCCAGGGACGCCCAAAGTGTTTCCGGGTGCTCATGCTGCACTTTTGCCACACCAGGAAGTGCCACTGGAAGGACGTCAGGGAGCACCTGGAGCACATCAGGGTGAGAATAAAAGGGGCCACCTTCCGACACTCGAGGAGCCAGAGTCGGGTGCAGGAGGAGGACAAAGCTCCACAGAGGAGAAGAAAGGCAGCCCACGGATGTTTAAATGCCCTTGTAAGGGTGACTAATGTGGGGGCACTGTGCGAGTGTGGTGATTTATTGCAAATAAATGTATGTTTTATAGAACTGCCGGTGTCTTTTTGATGGTGTTCGGGCTAGATCTCACAAAATATAGTAAGTCAGTATTGTTGTTTAAAGAAAATAACTTTGTTACAGTAAGTTTTAATAGAAATAAAAAGTTAAAATAATTTTAAAAAAGGAAATTTTAAAAGAAATAATTGAATTCATCATTAAAAGGAAAGCAAAATTAATGCAGTAAATCATTGTTAATTAAAAAGTAAATACTTGTTTTTCCCCTTGCAGTGAAATTGGAAATAGTAAATCAGAATTTTTAATGTAATTGTATTAAGAGTAGCCCTGTGATGGTCTGGTGCCAGCTTAGTGGTGTTTCATGACTTGCTCCCAGTATTGCCAGTATAAGTTCTGCCAACCTCCCAAAAATAATTTTTATGTTATAAAACATACAAAAATATTACAGCACAAAATGGATAATCAAAGCATATAAACCTTAATGCACAGTAAATAATTCTATAGATAAAGCTAGATGAGATAAATAGCTAATAGGTGATTCACAAATGCATACAATAATTAACTAGATGAATAGATAATGAAAATAAAAACAAATATTTAAATAAGAAATAATTGAGGTCAGAAAAGTAAAAAAATGTAATTGGTGATAGTTGCATAATTTATAATTCATAAGTCCTAAAACACCAATAAATGTGGGATATACCCAAAAGTATTGCCATGTAAAATTCACCAACATCTCTCCCTCTACTATGCAAGTGTTACGATATACTGTATGACAGAGAATCAGCACATGTAAGAAAGGCAAAAAACCTTGATGAGAAGAATGATCCATTTCAGTCTTACCAACAACACTAAATCCATCTAGTAGGCCTGCAGGTTTATCATATTATGGCTGAGGAACATTATCGTGTAAACAACGGGGTTGCACGATTACCAGAAAATTTATAAAAGACACCATTAATAACACTGCAATGAAATACATATTGTGTGTTGCCAAATGCATGTACTGTATTCTGTATCGGTACAGTACAGTGGACTCTCCATTTAGAGTTTTCTAGGGAACCAGTTAAAATATTGTTAATATGAAATTGTTAAATGCTGTATCTATACTAATAAACGGCAAAGCCCTCACTCACTCACTCACTGACTGACTGACTGACTGACTGACTGACTGACTCATCACTAATTCTCCAACTTCCCGTGTAGGTAGAAGGCTGAAATTTGGCAGGCTTATTCCTTACAGCTTCCTTACAAAAGTTGGGCAGGTTTCATTTCGAAATTCTACGCGTAATGGTCATAACTGGAAGCTGTTTTTCTCTATTTACTGTAATGGAGATGAGCTTGAAAGCCGTGGGGGCGGAGTTTGACATCATCACGCCTCCCACGTAATCACGCAGTACGTAGAAAACCAGGAAGAGCCCCAAAAAGCGCTGAAGAAAACATGCATTATATAATTGAGAAGGCAGCGAAACAATAAGAAGCGAGCGAGTGATATATACAACCATATTCATGAGTTCTGCTACTTCGGAAACAAAGCACAGTGTAAACCTACACTTTAAATTAAGTTCATAGACAGGCTGCCGCTGGCGTTTGTAATTTAGTGCCTGCCCATATAAGGCCGTCCGTCAGCGGCAATCCAATAGCAAACTGCCACGGGTAAATATTCACGGGTGAAGGACTGTGCTTATGCAGAGGAAGATGAGATGGTCAGGGTGGTGTTTGGCACAAACTCAGCGAAACTGCGAGAGAAAGTTTTAAGTACCGGGACTTCGGTAGCATTAGATACAGCCATGGACATAGCACGACATGGCAACAGCACAGCTGGGAACCTTCGATGCATGTACACCGAGCGGCTCACGTAAACTGACGCAATGCACAGACAAAAAGCAACAGTTCCGAAGAGCGCTGAACAAAAACCGAATTACACAATTGAAAAGGCAGCAAAAAAATATGAAGCATCTGATAAATACAAGATAAGTATGTAATAAGTACAGCTACTGCAGAAACAAAGCACACGGTGGAAAAAGTGAATGTCCCGCTAAAGGAAGACAGTGTTAAAAAAAAAACCCGTGCATGCAGTGTGTCAGGTCTCAGATAAAGAAGAAGACGAGCTGTTTATTGATGCAGTAAGAAACGAATCTTTTTCATAGCTTATTTAACACACTACGTCTCCGCTGCGATACGCGGGTATATATATATGTATATATATATATATATATACCCTGATCTACATACTCGAATAATGAACACTTTATTCGCAATCAATGATTGTTTTGGTAAAGCCATACTCAGTGTATTCATTAGATGAACGGTAAAAAAGTAAGAGCGAGGGGAGGGTCACTTATTGAGGCATGCAGGCAAAACCACATTAGCACGCGGGCTCGATGTACGAAAAAATATATCTTTTCAAGTTCTATTTAGTCCATATGTGTCAAATTCAAGGGCCACGGGCCACATCCGGCCCGGCGTGTAATTATATCCGGCCCGCGAGATCATTTTATATACTGTATTATTGTTATTAATGGCCCGGGTATATGAAGCGCTGGTAACACAATAAACTACAGATCCCATAATGCAGCGCTTCAGCTGCCTTGCCGAACACTTACCGCATTAATCAAGTCTAGCTTGCAAGTTATTGCGAAGCTAGCCCACACGATGCTTAAGAGAAAAGTTGATTCTGAAAATAGAGCCTTTAAAAACCGATGGGAGGCTGAGTATATGTTTACTGACATTGCCGTTAAACCCGTGTGTCTCATTTGTGGAGCTAATGTGGCTGTAATTACAGAATTTAATCTAAGACGGCACTATGAGACAAAACATCAGGGTAACCTGAAAGACCTGAATGCAATGCAGAAGATACAGAAAGCAGAAGAATTAAATAAGAATCTGACACTTCAGCGGACGTTTTTACCCGTGCACAATCACAAAGTGATTTCAAGTGAAGCTGCTTTTATGGGAGACACAAATGCACCAGTGCAACTTGCCCCACTTTCCCTGTTGCCAAGTAATGTTGAACCAAGTCGTCACTACGGTGTTCCCAAATACGCACTTTGCTGATAAACTGAGCGCACGACGCTTTGGTGACTTTGAAGAACAAAAAAAGTCCGTCTACATGCGGCTCGAACCTTGTGCATGTTTGGTAGCACATATCTGTGTGAGAAGCTCTTCTCAGTGATGAAGACTAACAAAACAGCACACAGGAGTTGCCTCACTCATGAGCACCTGCAGTCCATCCTGAGAATCTCCACAACACAGAACCTCACACCAAACATAAACGAACTTGTTGCCAAAAAAAGATGCCAGGCGTCCAGCTCTAAAATGACATATGAGCAAAGACAACTGAATGATTTGATTTGTTATTGCTGAAAGGAACACATTTTATTTATATTTCCAGGTTTTGTTATGCAGCATGTTCATATTTGAATTTGTATAATTTTGACAGGATATATTTTTATGGAGAGCAAAATCTTTTCGGATATTTAAAATCTAAGTTTATTTTTTATATAAAATTACATAAGAGTAAAGAAATTTGAATGTTTGTTCTTTTAAAGTTTACTTTATTTCTAACTTGTATAATTTAGACAGGATATATTTTTATGGAGAGCAAAATATTATAAGTTGTTTAAGGTTTGAGTTGATTTATTCAGGAATAATATTCCTGTCTGTTTTTACCATTCCTACCAAAGATATTTCTGTCAACTAAATAAAAATTCCTTCTATTTAAAATTTAAATAGAACTTGAACAAATACGATAGTTCATAATATCCACGCAGACTTGCACGTAAGAGCGGGAGTTATCCGTTTTAACAAGCAGCGTCTTGCACTGATACGAAATAGCTGTGTGTGTATATATGTAGATATGTATGTATATGTATATATATGTTTATATATGTGTGTGTGTATGTATATATATATGTATTTGTGTGTATATATGTGTGTGTATGTATGTGTGTATGTATATGTATGTGTATATATGTAGATATATATATATGTATGTATATATGTGTGTGTGTATATATATGTGTATATGTATAGATATGTATATATATATATGTTTATGTGTGTGTGTGTAAATATATATATA
>JANRMT010062837.1:25949772-25974753 GCA_026402145.1 Polypterus bichir lapradei | reverse complement strand
ACATTAATTTATTAGTTAAACATCAAAGAATGATTCTCCTAGCTTTAACAGTAGCAAATTCATCTATTATGTTTAAATGATCCAGTTTTTCACAAATTTCAGATTCTATAGACAGAAGCACAACATCACTCAATCGTTGTTGACCGATAGTGGAACGGAGATCATTTTTAATTATCTTGAGTTTTGAGAAGGTCCTTTCAGATGCTGCTACTGATAAAGCTAGGAGAATCATTCTTTGATGTTTAACTAATAAATTAATGTATGTATGTGATTTTTTTATTTTTGTGATTCTTTATTTAGTTTTTATAAAAACTAATCGTTTGAAATTAAATTTTATTTATACATCCCGACTCTAACCCTAACACCGTCTTAATCCTGTTTGAAGTAGTACATGTAATAGTAATATCCGTCATATCATAATAGAAAATAGGTACGTAGGGCGGCGAAACCACATTCGCACAAAGGCGGCCATCTACCCAGGATCGGCCCTGTGTGCGATTACATACGATTAATCAAGATTAATTATTACACAGCCTCTAATTAATTGGATTAATTTTTTTAATCGAGTCCCACTCCTAATATATATATGTAGATTTGTATATATATATATATATGTTTATATACAGTATATATGTAGATATGTATATGTGTATATATGTATATATGTGTTTGTGTGTATATATGTATATATGTGTGTGTGTATATATATATATATATATGTGTGTGTGTGTGTGTGTATATATATATATATATATATGCCAGCAACACTCATAACAATGACAAAACAATTATATTCTCAATCATGTTACGTTATTATTAAAATGTTTCCTTTTCTTTTTAGTTCTCTGCTGCCAAACGCGGGTATTTTGCTATGTATATATATATATATATATATATATATATATATATATATAGAGAGAGAGAGAGAGAGAGAGAGAGAGAGAGAGAGAGAGAGAGAGAGATGACAACAACACTCATATCAATGACAAAACAATTACATTAACAATCATGTTACGTTATTTTTAAAATATTTCCTTTTCTTTTTCATTGCTTCTTTAACACACTACTTCTCCGCTGCGAAGCGCGGGTATTCTGCTAGTTAACTATATTTGTGCTTAAAAACTAAAAAAATATATATTTACATACAGTTCGTACGGTCTGGAACGGATTAATTGTATTTACATACAATCCTATGGTGGAAATTGCTTTGGTTCACGACCAAATCGGTTTACGACCAGAGTTTTGGAACGAATTATGGTCGTGAACCGAGGTTCCACTGTAATATGAACTTGGCACCCACTTTGCAGCTATAATAGCTTCCACTCTTCATGGAAGGCTTTCCACAAGATTTTGGAGTGTTTGTGTGGGAATTTGTACCCATTCATTCTATAGAGCATTTATGAGGTGAGGCACTGATGTTGGATGGGAAGCCTGGCTCGCAATCCCTGTTCCAGTTCATCCCAAAGGTGTTTGATGGGGTTGAGGTCAGGGCTCTATGGGGGCCAGTCAAGTTCTTCCATACTAAACTCATCCAACCATGTTTATATGGAACGTGATTTGTGCACTAAGGCACAGTCATGCTGGAATAGAAAAGGGCCTTTCTTGAAAAACAACCCACACCATTATACCTCCTCCTCCAAATTTCACAGCTGGCACAATGCAGTCAGGCAGGTAATGCTCTTCCAGCATCTGCCAAACCCAAACTCACCCATCTGACTGCCAAACAGAGCATGATTCATCTTTCCATAGAGCATATATTCCATTGCTCCACAGTCCAGTGGCAGTGTGCTTTACCCCACTCCATCTGACACTTGGCATGCAACTGCTTGGCCATGGAAACCCATTCCATGAAGCTCCCATGGCACAGTTTTTGTGCTTAAATTAATGCCAGTGGAAGGTTTGGAATTCTTCAGCAATGGAATCACCTTAGCAGCCGTCAACCCCGTTCTGTGACTTTACAATGTCTTCTGCTTCATGGCCTAGTTGCTGTTGTTCTTCCACTTTCCAATAATACTACATACAGTTGACCAATGAAACTTCACAAACTGTCTTATTGAATAGGTGACATCCTATCACAGTACCATGCTTGAAGTCAATGAGCTCTTCAGAACAACCCATTTTGTTTCACAAATATTTGTAAGTGAAGACTGCATGGCTGGGTGCTTGATTTTATAAACCTGTGGCAATGGATCTGATTGAAACACCTGAATTCAATAATTAAGAGGTGTGTCCCAATACATTTGTCCATATGGTGTATCATGCAATGTCCAGAGCAATTGTTTGACATGGATCATGTCACATCTAATGTGACAAAAAAAAGTGGGATGTGTGATTATACTACTGAAAATTCAATATTAATTCTAGAAGCTTCCTTAAGAGAGCATGCATATTTTAGACTATGGTCAATGTAAAAAGAACAAACACAATCAGAGAAGATGATCTCAATAGATGCACTACCAATGTTCAAATTTCCCATCTTAAAATTTTAAGTATGCAAACTTGCTGAAGCCCTTCATCATTTATTTCCTTTGATTAGGTAAAAATGAAAGTTATCTAGTCAATAGTGAGCCTGTTGATTGGTTTTAATTTAGGAGTACCTAGTCTGCATATATTTTCTTGTGGTTGACATAGCCAATACCAATACAGCCCTGATTTGCATGCCACTTATGACAATTGTAACAAATTGTCTTTGTAATTTGCTGATTAACAGTGTTCTTACACAGTGTTGTATATGCAGATTGAAGACTGGGTCAAGTACTCTCTTGATGAGCCAGTTCATTGCCTGCTAAAATAGTACAAAAGAAGAAGCTCTTCACGCTCTTCATTTTCTCCTGCCAGAACATTCTGGATGAGGGCAAAAGAAGGCACTCTTAACATAAAACTCAGCCCCTAGACACTAGACTTATTAGACTTCTTTTGAGTCTTAGGAAAAGCCTTTATTAGAATATGAAAAAAATATACATATACACTTTAGGATTATGTTCCCTTATAGTATAAGAAATGCATTCATTTTGAATGAGGGTGTAACAAGGGTAACGGATGTGGCACAGTGGTTAGCACTGCTGTCTCAGTCCAGTTCTAAGCATCCTCAAACTCAAAAGACAATAAGTAACTTTAAATTGGTACAGTACTATAATTGGTGCCCCTACAATGGACTGGCTCCCTGAAGGGCCAACTTTTATCTGGGACCTAATGCTACCAGAGTGGGCAAAAGCTTCCCATTACCCAGAACCAGATAAATTATTTAGGAAATGGATGGACTGATGAACATATGCAAAATTTTGCACTGATCTGTAGCTTTTCTGCCCATTATGTGCTGTACATTATATTTACATAAAACAAAGAGTTCTGATTTGGTTTCACTTTTTACTTTGCACTCTTCCTTTTGACAAGTTCATAATGGTACATGTTTACTGTGGAAATAATCATCCACTTGTCCATTCATTTACTTTTGAAATCTGATAATCCCCTTACAGATATGTGGTGGGGCAGAAGCTGTCCCAGCGGTATTAGAACATGGCTTTATTAAATTTTTATGGCTTTATTAGATGTTAGAGCATTAACCAACAAGACGTTTTCCATTAACAATATTATTAGTGATAAGATAATCGATTTTATTGCACTAAGTGAAACATGGCTTAGCTCTGATGCTGCGACTGTTTTAATCGAATCTGCGCCTCAGAATTACAGCTTTGCCCATGCGGATCACTAAGGTAAGAAAGGTGGCGGTTTAGCAAACACTTACTCAAACTGTTTAAAGTGTACAGATGTCAGCTTTGGCAAATTAAAGTCCTTTGAGTATCTTGCCATTGTGATTCATAGAGTTTCTCAGTTTCTAGTATTGTCCATGTATAGACCTCCTAAATACAATGTGTCTTTATTTGAGGAATTCTCAGACTTGGTGTAAATTGTAATTACGAACTACGACACATTCATAATAGTTGGTGACTTTAACTTTCATATCGATAAACAGTGTGACCCGAAAGTAAAAGAATTCATGAACCTCCTGGACTTTATTGATTTCAGCCAGCACATTAGTCAGCCTACACACAAAGCAGGTCATATGTTAGATTTAGTAATTACTAAAGGATTAAAAATTGATATGAAGCAGATCATTGATATTGGTCTATCAGACCATTTTCTCTTACTATTTAGTATAGAAATAATGATAGAAAAAATGCACTAGAAGCATATTGTTAAAAAAAAAAACTCTTCTTTGATTCATCAGCAGCTTCAAAATTCACAAACATTCTAAGCAACCAGTCTGTTTGTAGTGCTTACTACAATAGCAAGAATAATGTAAATAGTAAGGTGGAAAATTTTAGTACTAAAGTGAGAGCTGCTGCTGACATAGTCACACCTAAAAAGACAGTTAAAAATCTTCTAGCACTATTATACCATGGAAGACTCAAAGAGTATCTGATCTAAAGAGAACATGCCGGAAACAAACATAGTACGTCTTGAGAGGCTCTGTTATTTCTCTAAAATTATAAATAACACTGCTAGTAATCCCAGAGTCTTATTCTATACAATTGATCGCCTGCTAAAACCAGGTCACTCAATGGAATGCCTCCAAAAAACTTTCAGTGAAACTTGCGAGGCTTTTGCTGTATTTTTTAATCAAAAAATTAATGATATTAGAAATACTATAGTACATCTCCCCAATACTTATCCTCTTAAACCCAGTACTCCATTATAAACAAATTAATTTAATTAAATTTCACCAGGATAGATTTACCTGATTTATATAAAATAATTTCTCAACTGAGACCATCCACCTGCATCCTCGACCCAATACCAACAAGTTTTTTCAAAGAAGTATCCGGCGTGCTAATTGATAGTATTCTTGAAATAGTAAACTCATTATTAGATACAGGGGTCTTCCCAGACTGTCTTAAGGCTGCTGTAGTTAAACCCCTGCTGAAGAAAAATAATCTTGACTCCTCTGCTTTTAAAAATTTTAGATCTACTGTAGTTCTAACCTGCCTTTCTTAAGTAAAATCCTAGAGAAGGCAGTCATTATGCAGCTAAATGACCACCTCAATAAACATGCTATTCTTGATAAGTTTCAGTCAGGTTTCAGAACAAATCACAGTACAGAAACTGCACTTGTTAAAGTAGTAAATGACTTGCGAGTAAATGCACTCAGAGGCTGTTTATCTGTTCTCAACCTCTTAGATCTGAGTGCCGCATTTGATACCACTGACCACAATATTCTCAGACATTGCCTCAGTCAATGGGTGGGCCGCTCTGGCAATGTCTTAAATTCTTTGTTAGTTGTGGTGATTATACTTCAAAGACACATGATATTCTGTATGGTGTTCCACAAGGCTCTATCCTGGATCCACTGCTTTTTTCAATTTACATGCTTTCGTTACCTCGGGGCATAACGTAAGCTACCACAGCTATGCGGATGACACACAGCTGTATTTATCAATAGCACCTGACGACCCTGACTCTCTTGATTCACTAATACAATGTCTTACTTGTGTTTCTGAATGGATGACTAGTAATTTTCTCAAACTAAATAAGGAGAAAACAGAAATTTTAGTGATTTGTAAAAATGGATATAATGAGGTTATTAGAAATAAACTTGATGCATTAGGATTAAAAGTAAAGACGGAGGTAAAGAATTTAGGGGTAATTATTGACTCTGACCTGAATTTTAAATCACATATTAATCAGATTACTAGGACAGCATTTTTTCACCTAAGAAATATAGCAAAAGTTAGACCTCTTATAATATTGCAAGATGCTGAGAAATTAGTTCACGCTTTTATCTTAAGTCGGTTAGATTACTGTAACGCACTCCTCTCAGGACTACCTAAGAAAGACATCAATCGATTGCAACTAGTGCAGAATGCAGCTGCTAGAATCTTAACTAGGAAAAGAAAATCCAAGCACATCTCTCCAGTTCTGATGTCACTACACTGGTTACTTGTGTAATTTAGAATTGACTTTAAAATACTGCTTATAGTTTACAAAGCCTTAAATAATCTTGCTCCATCCTATATTTCAGAATGTCTTTCACCTTACACTCCAAATTATAAACCTTAGATCTTCAAATCAGTGTCTGCGTATTATTCCGAGAGCTAAACTTAATAGAAGTGGTGAGGTGGCCTTCTGCTGTTATGCACCTAAAATTTGGAATAGCTTGCCAATAGGAATTCGCTAAACTGCTAAACTCTCATTATTTTAACATGGCTTTCTCATAGCTTCATTTTAATTTAATCCTGATACTCTGTATATGCATTTAATTATCAATATTATTCCTGATGGCTCCGTAATCTGTACTAACCCCTACTTTCTCTTCTGTTCTGTTTTTCTTCCAGTTTTCTGTGGTGGCATTCTGCGCCACCACCACCTAATCGAAGCACCGTGATGTCCCTACATTGATGGATTAAAGGCCAGAAGTCCACATGATCATTAAGTTCTTCCATGTGAACCCTGAATACAGTGAGGACTGATTATGAGGTCATTTATGTTAGGTAGAATGCCTAGAGGGGGCTGGGCGGTCTCGTGGCCTAGGAACCCCTGCAGATTTTATTTTTATCTCCAGCCATCTAGAGTTTTTTTTTTTTTTGTTTTTTCTGCCCTCCCTGGCCATTGGACCTTACTTTTATTCTATGTTAATTAGTGTTCCCTAATTCTATTTTCTTATTTATTTTGTCTTTTTTCACTTTCTTCATTATGTAAAGCACTTTGAGCTACATCATTTGTATGAAAATGTGCTATATAAATAATTGTTGTTTCAGTTCATACTCTCTCTTTGTCTCCTTCGAACACATACTCATCCACTCTCACATGACTGAATGTCCATACACCATTACTGGACTCAGACTGAAACCAATTCAGCAGTGATAGCCACTTTATAATTGTAAAAATATAATATCGTTATGCTATAGCCTAATGTGCTCTGTGCATGTAATATTTCAGATGTCCTGCATAGGTATATTAGTAGGCATGGTGAGCAGGGCGGACCATGATACTGATTCCTCATTAACAATCTTCACATCCTCCTGTCTGATTACTGGGTACTCCCAGGTCAGCAAAATGATGCATTTTGTCTAATGTGTGACTGAGTATACCACTGGGCCAATTTAGAGTCCTTAGTCAACCTGCTTTTAAATTTATGTAACAAGAAAGAGCTAAGTAAAT
Source organism: Polypterus bichir lapradei (assembly GCA_026402145.1). NCBI lineage: Eukaryota > Metazoa > Chordata > Cladistia > Polypteriformes > Polypteridae > Polypterus > Polypterus bichir. Next base: position 25,967,595 of record JANRMT010062837.1, on the reverse strand, counting down.
TTACTTTCTGACAAAATACTATCAATTTTCCCAAAGTGCATCTAAAAAGAAATGTCAGTTTAGGCACTGGTGACTTTGTAGACTTTTGAAGTATAGGATAAACAACAAAAGCCGACTGCACTGTGATCTTATATTGATCAAGAATAATACACAGGAATCTCTAAGAAAACAGAGACATTGTCTATAAGAGGAAAACATCAATACAGAAAAAAGAACTAACTCACAGTGAGTGAGGTAAATGATCACTGATAAAAAAGACACAAAAGATGTAACGAGAAGAAACAAAAGAAACATAAGAGACCAAGAGAATGTGAAGAGATCATAAGAGACAAGCACAAGTGATTCATAACAGTTTGCTTAAAGATCTGCTTAATTAAAACAATTTTAGGTGTGTAATGAGACAACAGGTGAAAGCATGCATAACTTGAAGTGTAGCTAAGTGCCTAAGGACATTGTCTAAGGAATTGCAGCTAACGTGCATTATAGTTCTCAGGTGTGAAGTATTATCATAATATAATTTCTATCAGGGATGGAATAAAAGATTAACCACATTTAATCAAACAGTAAAACAAGTCAATTTCAAGATTTAAATAGCTTTGGATATCTTACCAGATCATTTCAGTGCTCACTTTTCAGAGTGTACACTATGACTTTAAGGTGCTGGTGTTCTGAAAATTTGAACAATAAATAAAAGCACAGCAGAAAGTCATGCCACGGAGCTACAGGACTGTAAAACTAAAATGATCTGAATGATCTAGTGTTTAAGGGAGCTCCATTGATATTAGCATTTGAATCTAGGCTGAAAGCTCTTTACCAAGCTCTGAAAGCTCTACCGTACTCTTATTGGTGCTGTTGATTGAGCTGCACATATTGCAACTCTGCTTTCTATTTATTTATTATTTTAATATGGTATCAGAAATAAATCATTACAACTGTTACTGACACTTCCAATTCTATTTCTCTTGTTGGTATTGTGTTGTGGCACTAGGTACAGCTGCCACTTTGCTAAGCTATTATACCCATTAGTTTGATATGAATTCAATACTTACTGACAAATCACTTTAATTTACTTCAGTTTACATTCTATAAAATTGTGGACTTTAGTATGTGTATATAAAATTGTTAAGTGGATGTGTGGTTGAGTGGCTTAGCTCAACAAATCTTTACATTTGCCTGATATGAAGGAAAATTTATCTTCCATACATTTGTTTTCTATAGGAATGCAGTTAATTTACATTTTTGCTTTCTTCGCTCATATCTTACAGCATTTTATAATATTGACATTGGAGTTTATGTTGTGAAAATCCTGGTGGAGCCATGCCAGAATTTTCCTTTTTTGTGTGCAGATTTCTCCAACGTTAACATTAAATTACCTAGCTGTTAATATCAGTCCCTCTTTTGCTAATGACTATGGATGTGGAATTTCATGCACTGTTCAGTAGATTGCAGGTGTCTGGTCTGTCTTGACTGGCATCAGATTGTTATTATATCCTCTGATATTGTCATCATCTGGCAGAATTCAACATTATCGATTGAAAAAATAAGGAAATTAAGAGCCTCATAGCCACCAACAAAACCCTCAAGTTTCAATTCAAGCGGTTTTGAGGAGAAAAAGAATAAACCACAAAACATGAAAACGACACAAAGCAGATGCACTACAAGGCTCAAACACAAGGTTGGGGGTGTCCGATAGCAGAGCTAACCACTGTGTTGTCAGCCATTTACTGGACAATGCAAGACTGGTAACCAGTTGAAATATAAAATCTTCTACATACTTGGTCTTTCTTCATTAATACTATGAGCTTTTTGAAACAAAGGTATAACACTGCTGGTTTATTTTCCACAAAGGTGAGGAGCCAAAGTAAAGTTTACTTGGTGGATTTTTCAAATTTAGATCTTCAGGCTGTCCTCCAAAGCAGTGGATGAAGATTAAGGTGCTGCTCTGCCCCATTCTGATCAAAATACTTTTTTTTCCCAAATTACTCTGGGAGAATATGGTACTGGTCTTTTTATCCTTTACTACTAGCTTGCACTGCATAGCTGTGACTTGGCAAAGCTCAAACTGAAAAAGCAAAAATGTATTGAAAAACATAATAGAAAAGCAGTATTTATTTTAATACATAGAATAAGGGGCCCCGGCCTTCAAGGCTCATTACTTAACTGGAAATGCAGGTTGCACATGTGCACACATATTCAAATAATATAATCTGGCTTGGAGCAACTAGCATGAAGACAATTTCATTCACTACAAAATGCAATAGTTTCGTAGATAAGAAATTATGTTGAATATATGATAAAATAATTGGAAAAAAAATTGCTAAAACAAAAACAAAGTCAAGGATTGATATTAAATGTGTTACATATTTTGTGCAACATCTGCTAGGGCTGTGCCCCACTGATGCCATAATGCAGAAACAATTTAATTGGCATTATTTTGGTTTTACTAGAACTCTGAGGCAGATGCATACAAGTATTCTATATATCTGCTATTATATTGCAACCAATTTTCTTGATGAACTTCAGAAGTGCAGAAAAGTAAACTCCACTATAGGGCATGAGCCAGCCCTGCACTAGACACAAGTCCATTACAGGGTATAGTGTAGCACAAAAAACATCAACATTTATTCACTTAGGCCAATTAAGAGTTGTCAAGTCAAGTTGGGGAGCATGCACTGGTGCAGTGCCTTGCCTCACCCGCTACACAACAAAACAACTCGGGATCCTTTTTGCAGCCCCCCCAGGCAGACACGCGGTGCAGTCCCACCCGCCGGAAATTACCCTCTATCTGCCGCAGCCAGGTGTTACGTGGGTAACCCCTTGGGATGGTCCACTCGGGTCCCCAACAATGAGGAGTTTACGAGCCGGATCACCCTCGGGGAAACGTGCCACATGGCCGTAGTGCCGTAACTGATGCTCCCTCACAATGCAGGTAATGTGCCTCATTTGGGACTCCATGAGCAACTGCTCATTTGACGCAAAGTCAAACCAACTGTATCCAAGGATATTCCGGAGAGACACAGTACCAAAGGAGTCCAGTCTTCGTCTCAGGTCACTGGGTAGCGTCCATGTCTCGCAACCATATAGCAAGACTGGAAGCACCAGGACTCTAAAGACTTGCACCTTCGTCCTTTTGCATATATATTGGGAGCGCCACACACCCCTTTCCAGCGACCTCATGACCCCCCATGCTCTCCTAATCAGTCTACTGACTTCATAGGGAGAGTCACCAGAGACATGAATGATGGCTCTGCCCTAAAGGTCATTAAAGCCCTGGATCTTGGTTTTTATGCAGGACACTTGTAAGCCCAGATCAGAGCCTCCATTGACTACGCGAAGATCACAGGATCATCAGCAAAGTCAAGATCCACGAACCTTTTTTCACCAACAGATGCCCCACAGCCACTGGAGCCCACGACCTTGCCTAACACCCAGTCCATACAAGCATTGAACAGAGTAGGAGCAAGAACACACCCCTGATGAACCCCAGAATCAACTGGGAAAAACACAGAGGCCCTACCTTCGCTCTGCACAGCACTCACAGTACCAGTGTACAGGCCAGCCATAATATCCAGCAACCTCGAGGAGATCCCGCGAATCCTCAGGATGTCCCACAGGGCAGCTCAATACAACTGAGTCGAATGTTTTGCGAAAATCGTCAAAGGCTGCAAAGAAATTCTGCCAATATTCGCATTTGCTGTCCATGAGAACCCTCAGTGCCAGGATGTGGTCGATGGTAGACTTCTTAGGCATAAAACCAGACTTTTCCGGTCGCTGGTAGGTGAGCAAATGATCACGGATCCTATTGAGGACGACCCTTACCCGGCACTGAGAGCAGTGTTAGCCCCCTGTAGTTGCTGCAATTCAGGCAATCACTCTTCCCTTTCCAGATAGGGACGACAAGTCCCATTTTCCAGTCAGTTAGGATGATGCCAGTCTCCCAAATGGAAGCAAAGATTGCTTGCAATGCCAGGAGGACAGCCTTACCACCAGCCTGGAGAAGTTCACCCCAGATACCACAGATCCCTGCAGCTTTTCCTTCCCTCAGCTGGTTCACCACCTGTGCAATCTCAGTGAGATTGTGTGGTTCACAGCTAATTGGAGGATCAACCTCAAGAACTGTGGACCCAGAGATATCCAATGTTCTAGCCAGAGGATCAGCTTTGAACAACTGCTCAAAATAGCCAGCCCAGCGGGTCACAACTGCAGCGTCATCCGTAAAGACCGTTCCATCAGCTGCCCTGACAGCGATTCTGAGGAACAGATTCAGATGTGCGTAATGCTTTGATACCTCTGTAAGCAGGACGTGGGTCGCTAGACCACAGATGGTGTGTCACTTGCTCACAGATTCCTCTAACAAACACCTCTTTATCTGCCCATAGAGTGCTTGCAGCTGTCATTCTCCCAGTACAGACCAGAACTGCCACTGAGCCATGCGCTGCGACTCTCAATGATATCCAGGGTGCCATGCGAGATGAAGCACCTCCTTCTGGGAACAAAGGTAACACCAGCACAACCCTTAGCAACCTTCAGGTTCTTGTCACGGAAGGTCTCCCACATCACATTAGGATTGGCAGTCATACCCAGATCTGAAAGTTCCTCACACAAACTGTGTGCAAACTCATTAGAAAAAAATAAGAGTTGCCTGTTAAACAAATCTATTTATTCCTTTTGGATGTGGGGAGAAACTAAAGAATCCAGAGAAAAATGTGTAAACATGGGAAGAACATTCTCAAAGAAACTGATATGGTTAGCAATCAAAACACTGGTTCCTGGAGTTCTGTGGTAGCAGCTGTAACCATTGCACAATTGTGGAACTTAGTAAACACCTACTGTCTTAATTTCTGTGGTTTCAGTTATGTTTGAGACACTAGCATTCATACAGTCTTGTACAGCAAGATTTATTATGTTTAAAATCCATATTTAAATATCAATTCAAACTAAAATATTACACACTTCCTAACATCAGTGTAAGAGCCATTTGTTATTTAGTAAGGTTATGTTAAATTGATTGAAGTATTTTCTTAGTTACTGTATGTTAAAATGTCAGTTTGTCAGTCATTATCCAACCCACTATATCCTAACACAGGGTCACGCTGGAGCCAATCCCAGGGCGCAAGGCAGGAACAAATCCCCAGGCAGGGCACCAGCCCACTGCAGGGCACATGCACACACACACCAAGCACACACTAGGGACAATTTAGGATCACCAATGCACCTAACCTGCATGGCTTTGGACTGTGAGAGGAAACCGGAGCATCTGGAGGAAACACGGGAAGAACATGCAAACTCCACGCAGGGAGGACCTGGGAAGCGAAACTAGGTCTCCTTACTGCAAGGCAGTAGCGCTACCACTGTGCCACCCTGCTAAAATGTTTGCCTATATATTAATGCATATTCTATGGGTGATTTTATTATATCCCCATAAGCTAAACTGAAATGAAGTATTCTAATTATTTCTTGTCCCTCTGACTACAGATTAGTCCAAGTTTATGATCTGTCATGCAGTCGGTAAGGCGTGGAAGGCAAAGAGTTTCAAACTGTATTGAATCATATTGAACTTATTGACTATTGTAAATACCACATGGGCTGGATGGGCATTCCGGCCAGAAGAGGGGATGGTTCATTACCTGGACAGGAGGCTCCTAACAAGCAGACAGGCCGGGGAGGATAAGGTGATTAGACTTGGAAAAGAGAGCCAGAAAGAATGGACTGACAGCCCATTGGAAAGAGAAGATGTCGCTGGGGTTTTTTTACTCCCCCAGCATGCCAGGTGGCAGCAGCCATCGATATTGGTGCCCTGTGGGAAGCCAGTAGGGAATGCCAGGAAATGTAGTCCGGCAGAGATTTTGGTGTATTGGAGAGAGAAACCTCTGATCTTGTGCTACGTTGTGGTATTGTGGGAGGACTACAGTTGAATAAACCATCCTTTATTTGCACCCAGGACTATTTGTGTGTTCGTGTATGGAAAGTAAGTGAAATTTAACAATAAAAAGCTACGTATGTTTGCAAAAGAAACAAGTTTTCTTTTTTTGTCTTTTATCCTACATGTGTACTAACTTTTTTCCTATTTTTGTGGGAACTGTTTTGCTTTGAATTTTCACTAAACCTTTTTAAAACAAACTTTATTGGACAGAGAAATTTGTTTTTTATGCGTTTGACCAGATCCTACCTTGCCAACTCAGTAGCTGCTTAATTTTGGGAAAATGGAAAAGACGCAGCTACAATCAGAAAAAATTAAATTACAAAATCTCCAGCAGTTTTTCTTCTAAAATTATCATATTGGTCCATAAACCAATACATTGCTTTTAGTTAAGCAGTTTAATTTCTATTTTTTTTTTGCCCAGATGGGACTGGGCGGTCCCTTGGTCTAGAATCCCTACAGATTTTATTTTTTTTTTCTCCAGCCTCTGGAGTTTTTTTTTTTTCTGTCCACTCTGGCCATCGGACCTTACTTATTCTATGTTAATTAATGTTGACTTATGTTTATTTTTTATTGTGTCTTCTGTTTTTCTGTTCTTCATTTTGTAAAGCACTTTGAGCTACATTTTTTTGTATGAAAATGTGCTATATAAATAAATGTTGTTGTTGTTGTTTTAGTGTATCGTGTCTACTCCATCTCAAATTTATATATAAAATGCTCCTATATTTATTAGATAGTATTGGATATCAGAGTATAAAGCACTGACGTACTGAGCTCTTAGAAATCAAGCACAGACTGAATTGTTATCAGTGATATTGATCTATGTGAATAGCTAGCAAAATGGGTGCTTTTGCTTGTGGGTATGGAAGTGATGTTTTTCAGAATGATACAGAGTTTATAGATTCATTCCTCCGGAATGCATCTTCTCAGAAAGTGAGTATTTAGACGCAAGAAATCCATATTGCAGTAGGCAGAATTTTACTTTTATACTCTATCAGAAGTTTGAATACACCCAGAAATTTTCATGTTTTTGATAGGAATTGATACCTTTTTATCAAACCACTATTAAATTGATTTTAAAATACTGTCAAGATATTAGTAGTGTTTCTAATGGGTATTCCTGTTTGAAATGACTGATTTTTAATGTATTCATATATGACTACATAGCCTCATTTTCAGCAGCCATTCCTTCAGTGTTCTAATGGAAAACTCCCATAGCTTATGATCGTCATCTGCAAAAGAAAAAGATAACGCTGGACTTAGAGGAAGAGTCTCAAAGAAAAAAAAATATCTGAAACTGGCAAATAAAAAGAAGATAGAAGGTAAATGGAGAAGCCTTTTATGGTCAGGATACTGGAATAATACATATTCTGTTGCAGAATACACTGGTATTTGGCATGTATTTAATTTAAGGTGTTTGTTTCTTAAACTACAGACTTTGATATACTTATCCTGTTATGCAGTTGTATGTCTCCAGCATTCCTTTCTTTTTCTATCATGTTTAGAGCCCTCTTCTCTCAAGACAGTAACAGACACCTTTGTATGAAGCATTCAGTTCCTTAGCAGTCTTTCACATGAAGTAATATTCATTCTGCAAAAAAAAACAAAACAAAAAGACTAACTTAAAGAAAATAAAAGACAAGTTTCTTTAAAAAGCTGTTTTATTTTGTCCTTTTTTAAACCCACAACTGTATTTTAGGAATGCCAGTACTAAACCCAAGTGAACAGAGTAACAGGTTTTAGCTATGCTAATGTAATAACTAATTAAGGATAAGCTAGGAGAGTTTACCATTAGGACACTGAAGTCATGGATACTGAAAATGGGGCTTTACAGTCATATGGAAATAAATTAAGTAATTTAAAGCATTAATAGCCATTAGAAACACTAGTAATGTTATGGCTATATGTTTAAATCAATTTAATGATATCTTGATAAAAAAGATCTCAATTTCTATCAAAAATGTGACACTTTCTTTGTGTGTCTAAACATTCACTAGTTTCTGATTTTCACAACGACAATATGCCAGTCAGATTTAAAAAAATAATTTTTAAGTAGTCTTTTTTGTATGTATAAATGTGTTGATTTTTGTAATTGGGCTAATGAAAGGTAAAATAATGTGTGTCTATGACTTATTCTGTTACAATACAGCTTTAAAAACCTAGCTAACTTAAAGTGAAGTTCGTAGAAGATGAACACAATCTCAATCTAATGCACAGTTGATCATTTAGTGTATACTTTGCAGATACTGTACATATTCTATAAATGTTTCAGTTATTAATTTACTATTCTGAATTAAATTTCCTATTTTTCTTAAGTTGAAACAGTATGAGTGCAGCCACAACACCTCATATCAGTATAATCATAAAGCTCTCTCTAGACAGTAGAGGCTGTCTAGCAACTTATATGGCAGAGTTGGTGGATTTTGTTCCAAGCCAAGGAAGGAGTGCAGCTCTCTCCTGACACGCTCCTGCTGTTTGCTGCAGAACAGTAATAACTCTAAGCACAAAACACTTGAAATACAGTACTCAGTCTTCAGATTTTTAATTCATCTCCTGTATTTTCCACTCATGCACTCTGTTGATTTTGTCTATTATACTCAACCTGCTTTTATTTATTTTTTTGTCATTTCCTATTCCCTTCCTCAAGCCTCTCATCAGTAGTGAGTTAATTTACTCAGTTGACTGAATAAAATACTTTCTTACTTTTCTTACATGATTTTTCATGAAAATAATTCAGTTTGTTTTTCAAATAACATCACTTCACCAAAATATATTTTAATTCATTAGAGTTATGAGAGATATTTCCTGTGTAATTCATGTGTAATTAAGTTCAGTTTAATCGTATAAATTAGTTAACAAAGTTGTCATTTTTTCTCTACAGGGCTACAAATTCATATTTGCTGTATGTCCACAATTAAATTCATGCTTTTTTATTATCACAATCACTTCCTTTGCCATTACATTTAGGCTGATTTGAATAAACTTCACTAAGCTGCATTATGGATATATTTAGTTTTACTAGACAGGGAACCTCATCAGGTCTGATGCAACATAGCTTATTAGCTAGGGTAATGGACTTAAAACCACAAAGTTGCCACTTTTATTCCTTGCTGAGTGATCCTGAGCAAGTCACAGTGCCTATCGGTATCCTGACTTTGTAACTGATCTCAAATAAAGCTAACTACCAGTAACAGAAATTTTATCTATTTCCAGCTAAGCTGAGAAGGGAATATTCCTTCAGTGGCATGCATTCAAGAGGCTAGCAGTTGATGTCTGTTTGCACTTTATGGAGCTCTATTGTCTTCAGAATAGAAAATCCACATTAGTGCCCATGTGTGGGAGGTGAAACATTAGTCTCATGAATAGAAAACTTGGAAATCCCTGGATTATCCTTTGAAATTTAATTTGATCTTCTCATTTACACATCAGAGTTATATGTGAGTAATAGCACTCACATATAAAAAGCACATACTTGGGGGCATCCCAAAAGGGGTAAGGAAAAATAAATTGCAGTCAGAGATGATACAGTTATTCTGTTGTCTGAAAAAAAAAAAAAAAGTTTGGCTAAAAGAACATAGTTTGATGAACAAAACTTTTCAATTCTATGTTTGTTCTATTATTTTCTTCTTTTCAATAGAGTGTACTCAAATCAGAAAGGTATATTCAACAAATAAACAATACTATGAAGATGAAAAACAGCAGCACTAAATACAAAGGAGCAAGGAATCAGCTATTTCAATTTTACTGTTTTGCTAGCCGGCCCAGACACAGACAGTGCTCACAAGTCCCCAAAGTCCTGGCCACAACACAATGCCTCACTTCTTCAGACCATCTCCTTGTCTCTCCTCCCAGACCTTGTCCTCTCTTCTCTCCCGATTCTAGCCATTGTATGAAGGGAGGTGGCCCCTTTTATGCTCCCCCAGATGTACCCCAGGTGTGTCCTGGCAATCTTCCACCGACATGCCCCAGTGTGGCGGAAGTGCCAGCTGCATCCCCGGAAGCACTCCGGGTGTCCCTGCTCCTCTTCCCCCCAGCACTTCCAGGTGTGGCGGAAGTGCTGAGGTCCAGGGCTCCAAAGGCATAGGGGCGCCTCCTGGCAGTGACCACAGGCCCCTACAGGGTTGAGCTTCAAAGCACTGTACCCGTGGCCCACAAAGGTACCAGGGCGGTCGCCCCCACATGGTCTGGGGAAGGCGCAAGCCCCCCTTCAGTCCTCCAGGGCGTCACGGCCGGGTCGCCACCCCAGCCATCTCCGACAGTGTCCCTGAAGGCAGCACAAACTTCAGTTTCCACTGGATGAGCAGCACAACTTATTCCATTGCTGCTTCACAAGCATATCTCTGTTTTTGAAAAATGTTCCAATGTTCTATCATGGTCATGGACAATACACTTCCAAATTGCTAGTTACTAGGCCCAAGACTTTTTTTTTCCTTATCTTGGGTGAAGAGTAGTTCATACTCGACCACTAGACATTTTCAAAAGCTAACTTTGCACTGAAGAGATTGGTTCACTCACATAAATATCAGAATGTCTTGCACACTGGACTTATTTATACGTGTCCTCAACCTGTCAACTTTCTGGTGAAGTCATGGGTTAGCCTCCATTTGTGAAAAGAGTAATGAAAAACAAGACTTAATTAATGATTTAATAGCACTGAAAAATTATTATGAAAAATTTCCATGCTGTTTTGGCTATTTTTGTTGTTTGACTAAAATAAACTAAAATACATAGATAACAAAATAAATAACTATTTTCTAATATTTCAGTTGGATCAGTGACTCTGAATGTCTCATACTGTTTTGAGGTATGCAACTAAGCAAGTCCATGCACCTTTTAGTTTTGCTTTACACTGTCTGGAAGCATACTTGTGTAAACAGTGATATTATATCAGAATCAAGTATACATTGTGCAGTGTATGCTACTAGCGCTTGAAAAGTGAGGCTAGTGCCTCATACAATAGTTTCTTAAATAATACTTACAAGGAGAATTAAACCTCCCCTCATATGATTTCCCCATTTTACTATACACAAGGTGCTGCTTTTTCTTTCTCCTGATGTCCATGTCAGTTTTTATTAAATCTGAGGGCCCGGCAGCTTCAACACAGTAGGGCAAACAGAGTTGTGTATTGGATTAAATCTCCAGCGTGAATAAATTCCTTTCACAGAAAGCGTAAAGAAATGAGCAGGGCTGAAACCCTTTGGAGCAGAAAATGTCACAGTGATTTCAACTACATTACTGCGTGGAGAAAGGTCTAATGAAACCCCTATTTGAATGTCATACCTGCTTACTGCAGAATTCTCCTGAAAGTTTATTTGATATGTCTAAGCCAATTATCAAAGTCTCAGTGATAAGAAACAGCTCAGTGGGGCTGAACAGAGCCTGAATGGAATGACTAAGTTGTTGGGAATTCATGCGTCTCTCCTTTGAATAATTAACTTGGCTCTATGCAGAAACCGTACATTTAAAAAACTAATTTTCTCCCTGCACAAAGGTTTTGCCCTTGCCTTGCCTTTGAAAAGTGAGCTGCTTCACAGAAATCTGTTTAGCTAAAAAAGAATATAAAAGAACATCCAATTCTTTTTTTCAATGACAGTTTGATTTCTCTGCCTGTGTAATAAGTGCTGGATGAATAAAATAAAAATTCATAAAAAAATTACTAATTGGGAACTGATAACATAATTGGCTAAGCTGGTGAAATGCAACAGTAACATGAATCAGATAACATTTAGTATATTGTAATTTTCAGTCATTTTAAAATAACCTCTGCCTTTATGTTTCCTTAAATTTAAAATTATTTACTAAGTATCTACAGAATGGGATGTGCAGTAGTTGAAATTTATTTTTTCTTACATTTATACTTCAACCAAAACACATACTTTGATCCTATATTTTTCCTCAGGTTCTACTGGTATTTTGTCTTTTGCTTTGTACCTTTTTGTTTGTTTATTTATTTTTGTCCCTTAAAAGTAATATCATTTCACTTTCCATTCTTATGCTGTTTTTATTTTTGCTATTTTTTTTTTGGTCTAGCTATAAGAGCTGCTATTTTTTTAATGCAACATTATTTAATGTTTCCATATAGCATAAGTAAGCTCATGTCCTTCATGGCATTTTGGACATAGTCAAAATTGGTGTGTGTTTTTACAAAAACAAGGCGGAGTACCATAAAAAAAGTTTTAACTTAGAGCTTGTCTGTGAATGACACTACAGAAAATCTGCAGAGTTTTCATCTACCTCATCACTTACCTTTACTCTTCCTCTCCCTCTGTCTCTCTCTGTGTCTTACTCTGATTACCAGCATTCCTTTCCTCATTCTTATTGCCTTGACATTTAAGCATTTGATCATTTGCAACTCTTAGGGTGTCTGTATTGAAATATTACACAACAGAGGGTTTCATTTTTCATTTCTGAAAGTTAATCATACACTTGGCAAGTGGATAGCTCCTTCTTCTGTTCTTGTAAACATCTTTTTAAAGGTTTCTGATACTTTTCAAATTAATTTATCAAATATGTGTGTTTGTAATAATGTAAATTATTATTGATCATTTTCTGAATGGATACCACAGCCTAGAATATCAGCCCATCATAGGGCAGATTAAAGCACACACTTTTACAGTCAATATAATTTTTGAAAGTAATTGTCTTTGAAGTATAGAGTAAAGAATAGTGCCCAGACAGCAACTAACCACAGTAAACAATCACATGTATACACTTTACATAAATGATAAAATAAGGTGGAAGTGTATGTTCTCAATTGATACTAGTCTTTTTTATTTAGTGTTATGATGTATGTGTGGAAGTAGATTCAAACAGAAAATCTACACATAAACAGATAGAATATACAGACTCTATACAGATAGAAATCAAGCCAATGTGTCTGGAACTGTGATACAGCAACTTGAAATATTTTGTAACCATGTTTTCTAAATAAGAAAATATTTTTCTTTATTCTGCTAGTCATCAGGAATCATAAGTACTACTAGGGCAGGGTATCTGAGCATACTCTATCTATAAATAAGGGCTGTGCAACTGTATCCATGGTCTTATTATCTAGAAAAAAGATCTTCTTAGTTCTCTTTGAAGCTTTGCTATGTTCATGAAACAGTACAATTGGCAGGTAGGTCAATAATGCCATGCCTTAGACAAGGAAACATCATCAAAAAGAGAGATCAGTTAATATGTATCCTAACAGAAATGCCCTGTGTATTATGATGTTGTGTGCTTTTCAATACTGACCGTGCTTCACACTCAAATCATGCATTCATTTTATAAACCTTCCTAATTCAACTTTTAGATTCATGAGAAGCTGTAGCATACCACAGCAGGATTGAGCAAAACGAGCCAATCCTGGAAGGGCACCAGTCCATGGCAAAGTAATGTAAGTTTAAATGACCTGGATAGAATAAGATCTATGTAAGTGAAGAATATTCTCCATTTTTTGGAAGGCAAGTGGAAAAGGGAAAACAAAGGAAGGCACAGCTTCTTACATGTTTTCCTCTTCCATCCTTTATTCAGGAGACCATGACCACGAAGAAGAACCACCTTGACTGTGCCATGGATTCCCTTTCTAGTCCTGCCTGTTTCAGTCATAAACACTCAAAAACTCTATTGCAGCAAGAAGATGGCAAAATTTAAAGACTGTTGAAAGAAAAAGGCACATTGGTGCAACCAGACTAAAAACTGAATCGATTTCTTTTTTAGTCTGTCCTTTAAATGGCTATTAAAACAGGAAATAATTTGATACTCCAACTCTTTTTAAAAGTAAGCAGAAAAATAAAAAATGAATAATCTTAATGCACAATTGTTGGGGAAATTCTCCTTAAATAACTGTCAAGATCACAATTCTAATGTTTTCAAGATGTGCACCCTTCATTACTAGGAGCCTGAGGGAGCCCTGGATATTAACATCTTGGTATACTACACAATTGGAGATTATTAGTTTATAAAGCTGGGATAATTCACATAGCACCCATATGAAAGACATCAATGAAAAAAACAGATAGTATGATCCACAACACACCCTACATCTTTATAGGCCTAAAGGTCCTCAAATATCTATCTAGATTAAATGTCTTTTGAAAACATCTTATCATTAAATAGGAATTTCATCTCTATTATAAAAAAATCCTGGGAGAGAAAAACTAGGGAGATGAGATGTGATCTTCACATGAAGATCACGGAAGACACTTAAAAGACCTGTGAGACGAAAGAGATTGGCCACTTAGCGTCTAGCGGGGATCTTAAACATGATACTTTGTGCCAAGAGATTGACCCAGGATCGTCTTGCGGGGACGTAAAACATAAGATTCTTGTAAGACACACCCTACTAACAACCAATATCAAATAACGGGCAGCAAAACACTCAGTCGTGTAAAGGCTTTGAGCACACACAGATCCAGGGCTCTCAGTGCATATAAAGCGTATAAGGACAATACATTATAGATGAAACATCGACAACTAAGTGAAGAAGAAAGAGCAGTGCGAAGAAAAGAGACTCAAAAGCAGAATTTTAAACTCAATCCTGAATGACACAGGTAACTAGTGTAGCGACATCAAAATTGGAGAAATGTGCTCTGATTTTCTTTTCCTAGTTAGGATTCTAGCAGCTGCATTCTGCACTAGTTGCAAATGATTTATGTCTTTTTTTGGGTAGTCCTGAGAGGAGTGCGTTACAGTAATCTAGTCGACAGAAAACAAACGCGTGAACTAATTTCTCAGCATCTTTTAGTAATATAAGAGGTCTAACTTTAGCTATGTTTCTTAAGTGAAAAAATGCTGTCCTAGTGATCTGATTAATATGCGATTTAAAATTCAGATTACAGTCAACAATTACCCCTAAGCTTTTTACCTCTGTCTTGACTTTTAATTCTAATGTATCCAGTTTATTTCTAATAGCCTCATTGTATCCATTATTGCCAATCACTAAGATTTCAGTTTTCTCTTTATTTAACTTGAGAAAGTTACTATTCATCCATTCTGAGATACAAGTCAGACATTGTATTAGTGAATCAAGAGAATCGGGGTCATCAGGTTCTATTGATAAGTATAGCTGTGTGTCATCAGCATAGCTGTGATAGGTAATATTATCTCAGGGCACAACATGAACTAACGGAAGCATGTAGATTGAGAATAACAGCGGACCCAGGATAGAGCCTTGTGGAACACCATATTGGATATCATGTGTCTTTGAGTTGTAATTACCAGAACTAACAAAGAATTTTCTCCCTGCCAAGTAGGATTCAAACCAATTTAAGACACTGCCAGAGAGGCCCACCCATTGACTAAGGCGATTTCTAAGAATATTATGATCAATGGTGTCAAATGCAGCACTCAGATCTAAGAGAATGAGAACAGATAAATGGCCTCTGTCTGCATTCACCCGCAAATCATTTACTACTTTAACGAGTGCAGTTTCTGTGCTGTGATTTGTTCTAAAACCCGACTGAAATTCATCAAGAACAGCATGTTTATTTAGGTGATCATTTAGCTGCATAATACTGCCTTCTCCAGAATTTTACTTAAGAAAGGCAGGTTAGAGATGGGTCTAAAATTTTCAAGAGCCGAGGGGTCGAGATTATTGTTTCTTAAGTAGGGGTTTAACTACAGCAGTCTTAAGACAGTCTGGGAAGTCTGGGAAGACCCCCGTATCTAATGATGAATTTACTATGTCAAGAACATTATCAATTAGCACGCCCGATACTTCTTTGAAAAAATTTGTTGGTATTGGGTCAAGGACGCTGGTGGAAGGTTTTAATTGAGATATTATTTTTTGTAAATCAGATAAATCTATTCTAGTGAAAGAGTTTAATTTGTTTATAACGGAATGCTGGGGTTTAGGAGGATCCTTAGTGTTGGGGAGATATACTATGTTATTTCTAATATCATTAATTTTTTGGTGAAAAATATAGCCATAGCCTCACAGGTTTTATTGGAAGTACTTAGGAGGCATTCCTTTGAGTTACCTGGGTTTAGCAGACGATCAATCATAGAGAATAAGACTCTGGGATTACTAGCATTGTTATTTATATTCTTAGAGAAATAGCGGCGCCTCTCAAGACGGACAGTGTTATTGTATTGTGTTATTTTAACTTTTAATATTTCATAGTGGATAGTTAGTTTAGTCTTCCTCCATTTACGCTCGGGTCTACGGCATGTTCTCTTTAAATCCGACACTCTTTGGGTCTTCCATGGTATAATAATGCTAGAAGATTTTTTAACTGTCTTTTCAGGTGCAACTATGTCAACAGCAGCTCTCACTTTAATATTAAATCTTTCCACCTTACTATTTACATTATCCTCGCTATTATAGTTGGCACTATAAAGGGGCTGATTGCAGTGACAGAGATATGTCGCTGTATATCACCTAATTTTTTTTTAACCCCAGTGCAATTGTAGAGCAGCTTGAATCTAATATGGTATCTGATTCAATCCTAAATCGAAATCCCACTCTGGTCATAACACCATTCTTCCACTGGATGAAGGAACAACTTAGAACTGTCAGAGGTCTACGGCATTTAACAATCCTGTTGTCCGGCATATTAGCAATCACATTTTCTGAACACTTTAGTACTCTGTTACAAATAAATAATAGGTACATGTTTGTGTAAACACTTCAATTGTTTCACTGTGCTTGACATCTATTTGCCCTTTTGCAGTGCCAATTTTTTGAATGGTTCTTTGCTGCAGAAAAATAGATAACAAGTTGCGGAAAATCCTTTTCTGTTGAAAGATATTTCAAATGATGTAACAATGATGCCTTGGGTTCCATTAGCTGGCAGCTACACTACCAAGACCTGTGGCCTGGATGAATTACTGATGCGAACCTACATATTCCAAGCCGTACCTCTAACGATAATATTTTCC
Organism: Polypterus bichir lapradei; assembly: GCA_026402145.1. Classification (NCBI taxonomy): domain Eukaryota; kingdom Metazoa; phylum Chordata; class Cladistia; order Polypteriformes; family Polypteridae; genus Polypterus; species Polypterus bichir. The sequence goes on along the minus strand of JANRMT010062837.1, from coordinate 25,950,812 downwards.
CCTCAATCGACGGTTTAAACACAAGCACACAAAAGCAGATATGTAAAATAGGTGTACAAATATATTAAATGAAACACAATAACAAAAAATGCAAATTCAACACACACACATATATATACATACTAGCAGAATACCCGCGCTTCGCAGCGGAGAAGTACTGTGTTAAAGAAGTTATGAAAAAGAAAAGGAAAAATTTTAAAAATAACGTAACTTGATTGTTAATGTAATTGTTGTGTGTATATATATATAGCAAAATACATATCTATATACATATCTACATATACATATATATATATGCATACCTATCTACATCATATATACACACACATATACATACATACATACACAGACACACACATATATATAATTTGTGTGTGTGTATGTATGTGTGTGTGCGTGTGTGTGTATACACATACATACAAACATACACACAGGTATATATAAATATATGTGTATATATATATATATGTATGTGTCTATATGTGTGTGTATAGCTTTGATCACTGAGTGCAAGGGAAAAATAATAAAATGTAGTCTATAAGTTATTAAACAGTAAAACATTAACGTTTTAAGAAGTAAAGGTACATTGAGCACTACTGGAGTGGTTGCGGGTAAACTACATTTTAAAGACGGTATAACAGAAGAGGTAAGTAGTACTAACAGCAGCTAAAATGTATATGGATCATCTCTCGGTAGTAGATCCCTTTAGAAAGGCGCTACACGACGGCTGTGGTATAGAAATTACATTTTCTATGTGAAAGTCCAAATTTCTGCCTCTAATAATGTGCCTTACCAGCAATTAAAGAAAATTAGTTTTGTGTCCTCTGCAGTGTTAAGAGAGAAAGGCTTTGTTTTGGGATAAACGGAAAAAAGGTGTAAAGAAAGGAAAGTTGCCTTTTTCTTTTCTTTTATATAGTATAGAGAGATGTGTTCGCTGACGATATGAGCGCCTTTTGGGGACAGTCGCGGTGGGTCTTGTGCAGACTGGTGAGACGTCCCAGCTATTAATCGGCTGTGATGGCACTGTCAGTCCTTCACTC
>JANRMT010062837.1:25914061-25934772 GCA_026402145.1 Polypterus bichir lapradei | reverse complement strand
TATATATATATATATATATATATGTTTATATGTGTGTGTTTCCTCGGCGTATGGTGGATAATGAAGTCCAATCGCAGGGTTTCTGGCGATGATTGAGCTGTAGTGAATCAGGCGGAATGGGAAACAAACTGGTTACAATGCGCGATGTGAAAAATATCAGGAATTGATGATCTGTTGTTGTTAAATGAAATCTCTGTCTTTCTCCTTCCTCCTCTCTCTCCCTCTTTCCCTTCTGATTGTTTAAATAGTAAAGAGCCGGATGTAACTGAATGTGAACAGGTGCTTTCCATCCTGGGGCTGCGGTCTCTCTCCCTCATCCGTCCCCTCTGCACTTACGGGGACAACATTCACTGGCGTACACATAACGAACAGTAAATGGGACGATGGAAATAACACGCACTCAGCACACACATCAAATACATTATTACTATGTAGCCCTGCTACACCATTGCAGGGCAGCTTTTACCACTTCTTTATTTAGTCACAGTAAATCAAGGTTCCTTTTTTAGCTTTTTTACTGCTCTCTCTTTGTCAGGAGGTGGATCTTTTTGGCATAGGAAAGCATGAACCCAAATTGGTCTTCTTTCTAGTTTTAGCGCCTTAGTAGAGATTAGGAGTACCTGGTTTAGCCTGTTAAGTTATGGGGCCAGTTTTCTTACTTGAATACATTTACTATGGCCCTGTTTCCAGGTTCAGACTCAGACTCATGTGTTGTCATCTTCAGTGGGCTAGCAAGTGCAGACTTTACCTGCAAGTATAAGACTTGATAGTTTTGCTCACTATTAGAGAGTATTACAACATTTCATCTGTGACTGTTCAAAGTCCCATTAATACCTCATGAGGTGTTAGGCCATGGGTTTGTTTAGGGTACCCCTTACTGACATTAATGCTAGTAGAAGTGGACATTTTATTCCAGTTTCTACTTAAAGAGTCTTAGGTAATATGTCTTTAATGGCCCTATCTGCCTGTCCTGAACTCTGCAGGTGGTAAAAACATTAGATAAATTCCCTTTAATTGTGTCTTCTATTTACAATCTTCAGCATAGACACTTCTTCAACATCTTATTCACTGTAGTACTTCCACTCACTTGACAAACACATCAACCACAACAAGTAAATATTAAAAAGTCTGACATTTTGGTGGCTTAGTATAGTCAGTTGAAATTTGTACAAAAGGAACATTTAGCTAGTTTCACAAAATTCAAACAATTGGCATATGCACTGTACCTTTGCTGCTATAGAAGTAAACCCTGAAGCAAAATATTCTTCATTTAATCTTTTGTTTACAATGTCAATCATTCCTTCATTTTTGGTACCAGTGTCAATGAAAACTACAGTGATCCCTCGCTTTATCGCGCTTCGACTTTCGCGGCTTCACTCCATCGCGGATTTTAAATGTAAGCATAACTAAATATATATCACGGATTTTTCGCTGGTTTGCAGATTTCTGCGGACAATGGGTCTTTTACTTTAAAGTACATGCTTCCTCAGTTTGTTTGTCCAGTTGATTTCATACAAGGGACGCTATTGGCGGATGGCTTAGAAGCTACCCAATCAGAGCATGTGTTACATATTAACTAAAACTCCTCAATGATATATGATGTGCTTCCCGAGTGGTGCTTGATTGTTTGCTTTTCTCGTTCTCTCTCACTCTCTCCGACATGCTCTGCGCCTGACGGAGGGGGTGTGAGCAGAGGGGCTGTTTGCACAGAGGCTGTTTGCCTAGAAGATATGGAGGCTACTCTAAAAAATGCTGAAAGACTACCTTCACATTGCTCTCTTCTTTGCGGCTGCTTTACCGCGGTGCGCATACTTAAAAGCCAAACAGCCCTATTGATTTTTTGATTGTTTGCTTTTCTGTCGCGCGCTCTCTCTCACTGACATTCTCTGCTCCTGACGAAGAAAAGATATGTTTTCATTCTTTTAATTGTGAGAAAGAACTGTCATCTCTGTCTTGTCATGGAGCACAGTTTGAACTTTTCACTAAAGGGTGTTATTTCATGTCTAGAGGTCTCTAATAATGTTAACAGTGTGGGAGAGTTTATAAGGGCTTAAAATATATAAAAATAACCATACAAACATATGGTTTCTAATTTGCGGATTTTCACCTATCGCGGGGGGTTCTGGAACGCAACCCCCGCGATCGAGGAGGGATTACTGTATAGCTGAAAAAGCCTAGTGTATACTGGGTTGGCTAACCAAGGGAGACGGGAACAAGGAGCCGCAGGGTATGGGTCATAGAAAAACCAGAGATCGACCCACTGACAAAATAATCTGATGAGAGCAAGATATTGTCACTCACCTACAGATAACAGAAAAGGGTCTAATGTCTGAGGAGGCAGAATGAAAAAGACAGAGACAACTGAATGATCAAGCCAGAAGGATATTAGTCAGAAAGCCATGTTCTGTGGGGGTCCATAGAGAACTTAAAAACCTGCTTGGAAGAGGAGAAATCAGGAGGAAGCTTGAGGAGTGTATGCAGGCAACCTGACAGTACAGATGCTAGGAGTTACTTCTCAGTAAGCAGAGTAAACTATCATCAGTGTCCTCCAGAAAACAACTCTCAGTCAGGAACAGTAAACAGAGGTCAAGGAACAAATCACAGCTATTGGACCAGGGAATTCACAATCAGTATTAAGGAAGAGACCAAATGAGCAAAAATAGTTGGGTTTCACATTCCCAGTTTCACTTTTCTAATACAAAATATTGTTCAATTTTGTACACAATTTCTTTCCCCTTTATATTTAATCTGAGGTCTTTTCACAAATTTCACAATGAGGCTAACAGGATTCTAATCATTCAGTAGGTGATTTCATTCAAGACTGATTGTATCTCTTCCTAATCAAATCTCTTAAATAATTTTATTTAAATGTTGGAGTGACAAATAAACTGGATTATAAAAACAAATAATGTAAATGCTCACAGTATATATTTTTAAAAAAACATTCGATTAATATTTTAGCTTATAAAACCTTCTATTGTCTATGTAGTAACATTCTGTTCTAGTATATGAATTTAATATTAAATTATTAAAGTTGGCTCTTGTACATAAAGCACTGATGTATTTGATGTAGCCTATTAGTCTTAAAAATATACATATTTCTTATGACATTAAAGATGAGAAAAGAAACCAATATAACATACAGTATATATCTTAGAACATAGAGTTTGTCTCCATTTAAGAACTTTCTGCACAGTCCATACTATGTGTAGGCTATTAGCACATTGAGAACAGAGGTTCCACTGCTTTTACTAGTGAAACAATTACTTGCATTCCGATTCCAAGATAAATGGTTTTGTAGATAAATGTCAATTTACGCACACAAAAAAGAAACGATCTTTTGTACCCATAACTTCCTGTTAAAGCTAACTCATGCATGCTCTATTGCTGTTGTCTGGTGTCATCCATGCATATACCACAAAGTGCTGATTCTGTAGAAACACCAGAGTTTATAGTTCAGTTGTTAACCATATTCTATTGCATTGTTTATGATATACACTTTATGTTTGCGGCTGGAACAACAACCAGACAGGAAGCCAGTCTACTGCAGTGAACACACCCACTTACAAACACAAGACCCATTTTGACAAAGCCATTTTGCCTGACATGCATGTCTTTAAACTGTGGGAGGACACTCGAGCATCTGGAGGAAACCCAAATAGACACAGGGAGAATATGCAAACTCCACTCAGGCAGCACCTGGGATGCACACCCTGGTTTCCTTATTGTGAGGCAGCAGTGCTACCACTGTGCTGAACTTTCTGATTCTAATTTTAAAATGTGAAGCCCATTTGCTATTTACCCAACAATTTATATAGTAAAAATTCCTCTGCTCAATTTATTTTTACTACTTATCTATTTTAATATCATATCTAAAAATATATTACATAAAACACTGACACATAATTAATAATTCTAACTCTCTTTACCCCTCCTTGAACCGCCACCTTATCGTTGTGGAGGGGTTTGTGTGTCCCAATGATCCTAGGAGCTCTGTTATCCGGGGCTTTATGCCCCTGGTAGGACCGCCCAAGACAAACTGGTCCTAGGTGAGGGATCAGACAAAGAGCAGTTCAACAAACCTCTTATGAAGAACAACAAATTTGGACGCCGTTTTCCCTCGCCCGGACGCGGGTTACCAGGGCCCCCCTCTGGAGCCAGGCCAGGAGGTGGGGCTCGATGGCGAGCACCTGGTGGCCGGGCCTGCACCCATGGAGTGCGGCTAGGCACAGCCCGAAGAGGCAATGTGGGTCCCCCTTCCCATGGGCTCACCACCTATGGGAGGGGCCAAGTAGATCGGGTGCAGTGTGAGTTGGGTGGTGGCCAAAGGCGGTCCAATCCTCTTTGTGGAGGATTCCCTGCATTTCCTCTTTAACCAACAGTCAGCTTCAGGCCTTGCACTGAACACTTACTATTAACTTAAAAAGCATCAGCCATAGATAGATAAATTCCCTCTCTCTGTGCTTCCATTGATGCTGCCAACAGACCACATGGTAGGTGCTGCTGTACATCCATGTCCAAATCACTAAGAATCTGCTGAAAGTTTCTGTCAAGCAAATCAACTGTCATCTTCAAATGCCCTTTTTGCTTATCTCTTTAATGTCTTATTTTCCCTTTCTTTATACAGTATTAAAACCTTTATCTTTAATCTAAACATTCCATTTCCTACTACGTGCAAATGTATTTAGTAGAAATGTCCAAACATCCCAAACAAAAGCTGCATCTAGTGGCCATTGCAAATTCATAGGTTGCCTTTTATCCTCTTCATTTAATTCATGCACCTGCTTATAAAATGTATTACGTTTATTCTTCACCCCAAATGTTTGAAGCATTGCAGCTGCCAGTGAGTCTGACATATTGTCTGGTAGATGAGTTAAATTAGAGCCCATTGTAATGATGTCTTAGGCAAACATAAGTCTAACTCAGAAAACATAGCTGTAGCCTCTAGAAGTCCAACTTTCCTATCTGAACCTATTTTCTGGGGAAGGTCCTTTTTTTTTCTTTAGATAGTCCAGCTATCTTTATCATTAGCCAGACTTAATGCACCAAAATAGAGAGTCCAGCTATCAATCTTTTAATATTTGTATTTTTCTTAGTAGAGAGTTCAGCCCACTTTTTTTAGATTTTAATTCTTCTTGTTGATACTATGCTTTTTATATTTTTTATTCTTTGGTAGAAAGTCCAACTCTCTTTTTTATGTTTTCTTTTATGAATCCTTATTTAGTTTATTGGTTCCTTTAGTAGACCCAAAGTGCCCTTCAAATACCCATGACTACAGAGGCATGTCATCTAGCCAAAAGTAGAATCTAAGGTGCCTGTTAACAGTGAATAAACCAACTGTAAGAGAAACTATGTTATCTTTTTAATTTGGCCTGACTGGTTTTGGCTAATCACATAGACAACTGTGCTTGCTCACTAGCAAATCCCTGACTATTCTACAAATCTCCAAAAACAGTCCCCCACACAGTGCAGGCATACAGGCACCTTGTTGAATTCCATATAACGGCATTGGTACTGGGGCCAGGGAGATCTGTGGTCTGGAATCAGAGAAAACAGCCGTAGACATGGATGATCAAACCCCTGGGTAAAACCCAGATCTGGTCACACTCAAGGAGAATCCAACGTCCAGACGTCACACAGGTGAAAAGTTGCCTTGCACAATTCTTACTCCTCAGTGAATCCTGGGGTGTTTTAGTGAACCCCTGAAAAAGCAAAAGCCCCCTTTTAGGGGGAAAAGAGGTATCATGTAGGAGTCTATATATATATTCCTTAACCCTAGTGATTCTAAGTCCTAAATTACTAAATTTATCTATCTCCAATTAAGCCCTATATTCTAAATCCTACTGTATACAGTGTTTTGAAACCTTATTTGCCAATTTTAAAATTTTAAACAGTTTTAAACAAGGAACCAGGGCAATGGAATACTCACAAACACAAATATGTATTTTTAAATAAAACTCAAAAAACTGTTCCAGTCACCAAAAGCTCCCCAAAATATGCAATTTTCCGACCTGGAGATTCTACAGCATTAAAGCCACGGGAAAACATATCTTTTGTCACCAGATTGTTGGGGAAATTCTCTTTTACATGATAGTCAAGATCACGATTTTAATGCTTCTAAGTTGGACATTCTTTATCACAACAAAACTGTGGAGTCCCTGCAAATGAACAGATTCATTATAAAAGACTGAGTAAATATAAGAGAGAATTACTTTATACATCTTGGATAATTTGCATAACATCCACTTGAAACACATCAGTTTACATGACACTACTGGCTTACACTAACCAATATACAGATAAATAATATAATCTACTGTATAACTCACCATCCATCTTATTCACAATTAAAAATGTCATGCTTTCAAAAATCCAAATTTCTGAAGCTATGCTAAAATTTTACAACGCCTCAAAAAATTCCTTTCCGATGAGTGAGCCATGTTTGTGTGCAGTGTGTACCTGGCTTGAATGAACTGGCTAGTCCAACAATACCTTAGTTACCCCACAGAAAGCAGACGTGCTGTGGAAATGTAAGAGGAATATGACTGCTCTGCTTTATAAACACCAAAAAGGCAACATAATGGGAATTAACGTTTGAAAATATTCTATTGTATTATTAGACAACAACGGCAGACATTACTGTACAATGGCCAGGAGGGAATGAGTAGCTAGTTGAGTTGGAATCCAGCTCTGTGTCTGATTTTGCCTTTTGACATTGTCTGTTTTACTGACCTACCTACAGTATCTAATGGTGCTGAAGACTCGAGTTTGTTTTCCTTTCTTCTGTCATTAACTAGTCATAGTTTAGCAATAATATTAATGTTTTATTATAATCTTCCATTTATGTTAATCAGTTTGAAACTTTCTATGCTTCCTGTGTGTTTAAACAAATCTGTGCCCTTAAATGTATTTTAAAAACCGTGGAATTGCATTTATATTTGAACTTGTTAAAGCATTCTGAGTTGCACTCTGTGAAGAACACTATATAAAAATAAACTGTTTTGAAGTGTAAAAGCATTTTTGATATTGTGTATAGTAGATGGGTATTTAATTTGCAAAAACATACTGAAAACAGTGACTGCCAAAGGTTCAAACACATGCTTTGGCACCAATGTGATCAGTATTCATCCCTCACTCTATACACAAATCAAGGTAATAAGAATAAAAAAAAAAAAGGAGGCTAACCTTACATTAGCTATCTAAAATTACTGTTTGACAAGCCTTCAGATGTTCACATTGGATTTTGTCGCTGTTCTTGTCTCAGCCTTAAAACTGTGCTCACATTGGCTCAGAGGAAGTTACACATGGAAGAAATGCCATATCTTCAAAGCGGAGATTTTTATTTGTACATTTTTTACTTAATTTATTTGTATATATTTTAAGCATTTTATTTAATGTGTTTGCATATATTCAAAATGTAGCTATTGCATATGTTGTTTCTAAAGAGAGTTAGAGAATATAAAATAGAATTATATAAAGTAACCTTGCATGTTTTATTGTTTCTGCTTTAAAACAATGTTTTTTATCCCTTCTTAGTGTATTATTTGAAAATAAAATTGTAAAATTGTGAATATTTCCTGAAACCTTAGTAATAATATCAGAATATTACAAAGTGTCATCCTTAGATTTTGTAACTGCAGTGACAAGTTGCATCATCCAGAGATGAGTCACCACCACTATGAATTATCATTCCATCCTTCAAATTAGCAGCTTCAGAGCTAGTTGCAGGGGAGCCTATAATAATATAAATAACTTTATTTATTATGATACATTGACATGCAACTCAAAGTGCTTTCCACAGATTAATCAACAAAACAATAAAGATATGCCATTTAAAATTGATTCTAAAGGATACTTGTACCCAATGTAGAGATATTAATATTGGGGATATATGCTCAATTCTTTTTTCTTTTGGTTAGGATTCTTGCTGCTGCATTCTGGACAAGCTGAGGCCAATTTACATCCTTCTTGGGAAGTTCTGTTAGGAGAGCATTGCAGTAATTTAGTCAGCTAAATACAAACACACAACATATGTATTCATTTTTCAGCATCTTTAAATCTTATAAGAGATCACACGCTTACAGTGTTCTTTAGATGGAAGAAAGCAGTTTTAGTAATAGTATTAATATGTGATCTGAAATTAAGGTGAGTCAATAATAACACCTAAATTCTTGACCTCTGGTTTGATTCGCAGGGCTAGATGGTTAATTTTGTTTAAAAGAATCTCACTTTGTTTATTGCTGCTAATAATTAACAATTCTGTTTTTCCTTGTTTAGTCTGAGGAGATTCATACTCATTCATTCTTTTATACTAGTAAGGCACTAGATCAAATGCTTAAGATCCTCTGAATCATTAGGTGTAATAGATAATTTGAGCTGTGTGTCATAAGCATAGCTATGGTAACTTACATTGTACTGTATTTTGACATAATCTGGCCCAACGGAAGCATGTAATGTGAAAATAATGGTCCCAAAATTGATCCTTGCGGTACACCATCCACATTAATTTGCAGGTCATAATTCAGGTCATAGGTCATAATTTAATTAGACCTGTTTCAGTATTATGATTGGATCTAAAACCTGACTGATACCTACTGTGGTCTATGGCCGGCTTGTCATCCCAGCCAATACCCCCAGGCCGCCAGATGGAGCCCTCCCTGCAGTATGGAGGTGCCCCGAAGACCAGAAGGGAATCATGGACAATGGAGTTTTTATCCACAACCCTGCTGGATACCACAGGGGCCGCAAGAAGGAGCTGCAGGGAGGAGCCAAGAGTCATATGTGCCCTATAACCCGGAAGTGCGTCATAGGAAGAGCGATGGCAGAAGTGACGTACTTCCAGGGTGAAGAAAAGGGCTTGTACCTGACCCGGAAGTGATAATGAATCACATGGACTGGGGATTGGGAACACTTACGGGTCAGGGAATAAAAAAGGACTGTGGGAGCTCCCAGACGGCGAGCTGAGCTGGGTGGTAGGAGGGCAACGCGTCTGGGAGTGGTGGAGAGTATTATTGTGATTATTATTGTGTTTATGAGTATTGTGGAGGAGAGGGTGCTTTGTGCACTGTTGCATGAGAATAAAACCAACATTTGGACTTTTATCTGGTGTCTAGAGTCTTGGACAGGGGTTCAAGGGAGCGACAGCGCCCCCTATCTGTCACACTATCAAGAATAAAACCTTTACTCAAATAATACTTAACTGCCAAAAACTACTTCTAGAATTTTACTGAGAAAAGGAAAATTGGAGACTGGCCAATAATTGTCTAAGATAAAACAAGCAAGTTATTTTCCTTGAGCATAAGCTTAATTAGAGCAGTTTTGAAAGAATCTGGGAGAATGCCAGAATCTAAAGAACAATTTACTATGCCAAGAACATTGTTGATTAGTACATCAGAAACATCGTTAAAGAAGCTTGTAGGAACGGGGTCTAATACACAAGTAGACTGTTTAAGCTGAGCAATTATTGTATGAAGTTCAGATAAACTAATTTTAGTGAAGCAGCTTAGTTCACAAAGTTGAGCTCTTTGAGGCTCATACAATTTTTCTTTGAAGTTAGTTTTATAGTAAGTCTAATGGTATTTATCTTTTCTGTAAAATATACTGCACAATCCTCACTTTTAGCCTTTAGCGCTAATGTTGCTGTGTTTAAAACGTGATTAATGGTTAAAAATAAGACTCTTGGATTTCCTGTACTGTTATTAATAATTTTAGAAAAGTAATACATTCTTTCTAGACAAACTGCTGAGTTATATTTAGTCATAGCCTTTAGGATTTCACAATGAACTGTTTAGTTTAGTCTTCCTCCATTGATGTTCTGCTCTACAGCACTGCCTTTTAAGACTGCAGACTGTCTCATTTTTCCATGGTACTAAGAACGTAAATAACTTCTTAAAATGTTTTTCACGTGATACCAGATATTCCGTGATCTGTAACTTCACATTAAAATGCTCTACCAATTTATTTACATCACTGCCTGCACTGGATAAGCCAGTGAATTCAGGCTGACTACTAATTATGTTAGAAAATCTGGCAGCAACTATGGTGTCAAAATAACATTGCTTAACAATACCTCTGGTTCTAGTCATAGATAATGCTACTGTAAAAAAATTCAGTAATGATATACCAATGTACGGGATATGCGTTACGGTAAAACTAAGTCCCTTTGATATGACTAAATCCAGTGTGTGGCCCCCTTTATGCATTGGCTGGGTGATATGCTGAATGAGATCAAATGAGATAAGAGGATTCATAAATTCTCTTGCCTTGGCTTCACCCAGATAATCTATATGAAAATGAAACTACTATTATAGCTAATAGGTTTGAGCATTCATCAAAAAATGTTGCATTATATTTCACTGGATGGTAAACGATAAGTAGTAGAATGTGAATCACCTTGAATAACATCAGCCAGATACTCAAAAGATGTAAAATTACCAAGATTGATAACATTAAAATTTGACTGGCTAGAAAAAATATTTGCTAGGCTACCCTCAATCTTCCCTTGGTGAACAGAATGAAAGAAATTATAACCCAGAGGCGTAGATTCTAAAAGGACACTAGCACCATTTCCATGTTTCACATGGTATTAAACCACCTATTTTCCTATCTGTGATAAAATAATTTACGTTAAATGTTTTACTAGTTAAAGCCCTAACATTAAATAAGGTGGTATTAAGGGTTGTGGTAGCACACAGCTTTACAGAATTCTTGGGGTGACTAGAGATACATGTTAAATTGCTTGAATTTATACCAGGCTGCCTGTACTTTCTAGCAGATACATATTTCATTATAATAGGTTTAATGCAATGTATTTCTTTAGATAAAGCCCCAATGCATTCATTAGAATTTAATACATATTTATGTCTATAATTAAACTTATTATTTGATATTCAAGGGTGGCTGTATTACCTTAGCAATTTTTTTCAGAGAGAACTCAACCTCCATGTCTACTGGGGTATACATTATGCCATCCCACCTGAAGAACCACAGTCTCTCCCAGAAGAGATCACAGTTTTCTATGAAGACACAGCGGATATCTTTACAGAAAGTTGTTCAGGGAGTGATGTCTGCTAAACACTTCATCTAATCTCATCAACATTGGAAGTGGTCCCGAGATGATGGTCCTCGCAGCTGGGGTCTTCTCCTTGATTGGAATAACAAGTGAGGAGAAGTCCTTCTTCAGTATCTCCCACTTATGATGACAAATATCATTTACACCCGCATGGAGAACAACACTTCTAAATTGTCTGTTCTTGTGCTTTGCTAAGATCAATGGTGCTTTCCTTTCGATATCTGAGACATGGGCTCCAGGGCAGCAGGATATAAAAGACTTGTGGTCAGATGATGGAAAGTTTAAATTGTGAACTATTGAATCTCCATTAATTAAAACATCCTTACAAGGTGCAGGCAAGTCGGGGGAGCAAAGAACTCCAAAACAGTTGATGGTCTTCAGTGGAGCGGGGGTGGGTGAAGCTGACTCAGCCCTGTGTCCGAGTGGAGTGTAACGGAGGTGATGATGCCGAGATTTCCGGAGTGTTTTCGAAGGAGTCATCTTGTAGTCGGGCTTTCTGTTTCTGCAGTGCGGACTGGCATATGAAGAGCTGCTGAATCTCTTTATCCATGATCCTGAGTTCTTCGTTGACATGCTGAAGTTTGCAACCCACCATCTTGGTTGTGGCTTTAAAACCTGAAAGACAGAAAAAAGACAGAGAAAGACAGTTATCAAATAAAACAATTTATAATAGATAAAATACAGATAGACCAAAAATATAATCTATAACACAATGTGGTAAATGAAAAGAAATGCTAAGGCAAAATTTGGGAGAGTGCCAAGATAGACTGACACCAGGCCAGCCCCCTACAAAAACAGCAAGCCTCAAAAGATGCAAAAAAAATTCCAAATAGTGCAGCAAAGGTGAGCAGTACTATTAAGGATAGAGATCTACCTAAAAGAGCCATGTAAAGAGCAGAAAATCCATTGTGGCACTCAGCACCGGCCCTTCAACTATATAATTTCATCAACATTATATGCAGATGGAGGATTAGAAAGACAAAGCACAACGGTTTTAACAAGGTTTCTAACTTTAATATAATAGATGTAATATGCTACTAGAAGATTGTGCATGAGACATAACTATTCCCAGAATTAACATATTGTCATATTTTCAATACAAAGGTTTCTAAATGTTTGCATTCCAAATGACTCCCATAAGTTAAACACTTTATAAGTTAAGGTTGTCTGGAATCAATTATTATTGTGCACAAGAGCAATTAACAAATGCATATTGGCCTTAAAATAGCGCCTGCTATGTTGGTACCATGTTTTCAGTGATGGATGAATCACTGGCTTACTGGTAAAAGGATCATAGAGCAGGGCAAATGATGTAAGCAGGACTTCCTTTTCATGGCTAAAATGGCATATGCTGTAGAATCACTTCTTTTTGTTAAAGCCTTTTCATTTTTCAATACAGAGAAAATGTTTTTCATGACTTACCTGTACATAGTTTAAAAAGAAGAAAAGATAAAAGCGTGTGCTTTTACTTGTGCTTCTGCATGTGTCTGTGTCGGGTTTGGGCACCAGTGTACCTGCCTGGTGGTCCACAATATATACATTGTTTATATACTGTATAGATAGTTAAAAAATGTCTTTTGTGAAAAGTGATGGTGAAAGTTATTTTCATTTTTGAATTCAATACCTAATAATATCAAAATCACATGAAATAATAAAAAACATTTTTTTCAACTTATATCTATGATGTAATTGAAGACTATAACTGAGAATCACTGGAAAAGCTGTGTGATGTGATATGGCCTTTAAGGTGAATGTATGCACATATATTTAAGTAAGCAAATATGCAAACATATACATTCTAAAACCCACTAAGTCAAATTCAGGTTATAGGGCGCTACAGTTATACTGCTACTGCGAAATATAAACTAGCATTTCTCACACATAGATGTCCCTTGACATTGAAATAATAAATGTTCATGACTTGTATATTCAGATTGGCTGAAATAAAATGTTTTAAACAGTCTAGTGTCAGACAAGACAATATGAGGTACAAAATAACTGCAGTTTCCATCATTTAAAAACAGAAAATATTGAGTATTTCACAAACAAACAATAGTTGTGCAAAATCAGTAAGTGTCCCTGAAAACCATACAAAAATAATGGAAAGAAAATCTTAGAATACTAAATATTTTATTTGATCATCATTATAATCATTCAATATACACATTTACATTTATTTATTTTTTAGTTTATTTTTGACATTTAAGCATAGAATTACATTGAATTTATTATTGGAATTCTCTGAATGATTAAAATTTGAGTTTTCATTGTGGCATTTAAAAAACAATTTAGTTTATCGTGCTATATTGACAGTTGTACAGAAATAAACTGTGTTGTGCTATTTACAGTATAAAAACCTGCCTACCACCTAAGGCTACAATTCTGCCAGAATTACACTTAAAATGATTTGTTTCTTTTGTAAGGCTAAGTGCAGTCCAAACAGAAATGTCAGCTATTGCTTTTAGTAAACGCAAGTTAGAATTTTTAAACCATGGATATTTTTAGTTTTCCTTAAGGGAGCCGGCTGGTTCTCATTGTGGTCATATCTTATTTTTATTTTTCTTGTAAGAACACATTACCTGTTTAATACTTTCTGTCCTTTGATAAATTTGGCAGGAAAAAGCCTACAGGCTTGGCAATAAGGACTTTAAAAATAAAGTGAAATCTAACTTACTCAGAAGCAGTTTGAGAATGTTATGTTACACAGACTTGCATAAGTTTTCATCTCTGCCATTGATGGCATTTTAGACTTCTGTGCTAAACTGAATTATGCTAATACAGCAGGTCAGAACTGGCCTTGTTAAATATTGTTAAAATGTATGGATAAATAGATGATAGACACAAGAAATTTACCAGAATAAAGCAGTACATTTTGTTAAATTGAAACGAAGAAATTTGAATTTGTGTGCCCAGAAGCTGAAATCCTCATTTAAATTTACAAGTCAAATGAATTATTATATATACTTTTCTCAAGCAGGTAAAAAGCTAATTCAATAAATATACTTAAGTGGAACAGAATGTTTCCAATAATAATTTATATTTATTTTATTTCCAATCATTTTCCCTAAGTTCTAGCCCACCAGTATCAGGTACACTGGACAGAATGCTAGTCCATTGTAATATACAGGCCTGTACCTGCCCACACTGTGATATTGGGCCAAAGTACTTTAACCATTTTCCTTACATGGATGTCTTGGATTAGGAGAATATCCAGCATACTTTAAGAAATCCATGTCAGCATAGGACAAATTTGCAAAACCCAAAACAGGCAGTAGCCTTTCTTTTATGTGTTTATTGAAAATGAGTTACTGACACGAAATAGAAATAAAGATAAAAATAATATTTTTTCTATGTTTCAGATCAATTACAAATGAAGTATGGAGAAATCCTGGAGTGACAAATTTTGATATCAAATTTAAAAATGTATTTATTAAAAGAAACGTTATAATAACATAATGTATTTCTTTATGCTGGCAAATGGAACATCCCTTGTACTTACCCTCACTTACAAGTAAATATAGAGTTGCAAATTAACCAAACATGCATTGTGTGTACCATGGTGGAGGGAATCCAGAGTACCCAAATAAACCCCAGGCAGATGCAGGGACCTCTCCATAGTGGGTCATAGGTTGGTATTTAAGAAAATCTCCTAGTTTCTGCTTGGCATACGTAGCTGCTAGGAGAGGCTCAGATCTATCATAAACCTAAATAACAATTAAGAAAGGTTAAGAAAGTGGAAAGCACATTTTATCAAAAAGTTAAAATTATTTTATTGGTAATTTATTTGTATTGAAAGTGCAACTTATTTAATCACTGGGTGGTACTAATCATTTTTGCATATTGATACAAGAAATTTTCATAATACTGTAAAAGCATTTGTGCAGTACGTAGTGAATGAAAACTGATAGAGTACATGGTCTCATTTTAAATGTCTTCCGGAAATGGAACTTAGCAACGGGAATGATTGATTCTGTGGGCAAAACATTAATGATGTCTCACTCTGATCCTGCAGTTATAATATGTGGTGACTTAAACCATGTGACTTTGGAAGGAGATATGACACTTTTCTGTGAGTTTGTGACATTTACCACACAAGGAAATATCAAGCTGAACCAACTGTATTTAAATGTTAAAGATGCTTTTAAATGTGAACTGCTTGTACTCTTAGGAAAATCTGACCACAACCTGATTTGTCTTATTCCCCAGCTACAAGCCTGTTATGAGACAGCAATTTGTTACCACCAGAATAGTGAGGAAGTGGAGCCTGGAGGATGAAATGGCTCTGAATGACTGCTTACAAATGACAGACTGGGAAATGATATGTGAGTCACAAGGGGACAATATTGAGGCACTTAGTCACTGCATCACAGATTATATTAACTTATGTGTTGAGATAGTAGCACACATAAAGACAGTATGTTGCTTTCCAAACAAAAACTCCTAGATTACTAGTGAGCTAAATGGTCTCCTGAATGAGAAAAAAAGAGAACATAAAAGAGAACAAAAGAGATGCAATATGGGCTGCCGCGATGTAATAGCAAAGGGGAGTGTTAAAACAAAACTGTGTGCCATTATGAACAATGCTACACATTCTCTCTCTGACACACTGAGTACCTTCAACCAATGAATTATTCAGCACAAGTGTGTAAGGAAATTCTACTGGGGCTCCTTTATACCAACAGCAATACATCTGCATAATGCCTCACTATGACTGTGACAGCCAAGTCAGATTTTTTCTTTCTTTATAGTCACTTGTGGATATTTATGTATTTATTTACTTATTTATATACCTATTTATGTATTTATTTATTTAAAGAGCCTCTGTAAAAAGCCACCTTTTCCCCGGGGATAAATAAAGTTCTATCTGTCTATCTATCTATCTGGAGCTTTTCCTTCAATAAAGAAAACTTTTGATTAATCTATAACCATACTGCCTCAATCTGTGAGATATGTAAAAGATTACTTCAGATTCTGTTCCCAAGGGTTGAGGATCAATTGCTGTCAGACCTATTTCATTGCACAGTGACATAACCATAATTTAAGAGTAAAAATTAAATAAGGGAAATATATCATTTTTATAGAAAAGGTTTTCAAAAAACATTTTTGTTTGTATTCCAATCAAAGCATATAAACAATGTTTTGTATTCTGAACAGAGAAAGATATAAAATGAACTGAGCACATGGTTAAATTGCTTTTCACTGCATTTTATTAATGGTTAAGAAATAAATTACTGAATTAGACAGAGATCTGAAATGATCTACCTGCCAAAATGAGGAGTCAAATTTCAAATCAAAGCTTATTATTTTTTAAAGTTGGCACCTGCTGGGGCTCATGCCAAGGCTGTTGATGTTGTATTATTGTCCGTTTTTTTAATTAAAATA
Organism: Polypterus bichir lapradei; assembly: GCA_026402145.1. Classification (NCBI taxonomy): domain Eukaryota; kingdom Metazoa; phylum Chordata; class Cladistia; order Polypteriformes; family Polypteridae; genus Polypterus; species Polypterus bichir. The sequence continues at coordinate 25,918,319 of JANRMT010062837.1, read as the reverse complement.
GTCATATTCAGGTACAATCACAATTTCCTTCCGATTGAATATGAAGCTACACTTCACTACCTCACAATGAAGTGGTATTGATCAAGAACTATATAAACACTCTGCCTCTTTTTCTGGCAATATTAAATAACCCTAAAGCTTACCAGACACATCTAAAAATAGGTAACAGTTTAATCAAAGGTTACTTTCAAAAATTAACAGAGAAGTGTATTTCTTTACCCATTACACACATCATTAACAAATTATTTATTCACTGTATACAGCCCATAAACAATCAAAATGTAATGATTAAACAAATAAGCTCTATCAAGAATAAGGAAAAACAGTTCACTCTTAGAACTTTCTTCTTAGTGTCATTATAAGTGAATTATGGATTAGTGGATTATAAAAGTAATATTCCTTTTTTTTTTACAATTGATATATAATTTTTACCATTAACATTTTGTAATTTTTTTGGATGCAGTGTTTCTATTTTGTGTATTTGTTTATATTATCACTTTTTCTGTTTCTAGCTTTCATTGGTACTGCCATTGTGGGTCTGGTTGCTATGATGTCACATTGTTGCTTGATATGCAACACATATGCCAGGTTTAGGGAAGATGGCATTGTGGAATAAACAGTACCCAATCTTTGTTTGAAATCAATGGAAGAAGATCCCAAAAAAACTATGGGAAAAGGCCATTTGTCCAGTCAGTGAGGGCATAGAGAAGGAAAGTGACTGGGAAAAATGCATAGTCAGAAACAGGCAGAGGTCAAAACCGGTAGATTGAGCCAAGTGAATCATTAAAGTGCACAAGATAATAATCAGAAACCTAGCAACAAAAGCACAAAGTTAATGTACCAGAAGATGAAAAATAACAAATCACAAAGACAAAGGTAAAGAAAGTGCTTTGATATCCTAAAGTCAGATGTCAAAGCATCGTTTTCAACAACCTTTAAACCTGTTGCCAATTCAGATGTCATTATCATAACATCTCCTGCTGATTGCTATGATGTTCCCATTGATGCATCAGATGTGAATAACACAAAATAGTGGTGCAGCTCAGGGACAGTGTTGCGGTAAACAAAAATAACTATCATAACACAGTTAATCTCAATTCAACCTCTGCCTCAATTTATTTTGTTTTAATTCTGTTTTTTGATTTCAAGTTTAGTTTTTTCTGGAGAAAGGAAAAACTGAATATACATCTCTGTCACCCACCTTTACTATTGCTTTAGAGGAATTTTCTGAAAGTTTTGGCTTGATGATCCCTAGATTTCATGGCTTCCTGTTCCAGATGATTATGATCCTCTAAACATGTAGCTGGAAGATGGTGAGTCTGAAAGTTGCAAATTTCTCTCTTATTTTTTTGTCAATCTGCTTTGGCTAACATGACAACTACCCAGGAAAGGCTGCAATTGTAACCATCCTTTCCACTATTTCACTCACATGTCAAATGATTTTCTTTTTTCCTTATATAGCTAATATCGCCCCTTTAGATTCAGACAGGAATAGAATATACTGCTTTCCATGTAAGAGTAGTTGAATCAAAAATCCCACCTTAAAAGGAAATGCAGACACTCTTCTCACAAATGGTTAGTGGCTCCCTTGACAAAGCCACAGAGGTAGTACCCAAACAACATGTTAATCAAAATTAGGTTGTGATGCTACAGATCATCATTAATAACTCTTTTCTTCATCTTTCATTTCTTGATGAACTAAAATGCCACCTAATACCATTGTTATTTTGAAGTTACCTCTAATAACGTTGCAATGAGATTTCAAAGTAGATGGGAGACAATTAAATAATTGGTCACAAAACCAGAATCTAATCCTCATTTGATTCCACTAAAATCAATAACTTTTGTCTATACCACATTATATCATATAATGTGTTAGTATTCTAGTTTTACTTCCTCAGATAGATTATGAACTTCTTTTTAGTAATAACTTTTGGTTCCAAAGGTTTACATTTGGAAACCTTTGCACAAATTTCAATCCATGCAGTGTTTGTATAATGATATGTTTAAATTATGTCTTCTCATTTTTACATATATTAAGTAATTTGTTACAAATAACTCTAACAATGTACATGAAATACAACAAAGATTCTAAATTTAAGAACTGTAACAAATAATTTTTGTTATTTTGTGACCAGCTCCTCTGGATGGCTGTCAAAATCAAGTTACGATTAGAAGAAAGATTGAAGGTTTTGAAATGACACATATCAATTTTGCATATAAATATGCCCAACTCCTTTCAAGTGTCTGTGTGTGTGTGTGTGTGTGCAATATGAAGCTTTGCATTACAAAGCCAAGATGAATAGGACTGACAGCAGGGAAAGACGTAAAATGGGAAATGTAAACAATCGCAAAACCAATTAAAAACAGGAAACAGTTCTGGGACAATTAAATGACAAACAATTAAAAATCTAAATATAGTTTTTGATCAAAAAGTAGTACAAAAATTGAATTTGGTTAGCAAATAAACAATAGACATGAATAGCTTCTTTATATATTTAACATTATTGTTAACAATAGCTGGGAAATGAACCATTCCAGCAGGTTTCATAGTGTGAAGACTAGTAAGATGGCACCATCAGATCATAAACTTGCAATTATGTGGACACTAGCAAAATACCCGCGCTTCGCAGCGGTGAAGTACTGCATTAAAATTTTTATTAAGAAGAAAATTTAACCTTTTTAAAGTGAGGGAAAATATGGCAATAATTATTTGTTAAGGATCTCTTTGTATACCACGTTGTCAGTTCGGCCCTCCGGTTGTAATATGACCAAGCTGTGCGCTGAGCTTACTCTTGAGCATGCAACTTACAGTTGGCCATGTGAACAGTAATCTTGTTTCAAATCTCACAGCATGGATTGCTGCTGTCATAATCGATTTCAGTTTCATGGTTTGTTTCAATTACGACAGTATTTGCAGGACTTGTGTTGAAGTGACATTCGGCATCTGTCAAGCATTGCAAGCTTACAACCGGTTTCATCGATAACTTCACATCCAGCTTTTGAGAGTTTAAACATTCATAAACATCAAAGTGTCCACTACTGAAATTGTCACCTATGAATGTAAGATGTTTAAGAGGCATTGGCGGTTGTCGAAAGGTGTAAAATATTTGGCCATTTCGGTACACTTGAAAGCACCAACCGAACAATTCAGCGGCAGCCATCAACTCACATGCAGAACCATAGGTGAAGGGCTTAAGCATTTCACTCTTCTAGTGCTCCTGTGTAGTATAATTATCTCCTGTACCGTCATCAGTCCACACCTTGAACCTGTCCCAGTCATTCAATACATAAGACACAATGTTATTCCAGATATCAAGAGTGAGCCTGATATGGCCGTGCAATATTTAACACAGAGAATGGAAAAGGTAGGTACCATCTCCGGGCATGGAAACCACTCGGTAAGTGACAGTTCTTTGATCGATGGTGATTACCTCGATAGACATGGTAATGGGGGTTGGAATGATGAAGGAAATGGGTACCTGAGTAATGTAAAGTAAGTGTAAAATACCTATACAATAACTATAATTGTAATAAACAAACAATAAAACAGCGGAGAAGCCGTGGATTAAACAAAAAGGCTGTAGTTATCAGCAGGGAGACGTGAATCCCGTGGCAAAGCAAGGAAGGGAATGTAGAGACTGGAGCGACGGACGGCCTTATATAGGCAGGCAGCCAACAACGTGGGAGGTGATGGGATGGGAGACCCAACGCCGCCTCACATGGTGACCAAGCTGCAGGCTATGGACGTATATATGTACGTAAATAGGATTCAGTTAGCGTTGGGAACCCGTGTACCAAATTTCTTGAAGATGGGCCCATAAGTAACAAAGACTGTTGAAAAGTTCAATATGGTGGCCGACAGTGGCATCATACCACTGAAATAAGTACGTACATTGGTTTCGGTTAGTGCAGGGAAGCCGCCTACCAAATTTCGAGAAGATGAGGCCATAAATAAGAAAGTTCAACATGGCGGACGTTGTTGATTGTTACGCGTAGAATTTCGAAATGAAACCTGCTTAACTTTTGTAAGTAAGCTGTAAGGAATGAGCCTGCCAAATTTCAGCCTTCTACCTATACGGGAAGTTGGAGAATTAGTGATGTTGGAAAATTCAATATGGCGGCTGACAGTGGCGTCATACCACCGAAATAAGTACGTACATTGGTTTTGGTTAGCTCAGGGAAGTCACCTACCAAATTTCGTGAAGATAGGGCCGTAAATAAGAAAGTTCAACATGGCGGACGTTGTTGACCGTTA
>JANRMT010062837.1:25881449-25913961 GCA_026402145.1 Polypterus bichir lapradei | reverse complement strand
GGCTGACAGTGGCGTCATACCACCGAAATAAGTACGTACATTGGTTTTGGTTAGCTCAGGGAAGTCACCTACCAAATTTCGTGAAGATGGGGCCGTAAATAAGAAAGTTCAACATGGCGGACGTTGTTGACCGTTATGACCGTTATGCGTAGAATTTCGAAATGAAACCTGCTTAACTTTTGTAAGTAAGCTGTAAGGAATGGGCCTGCCAAATTTCAGCCTTCTACCTACACGGGAAGTTTGAGAATTAGTAACATTGGAAAGTTCAATATGGCGGCTGACAGTGGCGTCATACCACCGAAATAAGTATGCACATTGGTTTCGGTTAGCGCAGGGAAGCTGCCTACCAAATTTCGTGAAGATGGGGCCATGAATAAGAAAGTTCAATATGGCGGACGTTGTTGATCGTTATGACCGTTACGCGTAGAATTTCGAAATGAAACCTGCTTAACTTTTGTAAGTAAGCTGTAAGGAATGAGCCTGCCAAATTTCAGCTTTCTACCTACATGGGAAGTTGGAGAATTAGTGATGAGTCAGTCAGTCAGTCAGTCAGTCAATCAGTCAGTGAGTGAGTGAGGGCTTTGCCTTTTATTATTATAGATATGAGACGGTCACTAATGTTACAGAATACATCAATATATTCAGTGGAAAGAAAAGCCTTTGTTGTCCAACCTATGTTTATTGATTCATGATTACAAGGCAAACCCATGTAAAACTGGTTCATTTTTTGCTACTTCTGTTTCATATATCATTTACAAAAATAGAACTATGGCAAATTCATTTTTAACTGCTATCATCATAACTGTAAAACAGTGTACTTGGGAGTCAGCATCAGGTCTCATTTAATGGTTATTCCGCCACAACTTGAGAGTTGGCTCTATTGCATAATGCCTCTCCTCTCCTTTCTCCTGCAGACCTGGCAACCTCCAATGGAAAGATAAATTACATCATTTCCAGTCCCCTGAGTCCACCTCTTCCACCTTGCATGCCTCTTAACTGGCTCCACTGTGATCTTGCCTTCAGTTTAGTTGTAGGCTTGCTTCGGTGAAGATGTTTCTCAAAATCACATGTTAACATTGTGTTTGTTATTTCATTTCACCTTGTATAATTCAACCTTGAACCTAGTATTTCTACGTATGTATGCCATGTGTCATGGGAGAAAACACATCAGGGCACCAGTACAAAAGTTAAAGAATGGAGGCCTGAATAGTTTTATTTCTCCCAGAATGGTAGTATGCAGGAAACTTCTCAGGAATCCATGCTCCTCTGACAGAAGAGAAATGAAAGCACTGGTTTCAATTTCACAAATGCAACACTTCCTAGCCAACAAACGTTGCATAGCCCCAGTAAAGAACATATGGAACTGTACTGTCTCTGTAAGAAAAGGCTTTCCAGGCCTGGCTAAAAGTTACCAAGGGATTCAGGTTAAGGACAGTTTTGTAGTCTTAATGAGTGCGGTACTGAGATTTACAGGATGAATGCCCAAATGGTGGGAGGAAAATATGCTGGATTTTGAGAAAAAGATATGGAATGTGAAGGCAGTGTTCTGGTTAGATACCGGATTGGGCTAATAAGCAAGTCCGCCAATCTATTGGAGAGGAATTTAGTAGACTTACAGGAGGTCTTGGTATTGTATGTTTATTTGATGCTTTGGTTATCTGTTTGAGCTTTACTTTGTCTAAATAAAAGGCCTTTTTTTGTAATTTCTGGCCTTGCTGTTATTTATTTGGGTATCAGTTTTGCGCTCACACCAATTAACACTCTTTATTATACATAGAAGCAAGTTTATGAGAGGAAAAATGTTAAAAATTAGTCGGATTCAAGTCTATGAAAAATCCTTCTAGTTTAAAATACCAGCTGAACAATTAAGATTCATGAGGCTGGTGGATATTATTATAAATGGATATTAAACATAGCAGTCGGCACATTTTGCAGTATTCGGAGTTCAAGGCAGACACCCTGGAGATTTGTATCCATTAAAAAGATTCACTTAAGTTATAACAGCTAACTAAAAGCTATTTGAAAATCTGGCAGGTTCACAGATTTCCCACTTCACAGGCTCTCCATGGCAGGAAAGTAGTGGAGGTCCCAAGAATCCACTATAATACCTAGAAAAGTGTAAGTGCATAATTAAAAAAATGTACTGTAACTTTATGCAAATTCCCTTTGGCAGATCCAAAGAAATTTTTTTCTGCTTCGCCATTCAGTTTTGTAAGTCCGTTATTGTATATTCTCCTAAAGAAGTGTGTCTGGCTGTCATGACAAAAATTAGACCATAGTCACAAACAAGATGATTAATTGACTGTTAATGACAGGCTTGCTACCAGTTACCAGGCACCATCAAAAGAAGTGTTGTTTTGTGCTTCATTTTACAGACAAATAGCAGAACTGAATTCAAATGGGCAATGGAAATATGGTATTTTTGCTTGAAATGAGGTGTAATTTAATGCAAATGTTCTTTGGCAGCTGAGCAGCAATATTCATCTCCTTAAATGTCCAGCACTACAAGTCCACAATTATTCAGTTGTATCTGTTCATCTTGCAATACTGAAAAGATAACCAAGCAACTGAACAGACACATCATTTTCATAGATTTATTTTTATTCAGAAATACTCTAGCAGCAATTTGAAGGGGCCTAATAAGCAGAAACAATTTATTCCCAACACTAGTTCACCAAACTAAGGTACCGGTGTCATGGAGGAATTCAGTAACCTTGTACTAAATTAAGGGTTCTTTTAATTTTTTTTACCATGCAAAACCTCTTCCTCACACATAACATAAAGTGGAATAAACAAGTATGCAAAAAATTTCACTTTCTGCACACTTTATTATGTTGCAGATTTAATTTTAATTGAATAAATTAGCAATTTTTGCCAGTCAATCTACCCTTAATAGCTCATAATGACAATGTGAAAACATGTTTTCAGAAAGGTTTGCAAAGGTATTAAAAAGCAAAAAACTGAAATTTTCCAATCATGTAAGTATTCAGACCCTTTGTTTAGTACCTTGGATGAAGCCCCTTTGGCAGCAGTTATAGCTTTGAGTCTTCTTGAATAATTCTTCCTGGTAGATCCTCTCAAGCTCCCTATGAGTGCATGGGAAGTTTCTGTAAACTGCCAACATCTTTAGATGTTCTATGGGGTTTTAAGTCTTGGCTTTGGCTGGGCCACTCAAGGACAGTTAAAGACTTGTCATGAAGCCACTCCAGTGTTGTCTTTGCTGTATATTTTGGGTCATTGGTGTACTGAAAGGTGAACTGTCACCTCATTCTGAGGTCATGAGCAGTCTACAGCAGATTTTCTTTAGTTCTAGGCACATCTCAGAGATAATTAAAGTAAACAGGATGCACCTGACCACAATTTGAAATGCTAAGGGTCTGAAAACTTACAGTATATAAATGAAAATATTTCAATTTTTAAAAATTTAAATAATTTGCAAACCTTTCTGCAAATATGTTTTCCCTTTGTCATTATGAATTATTGAGTGTAGGTTGATGGACAGATGTATCCATTTAAAATTAAATCTACAAGACAATAAAGTGGGTAAAAAGTGACAGGGGTCTGAATACTTTCTGAATCTACTGTATATATAATGCCCGCTGCCGCAGGGGGATTCAGACTTTCTTCAGAAACTCCCTCTTAAACAGTTATTCAATGGGAAACAAACACACTCTTAACACTTCCACTTTGAGGGATTAGCTACAGGCTTGCAGTGCGATGTGCTCCTCATGTGCGGCTTTGAACATTTAAAAGACCGAGCCGCAGTCATCCTGAGGTCTCACTCTCCTGTTTCTCTTCCCCCAGACTCCCTCTTTTCCAGTTACTGCTTCTGAGCCGCTGTACCCCTTTGAAGAGGAAAAGTTTGTGTTCTTTTGACCAGGAGTTGGGACCGAGGCTTCAAGTTTGCCAGCTTGTGTGGCCAGACCTCTTCTGAATGAGACTTGTGTTTGTATCTGCCTGGACAGCAATAAAAGTTTCTACTTCTTGGAAATACTTCTGTACTTTCCTGTGCAATTTTGTGACCCAACACTGCTGTAGTTGTTGCTAATGACGTGGTGCAACACAGAGTGTCATGGGTTCTGTCTTAGAGAGATCTGCTCTAGAATGCATTCCGATCAAGACTATTGTTGTCTTTCTGGTGTAATAGACCTTTGTAGCAGAGGAAGGTGGAAGAGTAGGGGTTTACTACAATATACAGTAAGTGACATCAGTTGTCCTATGGCGAGAATTGTGCTATTTTGTTTGTCACATTAGTTGTCTTCCCAGTATAACATTTATTATAGTTTCTAATTAAGGTACAGAATCAGGTGTTCAGCGCAATCAACATTCTGGCTCAACATGGTACCTAGGGTGGATTCAGAAGTGTCCAGCAGGAGAAGTGAGGGAAGGGAGCAATTAGGTGCCCTAAACATAGGTACTGGCATCAGGGTCTGCTTTAGGTCACTGAATGCATTTTCTGATGAGACATTCCAGACCAAATGAGCAGGGGCAGCCTTTCATATTAAGCCTATCAAAGGAGCAGCTCTTTCAGAACAGCTGGGCATGAACGTGAAATAATACCCAACAATACCTAAAAAATCCTGAACCTGCCTTTTTGTTTTTGTTTGAGGTCAGTCCTGTATGTCAGCAATTTTGGTCCATTGTGGTTTTACTTGGCTCTGCTGGACTACATAGATACTTGGCCTCAGCTAGGCCGATGTAACATTTTTTGAGGTTAATTTTTAATCCTGTCTCTAAGAAATTATGAAGCTCAACCAACACATGTTGAAGGAGAGCATCCCATGTGCTGGAAAAGATGATTATATTATCTAGGTAGGCAGCACTGAGGGCAGAGTGGGGCAATAATAATGTGTCAACTAGAAGTTCGAATGATCTTGGGGTCCCATGTAACCCAAATAGAGGGACACAGTATTGCCAATGTCCACTAAGGTGTTAAGTGCACTTTTGTTTTTGGCTTCTGAGTCTAGAGTTATATTCTAATACCATTTCATATCTGATATTGTGAGGTAGTGAGAATTCCCAAGCTTTTCGATCAGCTCATCACCTGCAGCATTGGGAAGGTGTCAAAACACCTGGTTAAGTTGGGTGAAGTTGTTGTAGAAATGCCAAGACTCATCTGGCTTTGACACAAGCACTATGGGACTTGACCAACAGCTGTTACTCTTTTCTATAACGCCCAATTCTAACATTCTTTGGACTTCCAGCTCAACCACTTTGCACTTTGCTTTGGGAATTCATTAGGGTACTTTCTTACAATAATGCCAGGTTACAGGTTAAGTAATAATGTGCATAATAAGGTTGGTTCTTCCTGGTTTGATATTGGCATATCTTGTAATTGAGCTCTTTGATCAGGAGTTAATGTGTCCTCAAAATTGAGTGTTTCAATAAATAAATCAAGGGTATTCTCCTTGGCAGGACTGGCCTCCACTCGCTCCTTCCAGAGTTTAAGCAGATTAATGTGATACAACCACGGGAGGATGCCAATTGGCTGTTTTACTATGTAATCTATAAGACTCTTGCATTCTTTAACCTCAAAGGAACCCTGCCAGTTTGTAAAAAAAATCACAACCAGCACCAGTACATGTACCATTACAGGCTGGAATTTGCAGAAAGTTTCCCAATGATCATATAGTTATGCTTGCACCTGGTGGGCCTCTTCTAATTTGGTCTGGACTCTTAAAACCATCCTGCTTGCTTGGTATAGTCCAAGATTTTAACTGACTGATAATTTTGTTCCTCCCAAGCCTCATTTACTAGATCTAAAATGCCACTCGGCTGTCTCATGTACAGCAGCTTGAGTGGGGAAAACCCAGTGGAGATCAGTGGTGCTTCTCTATAGGCAAAAACCACATCCTCTCTAACTTGATTTCTTAACATCTGCTTAAAGGTTTGATTAAAATGCTCCACTAAACTATCCATTTGTGGATGATAAGCAGAAGTTTTAATGTATTTGATATATAAAAGGGTCAAAGGTTCTTTAAATAATTTATACATGAATGGGTTCTCTGATCCATAGGAATTTTTTTCTGGAGGCCTACTCTCAAAACTACCCCCCTTGACCAATCATGCATTAGTTTGACAGGCGTAAAAGAATGGCTTCTGGGTATCAAGCATAGTCTACAATGGCCAAAATACAGTATATTTATGTCTCTGGGTAGAAGGCTCGTGGGGCCTGAAGATTTCCAGAACTATTTGCTTAAAAGGGATATCAATTATGGGCAGTAGCACCAAAGGTACTGTACTTTTGATGACCTGCAACAAATGACAATAGGGGCATGACACACAGAACCAGTAGACTTCCTTTTTAATTTCTGGCCAAAAGAATCAGAGTTCACCAAACTCCGGGGCTTTTTCTGGACTAAATTTCCACCCATCAAGCAGGAGTGATCCAGATGGCAAACCTCTCTTCAGTATGGGCGTGGAAATAAGAGAAGCTGATGCACTTCCTCTTGATGGTGGATGGCGGTAAGTTGTCCACACCATCTGCCTCAGGAGAGGTGTCAGTAAGCAATGAGGCCTGTCCACTGTACACCTACCCACTTAGAGGACCTTTTGGCTGCACAACACGCCATACATGGAGTGAGCGTGCTAGCCCTAACTCCGGATACAGGGGGAACCAGTTTTGTAATTACCATATCTCCGCTGGGAGAGACAATTCACTCAAAATTATTGTCAGACGAATCCTGCCCTATAATTACAGCATACGAGTTAGCCAGATGCACAGCCACTACAAGATGTTTAGTATCCTTTTGAAAGGAGAAGACACAGTCTGCCAAATGATATTCCATCTAGAATGAATGCCTGATAGACAATGACATGCTTTAAATTCTTTGTTAAGTTCTCCATATATGTGAAAGTTGAATCATGAGGTGCTTCAGGTGAGCAAATTTTTCTTATCTCAAAGTAGAATAAAAAGTGTTATATGCAATAGTGTTTGGTTAGCCTAAGCCTATTGTTTCCATGATAGTTACCCAGACCTCATTGCAGGTTACAAAGGGCCATCTATAACATTTCAAGCTTCTTGGCCCAAAAAATGTATGTCCCCCACTGACAGTGAGTCATCAATTCAGAAGCTCTAAATTATGTTTTGATCATGTTCCATGTTTTTCACATAATGTTTTACAGATAGCCATTTCAATTAGCTGAACCAGAGCTTTACGGTAACAGTAAAAAAAGTTGACTTTGGAAGAGATATAACATCCTGCATTATTAACAAAACAGTATATTGCAGACAACTTTAACATTTACCTCTTTGATTCTTTATAGAACCACCTAAGAGGTACAGTATTAATCAATCTGTTCAGGGTTAAATAGGTCAAGGAAATCTTAATTGGTGAGGAGAGAATTATATTTAAGGTTGAAAGCTACAGTCCTTTGGAAGGATTATAAACAAACCCGGAGGACCACGTGGCCATTGCTTATTATGATAGTGTTCTGTTGAGAAACTGGATCAGAAACAGTCAAATGAGCATCACACTTTTAAATAGTCAAAAAGAGAACAAAAATATGCCATTAAACAGTGTTTCAAAGAGTTAACAATGTCAAATAGGAGTTCCAATGAAGGTAAGAAAATGCAAGAGTTGAAAATAACACAAACAATTATGTGCAAGGGCGGCACGGTGGCGCAGTGGTAGCGCTGCTGCCTCGCAGTTAGGAGACCTGGGTTCGCTTCCCGGGTCCTCCCTGCGTGGAGTTTGCATGTTCTCCCCGTGTCTGCGTGGGTTTTCTCCAGGCACTCCGGTTTCCTCCCACAGTCCAAAGACATGCAGGTTAGGTGGATTGGCAATTCTAAATTGGCCCTAGTGTGTGTTTGTGTGTGTCCTGCGGTGGGTTGGCACCCTGCCCGGGATTGGTTCCTGCCTTGTGCCCTGTGTTGGCTGGGATTGGCTCCAGCAAACCCACGTTACCCTGTGTTCGGATTCAGCGGGTTGGAAAATGAATGGATGGATGGATTATGTGCAAGACAAAAACAGAAGTCAATCTGCACATTTGTAGAGTAGTATAGTAATAAATGGTATTTATTCACAGGCACATTTCAATACAAACAGCAGGGGAATGAGCAGTTTCCACAGAGCAGAGAAACCAACATGCAAATAAAAGCAGCTTTTAATAAAGTTCTTATGTTGTGAAAAATGGAGTAGCCCATAGCTATGAAGTGAGGCTAAAAGTGTGTGTTAGAGTTAAATTTGAACCCTGCTCTATGTGTGCACCTGGCATGTGCCTGAGTACATATCCTTCTGAGCTTAAGCTTAAAAGATGACACAGTTATTTTATTTTTCACTATGATAAAACATATTTCTTGTTTTTTAACCCCTTAAGAGAAATGTTATATTTATGGCATAACCATTCTACTATAGTACTAATTTTCCTGTTTTTGTACCAAAGCTGGATCATAAAATTAATGAGGCCATTGTTCTTTATTTTTTAAAAAACAAGATGTACAGGGCAAAGTTCACACATCTAAAATAAAAGGAAAAATATACATTCAAAAAGTCACATACATCCTAAACAAACATGACTATCAATCAAGTTGTGGTCATCTAAGGTATCAACATGTGCCATGTTCTGTTAGCAACTAGGTGTAACCAATCATGTTAAAAGTTTTCTGAATATGTAATGAATTCCTTTTAAAGAATAGTGACCTAATCAATGGATTGTATAAATATAGCGCAGAGGACACTTTTTTCTTTGCAAAAACACTGATATGATGCTTTTTGTCTCTTCGGAAATTTAGATAAAGAATAACAATTGACGATTTCTCCTGCCTGTGTTTTATTGCTTAAATCGGGGCGTTCCAGTGGGGGGTGTCTGTATTCAGAATTTTTTTATTCCACAGTTACTGGTGCCTTAACATAGGGCTCCGAGGTTCACCTAGTGAGGGGACCCACTCAGACCTGGAACCTCAAGAAGAGGCCGGCAAATAGTTAGCGTCTGGTGGGACCAGATCCGGCAAACTTTAGGACTGGACCGTTCCTTTTCCACTGCTGGGACTCAAGATACAGGGACTCCAGAGTCCGCATTGAGGAGATTCAAAACCACGGTCAGGTAGGACAAAGTTCAATCTACATATTATTTAAAGTTTATGATAGGGTTTTTTTCTCTATCGGTCGTGCACAAGGGGGGAATTAAAAAAAAAAAAAAAAACCTCAGATGAGTAAGAATCCAGGCTCCTATCGGTGGCTAAATAGGACCGGTATCGGATTCGATCCCCTGTCGGTGGTCAGATAGGGGTAAAGATTGGAGGTCAAGGAATATATCTATATATGTAAAATTCTTTTCACGTTTGAAATTGAAATTGCGTATGACCATGCGAAACAGAAATTACGTATGACCAAAGAACATATTATAATACAGGAACTAATCACTTCGTTTGTGGATGCCATTTTTATATCGTCTTTACAAATTGTTATTATTTGTGTGAGAGTTATTTTACTGATATTGAAAAGAAGTAAACACAAACACGCAGATCTATCCCATAGAAGTGCGCCTTGCGTCACCCTCTCCCAGCCCTCCTCTGTGGACTCCAGCGCTGAGCCGTCCGCCGCCAAGCGCATTCTGACAGAGAAGTTTTATTTATTCGTCCAAGTGACTGTCACGGAAACTGACACATTGTAACTTTTTTTTAATTGGTAGTACTTGATACTAGAAAAGATGAAGAAAACAGCTCTGCGTTTTTCTACTTTTTAACTGTACCGAGCTGTAAACAATGTGAAGACGAGACCGCCTTCAGCAGCGAGGGGTCGTGACAACAAAGTGGACGCTGGGAGGCACGGAATGTCGGGCTGCTCCGCCGGGTCGACAGCTTTTTAGTTTGGGGCAGTGTCCTCTTTTCTCGCACTGTTTGTGATACTTCAAGTGCCCCGTCGGCTCCTTGGACAGTGGAAATCTTTGCAAATGAGTGTAATCGGCGCCATCAAAGCACGACTTTCTTGGTAAATTGCGGTGCACGGCTACTTACTGTCCCATAAGGTGAGTTTGGGTCACTAAAACCCCACAACATTCAAGGTTGCTTTTGTGATTAATTCTTTTAAGAAGATGGAGGGTTTACATTTAAGAAGATGTACCAACCTCTTCATGTGAAGTATTGGACTTGGGAATTGTTTGGACCTTCTGCCAGTTAAGCACAGAAGGGCAGCGTCCACATTTCTCAGAATAATTTTTCTCTTAAATCACAGGCACGTAGTGCAAGGTTATCAAGCAGGTAGTTTATCCGAAACCACTGCAGTAGTACTCAATGTATCTTTTCTTCTTAAATGTTAATGTTTTACTGTTTAATAATTTATACACTTCTTATATCTCATTCAAATTCTCATGGAAATGTTTTACTGTTTAATAATTTATACACTTCTTATATGTTCTTCAAATTCTTTTAATAAAATGTTTTACTACTTAATAACTTATTTTATAAATACTACATTTAATTTTTTTCCCTTGCACTCTGTGAGCGAAGCCACTGGGTAATCAGCTAGTATATATATATTTAAAAAAAAAAATGTTAATAAAATAAAAAATAATGTATGTGTGTATAGAAATGAGGTTATGCTAAGCCAGCATTGTGTGAAATAAATAGGTTAATAAAATCTCTATATATAATCTTCATTTGGATCTTGATCTTTGTTTGTCCGTGAATGAATTAGAAGAAGAAGCACTAGATGGCAGTAGAGAGACAGCTAAAACATAGGCATTGCATTAAGAATCTCCTCCAGGCTTATACTATTGAAGACTGTAGTACTCCAGTCACACCTCAAAACACAGATATTCAAACTAACTGTTTTGCTTTAAATTAACTAAAGAGATCTTCATTTAGATCTTGATCTTTGTCCGCAAATTCCACGCATGCGTAGACCACCTTCCAGTTTAGTACGTTGTTGTTACTCACAGATGTCAACAATGGTTAGCTCCTGAGGCCTGGTTAGAGAATGAGATTGCCGAAGATAAAAGGTACGTGCCTACGTAACATATGAATGAAAGAAAGACAGTGGGTAAAATGAATGACAACGTAACAGCACGATCCGGAAATTATTATTGTTACGTTGTAGCCGCCGAGTGCTGCATCTCACAGTTGTACCGTGCCTTGCTCACATGTCAGTGAAGTGATCCCTATTTATGCTTTAAAGAGCCTGGATACCTATGTGTCCCCCTTTTATAACCATTGCTCCGTGTATATTGCCTTACTCTTTGGATTGCCACAAAGCAACCTGCGAGATTGGAGAAAGGTTGAGAAGACATCGTGAGAGGAAGCGATAGCGTCATGAAAAACGAGACGGACTGTGAACGGACAGAAGCAGAAATGCTCCTACACCACCACATAATTACTATTCGGACAGTGATTCCGAGTAGGCCGTTCCTATCGAATCAATGTCCAAGGGTTTTCTTTTGTAATTTTGTTTCCCTTATAAAAAATCATAATGCTGTGCGACGAAGGGCCCAGTTCATGACTGGCAGCCGCGTTTAAACAGGGAGCCCTTCACAGACAACTTTAACACGTGCAATGTAGTTGGGCGCACATGGCTAGTATACATATATAGGTATATATGTATTTTTATGCTTATATATGAAGGGATATAAATAGGACAAAATAAATATATGTGTTATGATTTAAGGGTGATATTCAAAGTCTGATGTGAAAGGAATGGTTTGTGACTTTGAAAAGTGCCTTCTGGAATTAATATAGGTACCTAGGAATAACAACATCAAGCTAAATTTGATATATGGAGATATTTAAAATCGATGTGGGTCGCAATTAGACGTGATCTGGGTAATATAAATGGTAGGAAAAGGCCGGGATAACAGTTTAAAATAAACCTGGGTGGTGTGAAAGAGCGAGTGTATGCATTGTGGTTGGCCAACGCTTATGTTTCAATAAAGAAGGTTTACTGAGGATGGAATAGGCAGGTTTGAGAAGCAAGAATAAACTTACATTTTAACCTTCTGAAGTTTGTCCCATTAGTGATAATAATGGAATATATTATTGCGGTTCAACTATTGGACAGGACACAAAGTGAAGGACTGTTGGTCATCAGTATAATATAGGAAGGATAGAAGTTTACAAAATAATGTGAAACAATTTAAACCAAAACACTGGTGAGTGCCTGACAGTTAGTATAGGAGTGTGGTAAAGGAACTATACATACTAAGGTGATATGTTAATGCTGAGGGTTATTGGGTGGAGACGTGTGGAGTGGCCTGATAGCCAAGATCAGTGGTGAACATGTGCGATGTGTTCCTGTGGTGACTTGTTTCTGTTCAAGAGTGACATGACAGCCGTGACTAGGCTTGGTTTGAATCCTACCTTGCAGGGAGAAAATTCTTTGTTAGTTGTGGTAATCACAACTCAAAGACACATAATATCCTATATGGTGTTCCACAAGGCTCTATCCTGGGTCTTTGCTCTTCTTAATCTATATGTTTCCGTTAGGTCAGATTATCTCAGGGCACAACGTGAGTTACCACAGCTATGCTGATGACACACAGCTGTACTTATCAATAGCACCTGATGACACCGACTCTCTCGATTCACTAACAAAATGTATTACTTGTATTTCTGAATAGTAATTTTCTCAAGCTAAATAAAGAGAAAACTGAAATTTTAGTGGTTGGCAATAATGGATTCAATGAGGTTATCAGAAATAAACTTGATGCATTAGGATTAAAAGTCAAGACGGAAGTAAAAAACTTAGGGGTAACTGTTGACTGTAACCTGAATTTTAAATCTCATATTCATCAGACCACTAGGACAGCATTTTTTTCACTTAAGAAACATAGCAAAAGTTAGACCTCTTATATTATTAAAAGATGCTGAGAAATTAATTCACGCTTTTGTTTTTAGTCGACTAGATTACTGTAACGCACTCCTCTCAGGACTACCCAAAAAAGACATAAATTGTTTGCAACGAGTGCAGAACGCAGCTGCTAAAATCCTAACTAGGAAAAGAAAATCCGAACACATTTCTCCAGTTTTGATGTCACTACACTGGTTACCTGTGTCTTTCAGAATTGACTTTAAAATTCTGCTTACGGTTTATAAAGCTTTAAATAATCTCGCTCCATCTTATATATCGGAATGTCTGACACCCTATATTCCAAATCATAACCTTAGATCCTCAAATGAGTGTCTACTTAGAATTCCAAAAGCAAAACTTAAGAAGTGGTGAGGCGGCCTTCTGCTGTTATGCACCTAAAATCTGGAATAGCCTGCCGATAGGAATTCGCCAGGCTAATAATGTGGAGCACTTTAAAACACTGCTGAAAACAAATTACTTTAACATGGCCTTCTCATAACTTCACTTTAATTTAATCCTGATACTCTGTATGTTCAATTCATTATAATAAGTATTCATGGTGGCTCTAAAATCCGTACTAACCCCTACTCTCTCTTCTGTTTCTTTTTCCGGTTTCTTTGTGGTGGCGGCGGCCTGTGCCACCACCACCTACTCAAAGCATCATGATGCTCCAACGTTGATGGACTAAAAGCCAGAAGTCTACATGACCATCATCATCAAGTCCTTCCATGAGAACCCTAAATACAAAAAGGACTGTTTCATTTATGTGAGGTAGAATGCCCAGAGGGGACTGGCCGGTCTCATGGTCTGGAATCCCTGCAGATTTTATTTTTTTCTCCAGCCATCTGGAGTTTTTTTTTGTTTTTTCTGTCCTCTCTGGCCATTGGACCTTACTCTCATTCTATGTTAATTAATGTTGACTTATTTTATTTTCTTACTGTGTCTTTTATTTTTCTATTCTTCATTATGTAAAGCACTTTGAGCTACATTTTTTGTATGAAAATGTGCTATATAAATAAATGTTGTTGTTGTTGTTTACAAAGCTTTTGGGGGAGAGACGCGGTCTTAGAACTGATCACAGGCGTCTGGACTATTCCCGCTTTGGGACCACTACAGTATACAAGGAAAATGAACTGTTGCCAGTGGAAAGTACTGTGTCATTTATCATTATTGCTCATGTCTTCAAATAGACTGTGCCTGTCTCAAATGTCCTCCCCATTCACAACGTGCTTTATTCCTTGTCCCTCCTTATCCAGTGACCCTGCCTTAATATTCTTTTATAAGAATTTTTTATCTGATCTCCTTTTCCAACCATTGCACTATGCTGGACATTTCTTTCATCCTACAAAATGAGACTCTGCCCTTTCCAGATTTTCTCCGCTCTTCAGTTATATGACAAGCCTGCTCGGGTCTAGTTTTGCACGTCTCCTGGGGTGAAGAGTTACTTATAGTGGAAGGATTCAGGTATGTGGACAATGGGTTGTGCATGTTAGATTAGGTAAAGGGCAAAGCTAAAGAATAAAACAAGACTCCCCGTTAAGGTTAAGTGTGCTCCAATGTACATTTCAAGTCGGGGTATTTGGGAGAATATTGATTTTTTATCTGTGGCTGAATTCCCAAGTCCACCTGTTATGCTCTCCGGTAAATATCCCAATATTATATGTTATCAAGTTTGTTCATTCTCAGCGTTATGTGCAGGACTTGCGGGAGGTGAAGGTTACACTTCACTCCCAGGTCACTTATTGAAGTGGTCAAACACAGCCAAACAGGTATTAAAATGGATGGATACATGAGAAGGTGGCGAAATGAGGGCCCTAGTGTTTACAACCTTCTTCAAAAAAAAAAAGTTAAGAAATGTATCTTAAGTTTCCCTAAAAGCTTCCAGATAGACAGATTCATGATCATTAGGAACAGAACTCAGTGTGTTAAAAAGTACACAGGGATTGTGAGAGTTAGAGCCAATAACTTCAGAAAAAAAAATTTGATCTAGCAGCTTTCAAAACTTTCTGATAACACCACCAACTTTCTCTCAGAATTTCAAAAGAAACCTGCAACCTTGTCCTTTTTCCACCTCTGTACAGCTCTCCTACACTCCCGTCTGAAGGCATGGGTATTAGCATTTAAACATGGCTCTGAGCAGGGCTTTAGTTGTCTGCTTTTTAATGGTGCCACAGAGTCCAGAGCAGTTTGGCAAGCAGAATTAACCTGAAGTGTTATCTCCTCAGTATTGGAAGACACCGAGGGTTGTGAGGTCACTTCATAATTAAAAACAGCAGAAAACTAAACAGCAATGGAAGATTTAAGAGCACGGCAGCACCGTACAGAAGCGCACGGTTTAGCAGATTGACAAGAGAGGAACAAAATTAAATAAAACGGGCATATGGTCTGAAAACACTGCATCACCAATTTCCAGATTAAGAACAGATACACAGTGAGATAAGACAAGATCCAATATATGCCCATGTTCCTGAGTGGGACCATTTACAGACTAAATTAGATTAAAAGAGTCCATTAAATCTAAAAAGTCCTTCACCAAAGGCTTCTGAGTACAACAAACATGAATATTAAAATCCCCAGCAATTAAAACTTCGTCATATTTTGGCAAAAATTCAGCCAAGAAATCAGAAAAGTCACTTATAAAATCCTTGTTATACTTTGTTGGACGATAAACTACCATGCAGAGCAGTACAGGAGAATGACCCATCTCAAAAAGACTCAGTTCAAAGCTCGAGAAAGAAACAGCTAGAGACCACGGTTTACAATCAAAGTTGGATTTGAAGATAGTCGCCAAACCTCCATCATGACCCGAGAACCAAAAATCATCCCAATAGTTTACAAAGGTTAAAGCTTTTACTTGCACAACCGGTTTCTAACCTGCAGTGAAGGAAATGCAATCTGCTCTAAATCACATCCCCTCTATAAAATCTTAGTATCGGTCCAGACACAATTAAGTTCTGACATTTTGTTTTAGCTTTGGTGCAAAAAGAAACAAAGTTCCTTTTTAATACCTTCAAATGCTACAAATATATATCATTAGATCCAACATGCAACAAATCAGAAATGGTAAAGTTCCATCCATCCATCCTCTTCCGCTTATCCGAGGTCGGGTCGCGGGGGTAGCAGCTTAAGGAGAGAAGCCCAGACTTCCCTCTCCCCGGCCACTTCTTCCAGCTCTTCCGGGAGAATCCCAAGGCGTTCCCAGGCCAGCCGGGAGACATAGTCCCTCCAGCGTGTCCTGGGTCTTCCCCGGGGCCTCCTCCCGGTTGGACGTGCCCGGAACACCTCACCAGGGAGGCGTCCAGGAGGCATCCTGATCAGATGCCCGAGCCACCTCATCTGACTCCTCTCGATGCGGAGGAGCAGCGGCTCTACTCTGAGTCCCTCCCGGATGACTGAGCTCCTCACCCTATCTTTAAGGGAAAGCCCAGACACCCTGCGGAGGAAACTCATTTCAGCCGCTTGTATTTGCGATCTCTTTCTTTCGGTCACTACCCATAGCTCATGACCATAGGTGAGGGTAGGAACGTAGATCGACTGGTAAATTGAGAGCTTTGCCTTACGGCTCAGCTCTTTTTTCACCACGACAGACCGATGCAGAGCCCGCATCACTGCGGATGCCGCACCGATCCGCCTGTCGATCTCACGATCCATTCTTCCCTCACTCGTGAACAAGACCCCGAGATACTTAAACTCCTCCACTTGGGGCAGGATCTCACCCCCAACCCTGAGAGGGCACTCCACCCTTTTCCGGCTGAGGACCATGGTCTCGGATTTGGAGGTGCTGATTCTCATCCCAGCCGCTTCACACTCAGCTGCGAACCGCTCCAGAGAGAGCTGAAGATCACGGCCTGATGAAGCAAACAGGACAACATCATCTGCAAAAAGCAGTGACCCAATCCTGAGTCCACCAAACCGGACCCCTTCAACACCCTGGCTGCGCCTAGAAATTCTGTCCATAAAAGTTATGAACATCGGTGACAAAGGGCAGCCCTGGCGGAGTCCAACTCTCACTGGAAACGGGCTCGACTTACTGCCGGCAATGCGGACCAAGCTCTGACACCGGTTGTACAGGGACTGAACAGCTCTTATCAGGGGGTCCAGTACCCCATACTCCCGGAGCACCCCCCACAGGACTCCCCGAGGGACACGGTCGAACGCCTTTTCCAAGTCCACAAAGCACATGTAGACTGGTTGGGCAAACTCCCATGCACCCTCCAGGACTCTGCTAAGGGTGTAGAGCTGGTCCACTGTTCCGCGACCAGGACGAAAACCACACTGTTCCTCCTGAATCCGAGGTTCGACTATCCGACGGACCCTCCTCTCCAGAACCCCCGAATAGACTTTTCCAGGGAGGCTGAGGAGTGTGATCCCTCTATAGTTGGAACACACCCTCCGGTCCCCCTTTTTAAAAAGGGGGACCACCACCCCAGTCTGCCAATCCAGAGGCACTGTCCCCGATGTCCATGCGATGTTGCAGAGACGTGTCAACCAAGACAGTCCTACAACATCCAGAGCCTTAAGGAACTCCGGGCGTATCTCATCCACCCCCGGGGCCCTGCCACCAAGGAGTTTTTTGACCACCTCGGTGACTTCAGTCCCAGAGATGGGAGAACCCACCTCAGAGTCCCCAGGCTCTGCTTCCTCATTGGAAGGCATGTTAGTGGAATTGAGGAGGTCTTCGAAGTACTCCCCCCACCGACCCACAACGTCCCGAGTCGAGGTCAGCAGCGCACCATCCCCACCATATACGGTGTTGACACTGTACTGCTTCCCCTTCCTGAGACGCCGGACAGTGGACCAGAATCTCCTCGAAGCCGTCCGAAAGTCGTTCTCCATGGCCTCTCCAAACTCCTCCCATGCCCGAGTTTTTGCCTCAGCAACAACCGAAGCCGCTTTCCGCTTGGCCTGCCGGTACCTATCAGCTGCCTCCAGAGACCCACAGGACAAAAAGGTCCTATAGGACTCCTTCTTCAGCTTGACGGCATCCCTCACCGCTGGTGTCCACCAACGGGTTTGGGGATTGCCGCCGCGACAGGCACCGACCACCTTATGGCCACAGCTCCGGTCAGCCGCCTCAACAATAGAGGCACGGAACATGGCCCATTCGGACTTAATGTCCCCCACCTCCCTCGGGACGTGGTCGAAGTTCTGCCGAAGGTGGGAGTTGAAGCTACTTCTGACAGGGGACTCTGCCAGCCGTTCCCAGCAGACCCTCACAACACGTTTGGGCCTACCAGGTCTGACTGGCATCTTCCCCCACCATCGAAGCCAACTCACCACCAGGTGATCAGTTGACAGCTCCGCCCCTCTCTTCACCCGAGTGTCCAAGACATATGGCCGCAAGTCCGACGACACAACCACAAAGTCGATCATCGAACTGAGGCCTATGGTGTCCTGGTGCCAAGTGCACATATGAACACCCTTATGCTTGAACATGGTGTTCGTTATGGACAATCCGTGGCGAGCACAGAAGTCCAATAACAAAACACCACTCGGGTTCAGATCGGGGGGGCCATTCCTCCCAATCACGCCCTTCCAGGTCTCACTGTCATTGCCCACGTGGGCATTGAAGTCTCCCAGCAAAACGAGGGAATCCCCAGAAGGTATGCCCTCTAGCACCACCTCCAGAGACTCCAAAAAGGGTGGATACTCCAAACTGCTGTTTGGCCCATACGCACAAACAACAGTCAGGACCCTTCCCCCCACCCGAAGGCGGAGGGAGGCCACCCTCTCGTCCACCGGGGTAAACCCCAACGCACAGGCTCCAAGTCGGGGGGCAGTAAGTATGCCCACACCTGCTCGGCGCCTCTCACCGGGGGCAACTCCAGAGTGGTAGAGAGTCCAGCCCCTCTCAAGGAGATTGGTTCCAGAGTCCAAGCTGTGCGTCGAGGTGAGTCCGACTATATCTAGCCGGAACCTCTCAACCTCACGCACTAGCTCAGGCTCCTTCCCCTTCAGAGAGGTGACATTCCACGTCCCAAGAGCCAGTTTCTGTAGCCGAGGATCAGAACGCCAAGGTCCCCGCCTCTGGCCACTACCCAACTCACACTGCAACTGACCTCCTTGGCCCCTCCCATAGGTGGTGAGCCCATGGGGAGGAGGACCCACGTTACCTCTTCGGGCTGTGCCCGGCCGAGCCCCATGGGTGCAGGCCCGGCCACCAGGTAAAGTGGTAAAGTTGCCTAAACAAATCTAGTTAATCCAATTTTAATACGGGAAACAAGAACCTTCACATGTTAGCATCATAGGACCCCCAGGGTTAAAAGAACAATTTTACAAGGAAAGAGCCATATGGAAATATCAAATAGTGCAATTAAAAATAGAACAAAAGCAGCGCTACCTGTTAAAGTGTGTCCTAGCCAGGGACACAGCATGCCTGTGGAAGCAACTAAAGAATTTTAGAGCTGATAGAGTCCAGCAAGATGTTGTTTTACATATTGATGGAGTGATAGATACAATCAATGAGATTTATACACCATACATCCATGTTTGTGTCTTGTTTGTTTGTCCACCAATAACACATGGTGCTCAGTCAGATCATTACCATTTCTGGGTAAGGGATGTTGGATGCCAAAATAGAATGGAAATGTGTGAAAAGACAAAGTATTATATCCTTCCTATGCCAAAGACAATGTTACAGGCAGGAAATTAAAATATCTACTGTATAACAAAATTCTTCAAGTGTGACGGAATGGTGGCCTGTGGTTTGGTGCCTAACAAATAAAAATGAATTGAAAATTCAACAAACCTGGAGTGCAGTGGCACAAGTATTTGTCCACCATATGAGATAACACTAAAAGACTGTGATATAACTTTATAAAGTGGACAGAGTATTTTGAAAGGAATCTTCACCCACAAATCACGGCTGGCAAATAAATAATGCAGTAGAAATTTTTACTGT
This sequence comes from Polypterus bichir lapradei, assembly GCA_026402145.1. Classification (NCBI taxonomy): domain Eukaryota; kingdom Metazoa; phylum Chordata; class Cladistia; order Polypteriformes; family Polypteridae; genus Polypterus; species Polypterus bichir. The sequence goes on along the minus strand of JANRMT010062837.1, from coordinate 25,894,278 downwards.
TTGTCAGCTGTAAGCACCCGATGGCCAATGTGTCAGAAACAAATGCAGAAAGAAAAGCTGCATAAAAACGATAGATAAGTAAATTGAATAGACTTCCATTCATCACTGCTGAGGTTTTATCACTAAATGGACCCCCACTAAATGAACTGTTTCAAATGTTACATGTATCACTAAGTGCATGCCATTAGGATGATGGGTTACTATTTTGAACGCTGTTGTGATTTTTAAATCTAGCAAACTGACATGAATATTTAAATAACTGCACTTGCACCTCAATATATATGTCACAAAAGTTAGACAATTAGACAATAATTGATTTTTAGCTTGAAAGTTCTAGGTGTAATGATATTCAGTGACTGAAGACAAAGTTTTACACTGGTGTACTTAAATTCACAAGTACAGCTTGAGATCACTATGCTCCAGTGAAATGGCACCTGAGAATTGTTTCTCACAGATATGGGAGTCTTTTCATGGCACCTTGCTGTTAGATCAAAGGGCAGACAGAGCCATACTCTCTCTGAGGATGGTCCTCTATCATTTATTAACATGCTGTTTATGTGTTCTCTATGCATTTCCATCTCTTTTAAACACATACACATATTTATGTTACTTAACAGCACTGTCATTATGTTTCCTGTACAGGGTAGTTACATATAAAACATCTACTGTACTTGGAATCTGGAGACTAGCCTAATCATAAGTAGAAGTAAATGATAGATCCTGGTAACCCTGAACAATCTACGAAGGGCCACAGAGACTTTGCTGATGGTATGGCTCAACTAATCTTCCAGGATCAGACAGCAACACTCATAAAAGAATGTATTTGTTCTGTTTGCCATTTTATCACTTGTAAAGGTGGCTGGCACAGCTGGGACTAGTTGTTAGATGCAAAAACCAAACAAAAGAAATGTCACTGCATTTTTAAAATTTTAAATAATACATTAAATATCATTCACATATGAAAATATTCTTCCACTTATTCTGTTTATTTTTCTGCTTAACTGAAAGAAACATTGCACATGCCAGCCTGAGGCATGGAAGAGAGAAAGAAATACAAAGAATGATGTAGGAAGAGTTTGCATGGTTTGAGGTACAGAACAAAGAGCCTGTGAGAAAAGCAACACCTGCCTCCACTGACCAGGTACTCTGTCTCTCCATAACTGATGTGAAGAGGACACTCTCCAGAGTCAATCCACACAAGGCTGCAGAACCTGGTCATGTGCTCAAAGAATGCCCCAGTCAACTGGCTGGTGTCCTCACAGACATCTTCAACAAATCTCTGAGCCAGTCATCAGTCCCAGCATGCTTCAAGTCAACCACCATCATACCAGTGCTGAAGAAGTCATCAGTGACATGCTTGAATGACTACCGGTCAGTTGTACCCAAGCCAACCATAATGAAATGCTTCGAAAGGTTAGTCATGTCACACATAAAGACTAATCTCCCTGCCTCCCTTGACCCTCTTCAGTTTGCATACCGCTCAAACAGGTCAACTGGGGATGCCATATGCTCTGCCCTTCATCTCTCCCTGACACATCTGGATAAAAAAGACATATATGTCAGGATGCTATTCATAAACTTTAGCTCTGCCTTCAACACAATCATCCCTCAAAAGCTGGTTGTAAAACTGAGCAGGTTGGGCCTGAATACCACCCTCTGCAATTTGATCCTGGACTTCTTGACAGAGAGGCCGCAGTCAGTTCGGATGGGCTGCAGCACTTCCAGCAACATCACATTGAGCACTGGAGTGCTGCAGGGCTGCATGCTTAGTCCACTGCTGTTCACCCTGCTGACTCATGACTGCACAGCCACGCACAACACCAACCACATCATCAAGTTTGCGGATGATGCAACGGTGCTGGGACTGATAAGCAGGGATGATGAAACAGCATACAGAGATGAGGTGGAACGGCTGTCTTCATGGTGTGAGGACAACAATCTATCTTTCAATGTTGACAAGACAAAAGAGATAATCGTGGACTTCAGAAAATTACATCCTGCCCACATCCCACTCAGCATCAACGGTTTAGATGTGGAGACTGTTAGGAGTACCAAGTTCCTCAGTGTGCACATAACTGAGGAACTTACATGGATACATAACACCTCATCACTACTCAAGAAAGCCCAGCAGAGAGTACACTTCCTGAGGCGGCTGAAGCGAGCAAGTCTTCCATCCTCACCATGTTCTACCACCATTGAGAGTGTTCGGACCAGCTGCATCACTGTCTGGTATGGCAACTGCAACATATCCGACCGCAAGCGCCAGCAAAGGATAGCGAAGACAGCAGAGAACACTATTGGGGTGCTTCTCCCTTCACTACAGGCCATATTTTACAAATGCAGTGTCCGCAAGTCCTGCAGCATTGTGCAGGACCCCTTACACCCCTCACATTGACTTTTCACACTTCTGCCATCCAAGAGAAGATACTGCAGCATCAAAGCCAGATCTGCCAGGCTGCAGGAGAGTTTTTACCCCCAAGCTGTCAGACTCATTAACACCATGCTGCCCCCTGGGATCTTCCACACTGCTTCAACCACCTCTAAAAACAGAACTTTTATACATGCAAGCCACTTTCCTGCAAAGACTAGTGTGCATGTAGAAAAATAACTGAAAATCTCATACTGACCTTTAAGTATTTTGACACTCTTTACATCCTTCTGCTGTGAAACATTGACCTGTCATTGTTTACACATGTCTTAAACAACTATTATCACACACTGATATATTCTGTATTATCTATATCTATTATTTATTTATTTATTTATTATATTACATATTTATTGACTATATTTATGTATCTAGATTGCAAATACCATACATTGCATCAACCTTCATATTGCTAACTACACGTCAATATTGCTGCTACTCCTTTATCTTGTCTTTGCACAATGTCTTGTTTGGGTTTTAATTTTAAATTTTTATTCTATTTTTAACTTATTAATTAATTATTTGCACGTCATGTTGTTACACTGTGGACCATGAGCTTCGCAGTTTCGTCTATCTGTATACTTATATATGGTTGAAATGACAATAAAGTTCACTTTGACTTGACTTTTGACTTTGATGAAGATACAAATATTCTTGATTTGCATTACTAATTGTTCATTTGGGCTGAGCTAGAGAACATATCATCTTCAGCTACATTTAAGTAACTGTCAAACTACATGACTTTTTCAGGGATTTTCACTCATGACATTAATTTTAATAGTTCTGGACAGCTGTGGTGTGTGTCCATTATTTTCTGTCTTGTAGTGTGACATCGCCGTCAGCTCAGTCATTACGCTTTGCGATAGGCACAACAAAAGCAAAAGGGTTTGATTTGCTACAAGCTGTAAAAGTTGGGCTGCTGAGTGTGTGAGAGTTGACAATCAATGATTCTTCAGTTGGAAGTTCAATGCCTACAATGCCACAAAAAGAGAAGAACCCAATCAAATCTACAAGAAAAAAAGAATACTGTATGTGCCTCCAGAAACAAAGAAAAACAGGTATTCTGGACCATGCAAACATTGACCATGGAACATTGTAGCCAGTGCAAATGTCTATTTAACATCTCAGTTTTGTCTTTTCATGAGAGAGTGCAGATAAAGTAGAGATGTTTCATGATAATTGGTTGTCAAAATTACTGGGTACTTGTAGAACTCAAAATACATTTGTGGGGCAACAGAAAATTGGAGACTGTGCTGAGGTCATCATGCCCTGCAATCTAAACTCTAACTTGTGTACAGTGATGCTGACTTCCAGCCTAGTTCTGTTATTTTGGCTTCTGCCTAAAGAAATTGTTTAATGATTACATTTTTCAGATAATTACCTTATTGGTTTAATTTCTGGATGATAAGTTGAAAGAAGCAAATTCCAAGAAATAGCAAATGCACATGTATTTTCTATGCTTTATGGTATAGAAGAAGTAGAAATGAGTGGGAAAGTAAGTCAATCCCCAGTCACAAGAAGAATCACTTGATGTCTACAACTGCAATTTTTGCTGTTCTTAAAAGTTGAACATATCAAATTTCCATGGAATATTACATTTCATTCAAACGCTCTTTACTTAAATGCCCAGTGAAATTTTGGGGTTATGCATCTGAATGTATTCAAATGATGCTGTTTGATTCTTTTTAAATCACCTAAAACATTTTTGTTTTAAATATTAAATTAGCTGGTGCACCTTAAAAGGGTAAAAAAGTGAAAATACATTCCATATTGCAACAGAGTACTAGGTTAAATATTATACACACCCAGAGGTAGCTTGACTGCCTTTACATTCACATTATCTAAATTTTAATTTTACATAATTGTACTCAAAAGTACACATTATGGAACAGTGGTTAGTGCTACTGCATGGATCAGACCATCTAGGTTTGAATCATGCACTTTGTCATTGTCCATGTGGAGTTTGCATGTCTACATGGCTATTCCACTTTTCTTTCCACATTTCAAAGACGAACGGGTTAATTGGTTGCTTCAAATTGATCCTTTGTGTGTAAGCAGGGACCTGTTATAGAGTTGCATCCAGGGCTGGGTCTAACTTACACCCAACGCTTCTTGGCTGTGGGCCCTGTGACGTAGACCAGGGTTAAACAGGTTTGAGAATGTTATTTAATTTTACTTAATGGTGTGTAGTGTTTATCAAGTGCAAGTAAAAAAACTGCAGAATATCCAAGTAGATTGTAACAAATGTTATATAGAAAGTAGTTATAGAAATACTGAGGTACTGTTAGTGTTCAACAAATCTTCCGATAGGCACAGTTTTCCCATGGCCCTATAATAAACAAGTGTGCTAGAAATTGAATGGCTGGATTGCTGACATATTCAAATTCTTGCAGTGATATATGGTTCCAATGTTAATCAAACACCATTGTATTATTCTAAGGTTAAAAAAATGCAAATTTTAAATACCCATCTCAATTGTCTGTATATTCCAGTCGTATATCTGTGTCAGCAAATGCAGGCTTAAGGGCCTGTCTTCAGCAATATTCAAAAACTGTTCTTTTATCTCTGCCCTAATAATCTGTTTGGTACTTCCAAACTACAAATTGACTTTCAACCATCAGACCTTTTCTGAAACACAGTTTACACCCCCTCAATTTCAGAGAGATGGTAAACCTCAGGTTCTTAATGTAAACAGGGTCAAGGATCGCTAAACAATGGTTATAGCTGCCAACTGAACAAAAACTTGGCAAAAGCCTATGAGTTAAGACAGAGGACTGGATAGTAATACATCAAACACTGAAATAAGACAAATCTCATTTAACTGAGACAGAGGTATTGTATCTGAAGGGAAGTACAGTCTTTCTTTAAATTAAGTATTGTTCTCTGAATACAATGCTGATCTTCAATTTCTCCTGCTGGTGTCTCTCTTGGGTATTTTATTAGTTCTGTTCATTGAAAGGTGAAAGTGAACCCTGTATAGTTCTAAAAGCATACACTTACAGCATTACAGCAAGAACTGACATCATATACTTGGCGTCTGTCTGCTCTTTCTTTCTTCTGACTCATAAATCTTTACTCCAAGAGAAAGATCTTTTTTCAGAGAGCAGTTAGTTGCTTTACATCAGTGCATATCTGCTGTTTACCTACAACTGTTCCCATAAGTGTAAGGCTTTTTGTTCCAAATTTTAATTTATCTTAAAAAAAATTTTTAGTGGCTCCAAGTTATTTATATTGTATTCCCATTCATACAGGTGCTGGTCATAAAATTAGAATATTATGACAAAGTTGATTTATTTCAGTAATTCCATTCAAAAAGTGAAACTTGTATATTAGATTCATTCATTACACACAGACTGATGTATTGCAATGTTCATTTCTTTACATTTTGATAATTATAACTGACAACTAATGAATTTATTTTGCTAATTGAAAAATGTGATGCTCAGATTGCTTGCAGCTGGCATAATCCTTCCTGAGCCTGGGACACCAATAGTCAAAGACTGAGATGGACTAAGATGAATGAAGACATAGAACAATACAGATTAGTGAAAAATGTGCTTAGTGCTTTTATTTCACAATTCAAAGCACAAGCACTGTAGTGCAGTCTTTAATTACTAAATAGTAAATAATTCATGACAGATTCAGTGCATTTGTTGAAATAAAACCATCAATAAAGTCCTTCATTTCAGTAAAATCCAAGAATAAAACTAAGCATATGTTGGGTTTGTTTTCCTTGATAGCTTGCCAGCCCTGTGCATCCTTCTCTCTCTGTCTCCCCAGCTAATCATTTGGGTCTTGAAGCCAGGCTCAGACGCTTCAATCCCGACAACTGTCTTTCAGTGTCCGTCAGGTTGCTGGGCCTGCATCAACCAGCAACATATCTGTGGTCCAGTAAACCCCCGAGTGCTCAATCACTCCCCGCTCTTCACCCGCTCCTCTGTGGTGCTCAGCAGGTGTGATCCACCCTTGGAACCCCGTTTCTTTTACTCCCTCAAGGGACTACCAGCTGTTTTAGCTCCTTCCTTTCATGCTGGCTCATACTCCCGATTCTCTGTATTTTTTCAAACCTTGTTTTCTCATACTTTCCCTCTAGCCTACTTAATTACGCCCCCCTGGGTTTTAATGTGGAAACTGCCTCAACTGATCGCACGTCACAAACACGATTTAGCCAACTTACCCATTAACCACTCCAGGGGCACACACTGAATGCACCTTCACCCCGGAGCCTGAGTGCACTGGTTTTATTAAAACTCATGCACTGCCACAAACTACTAATGCAGTGCACCACAGAAAACAAATGTACTGTATCTGGTATTAACTTTATTTCCCAGTGCCAATCTATAATTAGACAAATATACACTATGGTACACAACAAAAATTTCTCCACAGATTATTTTACATTCTTATTAAAAAGTTTTGATACTAAAAATCCATGAATGAAAAAAACAACTTCTCGTACTAAAGTACTCTACAGAGATCTGGAAGGACTTTAAGAGACTTATTTCTTAACATGCTTTACCACAGTCACATTGGAAAGCCTTCTGTTTGGGTAGTTCATCACAGTTTTAAAATTCCTGTAACCTTTCCTTTCTCTCTACATGCTCACATTCAGTCACAAGTGCCAAGGGCATTATTCATTGTTAGTATGTCACTCTTTGGCTTCAAATGCAAGGAATATGTTTGCAAATCAGTTACACAACCCATTGAGTGCAGCACATTTGATTTATATTTGACTTTGCATGATGGCCAGAAAAGCATATTAACAATGGTTTAAGATGTTGGCTGTACAGGTGTCACAATGCAATAATAATAGTGTAACGATTTTTTCCGCTACACTTTACTAAGTTTAACTGAAGATTGCAGGACAACCTCAACCTGCCTTTAACCCCTTCCCCACAGCGCCGAAAGGTGATTTATAATAATAAAAACGATATTAAAAAACCCACACAGAGAAAAAAAGTGCAAAAACAAAAACCTATAATTAATACACTTTTACAACACCCTCTGAGGAACTTTCCCCTCCGTCCTTTTGATTTAGTGTTTTTCTCGTTTTACTATTTCTCCGTAGTCCAGTTCATCAGATATGCCAATCCCAGAATAAAAAGATTTACCGCTCACACTGTTCTCGATCCTTTTCCTGGTGTCCTCAGTGTTACTGGAATCTTCAAGGTGGCCACCCTAGACTGCAGTTGACTTGTGGTGCTCCCCGAAAACAAATCTTTCTCCTGGACTTAGAATGGTCATGTCCTTTCCTCCTTCGCCATAAAACTCGGGCTGTCTTTTCTTTCTCTTCTTCCTGCCTTTTCCCGCCTCTATTTAAATAGTGTGTCTGTTTCCATTGCACTCCCGGAAATTGTAAATAACAGCCCTGTACCTCCCAAAAGGTCTTCTCTATCTAACCCGCCTATCTTATCTTCCGTATATTTTTTTTTTTTTTTTTTTGAAACGGGATTTTACATAGAGGAGAAAAGAAAAATATATGCTTTTTTTATGTGGCAATGCTACAATGGTGTTGATACCTGCATGAAGGCTTTCACCCACAATGGACAGAATCTTCAGGGCTATGAAGAACAATAAATTATTACACAATTTATGTCAAAAACTTTATATTATTAGTAGAAATAAATCCATTATTGTCTATGCATGGCTTGGCAACACCTTAGAAAATGTCACAGCTTCCTCACCATCACCAGATTTGTCTGGTCTGATGTCAAGTTTATGTAATCTGGACTGCCATAGATTATTCCCTGTTATGGGATCTCCCTGCAGCTGATGGCTACGAAATTCACAAATGCAAATGGTGGATATTATCCAGAACAATGGACTTTCATGATGTGGGATAACATCATTTGTGATAGCTGGCCACCTCTGCTGCTTATTAGTTGCATTTTTACCATACAATGATAACCTGATAACCTATTGTCACTTTTCAAGGCATGCCTGCTTGGCACCATTTTCAAACAGAATAAGTTCCTGAGAGTACCCTTTTTTGTTGTAGATTCCCCCCAGGGTGGACTGTGATATGCATTTTTGGAATATTTTGATATAACAATTACAGTTTCATCTCACACTATTACACAAACACACCTTATATCAACTTTCATTTTCATCTATTTCACACTGTATTGTAAGCTTTATATTTACTGTATATCTGGCCATTCTTTTTCCCAACAGCACTGAGTCAGGTAACCATCATTAACACACAGATGGCGTGTTCTACAGTTGGTTAGAAAGTCACAGGGACCATTAGGTCAGTGTACCTTCTGCTGGCCTTTAAGACCATTTCATGCATGAGGCCTTACAGACTGCATATTATTGTATCTGTTCCAATTGTTGTCCCAAATATCCCAGAAGAGGTATCATTAAACGTGTATAAGAAACTTGTGCCAGCTCAATGCCATTTTGTTTTACTGCACATAGTGTTGTCATTATGGGGTATTTTATTGAATTTTGGTTTTATTCTTTCAGTCTTTTTTAATTAAAGACAATGCTTCTTTATTTCATGACCTTGCTCTGGACTTTGAATGACCTCCCTGCAGTCCCCAGTTTTCAGCCCAGTTCCTTAGATCGCATGACCTAATGTCTTTAGATCCTCCTAGCTGACAGTGTTAAGCTATCATTTTTACAGAACATAAAAACACACATAAAAACACAAAAAACTTTATACAATGCATGGAAAAAGTCTATTCACTTATTTTTTGATTACCTGGGTGTATCATGTCAATGAGAATATTGACAGATTTAACAATAGACTTGAGAAGCTGTATGCACTTGGATGAAGACTTCTTGTTTTTCTGACTTAGGCAACCCAATTTTCAGAGGCTAATTTAGCAGTAATTAAACACTGTATTGTGTATTAGTGTTTCTTTTGTTCAACTGTCCTTTCTATTTGCTATCAAGGGATGCGGCATTACCACAATTCTGCCTTATGTCACAGTTTGATGTTTCCCTGTCAAGTATTGAAAAGAAATGTGTAGGACTCTAGATGTTCAAACTCCTGGGTAAATCTAATCAGGCAGGTTTGTGTGCAGAAGAAATTACAAATATGAAAGAAATAGTACAGATTTGTTGGGGTCACCTAATACATGTGCACTGGAACAAAGCACATCTGGAAAGGAGCTGTCTGGAATTGCGGTATTACAGGTGATCAAAAAATTAAGCAAGCATACTTTAAACACATGATCGTGTAGGGATTACAAAAGTTGTCTGAGTCTACAAAGCTCTCACGAATGAATCCAGACTGCCAGTCAAATTCATTTTAAAAGCAGGTGGCATTGCATACATTTCCATATGAACACACTGTTTTTCTTTATATAGGTCGGCCCTACTGGGAATAAGCCTCGAATCATAAAGGCTGTGCTGCAATTTGCTGATAGTATTGAATAGGAAAAAGGAAAAAAAAATCCAACAGAAGGCTAAATAATGGGTGACATTTAAAAACTAAGCTGAGATAAAGCTAAGAGCCATAATTTAAAGAAGTATATTAAAATAACTCAGATAATACTATTTTTAATATCTATCTATAATAAAATCTTTAATAGAATTTTAAAATACTACTGGCACTCAAAAAACATCTCAATTTGTTTAAAACACATTTTTAAATGAACTATACTTTTGTGTGAAGCTGACAAGCATGAAGAAGACCTTCAACCCAAAAATCATTCAATTCTTGCAATTGTACATCCATCCATCCATCAATTTTTAGGCACATTTTTTTTGTCAAAGCATTATAGAGAGCTGAGGCATATCCCAGTAGCACTGGACCCTAGACTGGAACATACACTGTATGTCACTCTGGTGCAGGGTGCTATCACACACACTCATTCACTGGCACTGGGCCAGATTTAATATACCAAATAATATAACACACATATCTTTGGGATGCTATAGAGAACTAAAAATAAATGATTTGGATTTCCTGGATATTTCGTTGATGTATGCTATATTTAGACAGTGACCAGACAGGAAAGTGAACTCTTGCCCCTGCATTAACCACTGTACTACCCGTTGAAATTCACATCAGTTCAGTTAACTCAGTTACATATTTTAGCAGTAAATCTGTCATTCAGCATGACAAGATTGTGAGGGAGATAAAACCCAATCAAAAAATCCAATCATTTGACCATTTTTGTATTTGAAAGTCTAAAAACACAGCAAGATGCAGAGATAAATCAACAATAAGAATGTAACAAATTCTTAGCTCTGTGACTCCAGTTACCTTATATCATGGAAATAATGAAAATATCATAGAAATATAATGCATTTTATAACCCGTGAAAAGGCTAGCAATAAAGAAAACACATGCTGGCATGCTCTAGTGCTTGGAAAAACACCTCATATATAAGAAAACTAGTAAAATTCACAACAGCTGTAAAAACCAGGAGCTCTATCATTATTAAAAATAATTCCATACTAAAATAAATAGGTTTATTAGAGAAAATAATACAATATAAGGATGGATACATGCGGTAACCACAATAAAAAGTGACACAATGGGAATTGAATACATTTCAGATGCTTTTAAATGTCGAGCTAACAGGTAAGACCCATTTAAGCCAATGGTGTGGCAGCCCTCTTTTATCCAACTTAGTATCACCCCAATTACATTGCCTACACCTCTGACCTTTTCTTCAAAACCTGGCCTTTTTCCTTTTCACCACTTAAACCCTTGCCCTTACTCATCTCCAAGCTTGCGGGAGGTTTGGATGGAAGGGGATTTTAGGCCTCATCACTTTTGGGGTAAATTCCATTATCACCTCAGAGGTTATGATCTGGAAGTCCAATTGCTGTCTTCCTGTACCTCTCTAGTGACCCCTGGTAATCCTGCAAACCTGAGTACCGGTCTTCCCCAAAATATAGCATGGATTCAGACATAATGTAGAAGACTCTACTGTACATACCCTTTAGCAATATGAGGAACTTCAATAAAATTATTAGTTGCCTCAGAGCACTCATTTTCTATATTTTATAAGGACTGCCATTTCCTGCAAGAACCCAACACACTGTTTTGGCATGTTTCATTTTTTCCATCATTAACACCTCATAAGGTTGTGCTCCTCACTTGTGGCAGTTCCTTTATAGTGTTCCAAGTGAGCAACCCTCCACAATAAATGTGATCTAACCATTTCTAAATCAGCTGATTCTAGTTAAGGTGCTGCTGGGAGTCCGAGCTTATTCTAGCAGTAATGAGATCAAAGCAGATACCACCAGCTCTAGATCTGTTCAAAAATGCAATGTAATTACTAATTGCAGTTGGTGGTAAATGTAAAAAAAATGTTTGTAGGTTTTACTGTAAAAACCAAATTCTGTTCAAAATTATTACAGTTACTAAGACAAGGACATCGTCAAGGATAAGAAAAGACATCTCTGAAAAAAAGACTATAGATGTTCTAAATAAAATGGAACAAAAGACAGACAAACTAGGAAGTAAGCACATAAAGAAAGAAATAAAATGAAAACAATGGTAAACCAAAAAGAGCATTAAAAATTAAAATTTGGTAAGACAGCATAAAAGAGGTGAAAGTCACTTTTTATTATTATTATTGTTAAGAAGAAGAAGAAGAAGTAAAGATTCTATAGACATGTTTAGACAGGAACAAAAGATATCTATACTAATAAACGGCAAAGCCCTCACTGACTCACTCACTCACTCACTCATCACTAATTCTCCAACTTCCCGTGTAGGTAGAAGGCTGAAATTTGGCAGGCTTATTCCTTACAGCTTCCTTAAAAAAATGGGCAGATTTCATTTCGAAATTCTACACGTAATGGTCATAACTGGAAGCTGTTTTTCTCCATTTACTGTAATGGAGATGAGTTTGAAACCCGTGGGGGCAGAGTTTCGTGTGACATCATCACGCCTCACACGTAATCATGCAGTACGCAGAAAACCAGGAAGAGGCCCAAAAAGCACTGAAGAAAACATGCATTATATAATTGAGAAGGCAGCGAAACAATAAGAAGCGAGCGAGTGACATATACAACCATATTCATGAGTTCTGCTACTTCAGAAACAAAGCACGATGTAAACCTAAACTTTAAATTAAGTTCATAGACAGGCTGCCGCTGGCGTTTGTAATTTAGTGCCTGCCCATATAAGGCCGTCCGTCAGCGGCAATCCAATAGAAACACTGCCACGGGTAAATATTCACGGGTGAAGGACTGTGCTTATGCAGAGGAAGATGAGATGGTCAGGGTGGTGTTTGGCACAAACTCAGCGAAACTGCGAGAGAAAGTTTTAAGTGCCGGGACTTCGGTAACATTAGATACAACCATGGACATAGCACAACATGGCACCAGCACAGCTGGGAAACTTCGATGCATGTACACCGAGCGGCTCACGTGAACTGACGCAGTGCACAGACAAAAAGCAACAGTTCCAAAGAGCGCTGAACAAAAACC
>JANRMT010062837.1:25850732-25861449 GCA_026402145.1 Polypterus bichir lapradei | reverse complement strand
TACGTGGGAGGCGTGATGATGTCACACGAAACTCCGCCCCCACGGCGTTCAAGGTCATCTCCATTACAGTAAATGGAGAAAAACAGCTTCCAGGTATGACCATTACGCGTAGAATTTCAAAATGAAACCTGCCCAACTTTTGTAAGGAAGCTGTAAGGAATAAGCCTGCCAAATTTCAGCCTTCTACGTACACGGGAAGTTGGAGAATTAGTGATGAGTCAGTCAGTGAGTGAGTGAGTGAGTCAGTGAGGGCTTTGCCATTTATTAGTATAGATATACTGAAAGCATATCCACAAACTTCTGTATCAGTAGTCCTTAAATTCATTAGCAGAATTTCAAAAGATATCTGGACTCAAAATTAATTTGAATAAAAGTATGTTTTTTCCGGTGAACTCTCTAGCGTACAATATTAGACTGGACACATACACACTTATTTTAGCAGACTAGTTTAAAAATCTGGGTGTAAACATCACAAGTAAAGATAAAGATCTTTTGCCATGGCAATTCGCTGTTAGCTTGGGAAAAATTAAACAAGATGTAAACAGATGGTCTACCCTCCATCTCACATTACTAAGGAGAATCAATACTGTCAAGATGACCATCCTTCATATGCTTCTTTTTCTACTTCAGAGCATTCTCAGATACATTAACAAATTGTTCTTTAACACTAGAATTACCAGAGCCTACGAAAAAACTCGTAGATCCATCCCACCTTAAATCGCTTCTTAAAACCGCCCTCACCTCTCCGCCAGCCTCCTTTGTCCTGTAAATGTGCCGATAAAAACAAACTGCAAGCAGCCGGCTATTCCATCCCCCCACCGACTCAGAACGTGCACGAACTTCTCCGAGCTCATGCCTCGATTATCTGGGAGTGAAGTGGAGTTTTAGAGTGGAAATAATAGATTGCTATTTGGAAAACACGCATTTCATGTGTGTTCCGTTTCTACAGTAATCTGTGTAAACACAATGTTAAAACAGAAAATCTTTCATATTTTAGTAATAAATGTCACAAAATGTAGACATAAACTATAAAATGTGTGAAGCCTGACAGCCAAAGAGCAAATACACTTTCATAAAAGGTTCAAGACTTTTACAACAGCTTCCGTCGCGTACTGGTAAGATTTTGTCACTTAGAGCGCAGCAGACTTGCTGTACCTCAAGAGATCCGAGTTTGAATCTCCGCTAGGGAGAAAATTTACTTATTTTTACCTTCGCCGTTCTGCCTGCCTGAACTCCCTGTCTATCTTTTTTTTTTTTTTTTTTTTTTTTTTAATTAATTTTATTACAATCCATACAAAGCAATCAAGTTTTTACAAAGAGAAAAATTAAAAACAGATCGATCCCCACCCCTACTCCCTGTCTATCTATATAGTAATAACAGTAATTTTATTATTATATAGGAGCTTCCCTGTCTGCCTATCATATAGTGCCTTTCCTTCCTACCTATCTATATATCTATCCCCTTAGCTGTTTTTTATATATCTATTATATAATGCCTTCCCTGTTTATTTATATATCTAGTGCCTTCTCTGCCTGTCTGTCTGTCTGACTGCATATAGCGCTGAACTTACTGCTCTGTACTATTCTGTCTTCTGCATGTCCTGGAGTACAAAAGAAACACCACCATACAGCAACATGTGCGAACTGGCAAGATCGGGGAAAAAACACGCGGTCACTGATTACAAACCGCAAGATGAATGAAAGAGACAATATATGTAAAAACATCATCGCACTAATGCAATATTATTTGAAAACGAACAGCATCAGATCGGGTTTGAATATGCGCCCGATCTGACGCTGTTCGTTTTCAAATAATATTGCATGTACTGTGTGTTGAAACTGCTGCACTGAATAAGCAGACTCCTTCTGTAACAGCGTCAGCGTTTATTCAAACCCGATCTGACGCTCTTCTTTTTCAAATAATATTGCATGTATTGAACTATTTTAGAATAAAAACATACATTTGATTTCAGTCAGTCTGTAAGAGCCAGTGTAAATGCATGATAATTATAAAGGTTAGCTTTTTTTTTAATTTAGTTCAATTCTCTCAGTCGCGTCCACGATCCGGCGGCGCCCCCCCCCATCTGACCCTGCTGTTTTTCACATAAAGACACGCTATAACTCAAATGTGATTTATTTGGAGACGCGCTATACTCGAATGTTATTTGTATAGGGAAGAAAGTACAATGTCAGGTGCTCATTCAGTGTAATAGGAACCATAGCACAGAGAGGTGTGTACACTGCAACAAGTACACATGTCGTGAATGTAGGAAGGGTGTGTGGGAATTGTTAATATTTGAATGTGATGATTTTATATAGCACGGATCGGAAATCAGCAGTTCTTAGCATTGCACCACGCAAGCTGTCGTATCAACCGCCTACTGTAACTTGCTTTATTTTTTCTTCACGTATAGTCTAGAATAAAAGTGCACTTGTTTTGTTATTCTTGTACACCAACATATGTTCCTGTGTTTGAGCGACACGGGCAAGCTCAAAAAAATAGACGTGTAATGCCACGAAAAGTGCACGCAGGCACTTCAGTTCGCAAGCATTGGTACGAGAATGCAGTCACAAATACGCTGCAGAGCTATAGCGCATCTTTATGTGAAAACAGCATTCTCAATTTCGGGGGGGGGTGTAGGGAAGGATCCTGAACACGACTGAGAGAATGAAAAGTGAATAAAAAAAAAATAACCTTTGCAAGTATGATAAATTACACCGGCTGTTACACACTGAAATCAAATGTATGTTTTTATTATAAAATAGTAAGAATAACAGCAGTTTACGTCTCAAAACTGAATCGCGCGGAATCGAACTCATGACCTTTTGAATACTAGTCAGTGGCTGATACCATTATGCTACCGTGGCAGTTGTAGTAAGTATGTGTCAATGTGGCATGCTAAGGTGGCTTTTTTCTGCAGTTATATTTTTGAATAAAAGCATACTTGTTCTGTTATATTTGTACCTTTTGTAAATGTGTTTGATATTTGGACTTCAGGCTTCATACATTATATAGTTTATACTTACATTTTGTCATTTACTACTACAATATGAAAAACGTTTCTGTTTTAAAAATGTGTTTACACGGATTACTGTAGAAACAGAACACACGTGAAATGCGTGTATTCCAAATAATGATCTATTATTTCCACTCTAAAACTCCACTTCACTCCCAGATAATCAAGGCATGAGCTGGGAGAAGTTTGTGCACGTTCTAAGTCGTTGGGGGGATGGAATAGCCGGCTACTTGCAGCTTTTCTTTTATCAGCACATTTAGATTAACAAAAGACGCTGGCGGAGAGGTGAGAATGGTTTTAAGAAGCGATTTAAGGTGGGACGGATCTACGAGTTTTTTCGTAGGCTCTGGTAATTCTAGGGTTAAGAAATTAGACTCAATTATAACCTCATTTATTGGGAATTAAAAACATCCAGGGTGACTCTACAACAACCTAAAGCAGCAAAGGGCATGGCACAACCTAACTTTCAATTTTATATGCAAGCTATAAAAACCTGGAAACTGACACAAATTGATTAATATACACAAGACTTGTCTGCACTAGAAATAAAATCCTGCTGTAATTTCCCGCCAGTCGAGGAAATTAACCTGTTGTTGGCTGCACGGGAGGTGGAGGTTGTTCTTCAGCCCGTGCAGTCTTTGTTGCAGGTTCGGCATCTGCTGCAGCAGATGATCGGGAGGCTGGAGAAGGAGGTTGATGTGCCCCTATGGGCAGTGCAGCAGTGGCTGAAGCGGCACGGTGCTGGATTCTCTAGCCAGAATGATGCGGCAGCACAGGTAGGGAATACATGTACCATATATAGAAAAGGGGTGCAGTGCAAAATGGTGCCAGTAATGGTTGGTTTCGGTTGTCAAGTAGCTGCTACCCCAACAATGGACGCAGCTGTGATGACCAATCACACGTTGGGGGTTGAACCAGCGGAGGTGTGTGTGAGGAGCCGGCTGGTAATTTTCGGCTGCCAGAGCACACCGCCCCAAGTGCCAACGGCCATCTCGCTGAAGTCCACAGGGATGTAGACAGCGTGGGGTCTCTTTTTATCCCATAGGGAGACCCAGACTGTCATTTGGCCACAGAATAACAGAAAGACTCAACAAAGGAAGACGGGGTCTTCCAACAAAGTGCAGCGTGAGCATTTAAGAGTTGCTCGTCACAGGGCTGGAGAGAAAATCCAAACCTGGCTGCAGATGAGGCAGAGCTACCCATCCTGTTTCCATGTCCAAATAGAACAGGGATATGGAGGGAAGCACCGGTGCTTTAACTGCCAAATTAGTGGTCATGGGTGGAGATGCTGTCCGTACGGAGTTACAAGGGGTGCTTTGAAATGGCGTTGGGGCAGCGTCTCCTCGCCCTTCTCTGGGTTTTCTTTTTCAGAGCAGACCCGTGAACGAAGTCATGTCGGCGTCCCATCGTGTCAGAAGACAGCCCTTGCAGGACGGACCGCTTCGCCCTATGAGCTTCAGCTGGGGGAGGGGCAGATGCCTGGAGGATGTAAGGACCGGGAGAGGAGCAGTACCTCCTCTGGAACACAAGAAGGCAGCCACCCTGGTGCATGTTGGGGCCACGGGAACAAAGCTTGGAAGCTCAACCCTGTGGGGGCCCGTGTTCACTGCCAGGGAGTGCATGGACATTTGCTAAGCCCTGGACTGCTGCACTTCCGCCACACCAGGAAGTGCTGCTGGAATAGGAACCAAGTACACCCAGAGTGTTTCCGGGTGCCCATGCAGCACTTCCGCCACACCAGGAGGTGGTGCATGAAGTCATTAGGGAACAATTGGAGCACATCCGGGTGTATTATAAAAGGGGCCGCCTCACTCCATTCAGGGAGCTGGAGTTGGGAGACAGAGGATGGAGCTTGTAAGTGGGGGAGTTAGGGAGGCAGAGAAGAAGGAAAGAAAAGGAGAAGGAAAGACCGTGAGCAATAGTGCTGGTGAGTTATGCACTGTGTGTGCTATGCAAAGGACTGTGTATTGAAGAAAGAAAGGCTGATCTTCCATAACATATACATATATATGCTCACATATACACACACATACAACTAAAGTCTCCTTCATGATGTTATCGCCATACTTAATATCCATTACAAACAAAATATGCACATAAAAAAAATCAGACCAAGCATATGGATTGAAACCATCACTGAAAGAAGTAATTAAATAGTGATAAATGCTGTTATAATTCCTTGAAGAATAACGAATGAAAAAAAATGACTGAGCTAATAGTTGTGATGAGACAGAGTGTCTGATTTACTAACAGTAAAGGACGGACCAGGAGATAAATGAACCAGAAACGTAGTCCGTGTCAGGCAAGGTCAAAACTAGGAGTTCTAAAATATATCAAGCAACCAAAAGGCTGGGGCAAAGTCACAGTTAAAGAAGAGAATGAAACTAAAACAAACCTATCACTTGGCCTACTTAAACCTGAAACTAACTAACACTAGCAATTGTTATTTATTTTATATCTAACTGAAGGATAATTTCAATTTGCACTGCAGGTATATTTATTACAGATGCAGCAACCGTGGTCATATGACCTTGATTCACATCACATGATTAATATCATGTAAATAACAATGGGAAAAATAATTCTAAATAATTCCCAAGCAAATTAAAAATACTAAAATCTATGGAGATTAATGTGTATTATGACATAAGCACTATGATCCAAAATGATCCCTCACCACGAAGATCTGAGTCTAAAAAGATTTGGCTATTTCTAGATATGAAATGCAGAAACGGCCTTTCTCTATATAATCTGATGACATGGACATTGCTGGGTGCTGACTGTGGTCATTAGAAGATTAAGTGGTTGTTGATGAAATCAAGATGGTGGATGAAGAAAAAGGAAATGACCTCTGAAGTCCTATCTCTATATGGAAATGACCAGGAAGCACCTTCCTTAAGCAGGAAGTTCCATCTTAGAGAGCCAGAAGCCGTCAAGTCATTCCACTTATTTTTAATAGGAGGTTACTTTATGCATACAGTCCCTGACAAAAGTCTTGTTGCTTCTCTATTTTGTAGAAACTCCTGCTATTAACCTGACTTTTAATTAATCAACTGGTGTTAGAAATAGCTCATATGAAAAGCTAAAGCCCTCCCAAATGATGTTTAATGCACTGAAATAAATTAGTTTCACTGAAAAAAGATTTATCATTCAATCAAGACAGAAAGGTCAAATTTGGGCAAGACAAAAGTTTTGTCGCCTATACAGAAAATGAACAACTTTACTGCAAATCCAAAAATATGTGAGCAAATTAAGTAATGGTGCCGTGAGATCCAAATTTAATATCTTGTATGACTTCCATGAGCTTGAAGGACAGCATCCATGTGGTTTGGCAAGGATTCATACAATTTATTGATGAAGTCATCAGGAATAGCAAAGAAAACAGTCTTGCATACCTCCCAGAGTTCATCAATATTCTTTGGTTTTGTCTTCCATGCTTCCTCTTTCATCCTACCCCACATATGCTCAATGATGTTCATGTCTGGTGACTGGGCTGGCCAATCCTGGAGCATCTTGATCTTCTTCGCTTTAAGGAACTGCGATGTGGAGATGGAAGTATGTGATGGAGCACCATCCTGCTGCAGAATTTGGCCTTTTTTATGGTTGGGAATATAAGAGGTAGCTAAGATTTCTTGGTATTTTAGAGTATTGATGTTGCCTTCCACCCTGCAGATCCCTCGCATACCCCCATACTGGATGTAACCACAGACCATGATTTTGCCTCCACCAAAGTTCACTGTTTTCTGGGTAAATCTCGGCTCAATGCGGGTTCCAGTAGGTCTCCTGCAATATTTGCGGTGACTGTGGTGTCATTCAACAGAAGATTCATCTGAAAAATCCACCTTCTGCCACTTTTCCAGCGTCCATCCTTTTAGCAGGCTGTGGGCCTTGGCAAATGCCACACGGTTTTTCAATTGTCTTTTGTTTAGTGCTGGCTTATGGGCACTGATTCGACCATGGAGGCCATTTCGAGACAGAATCCGACAAACTGTTCTGGTTGACACAGGGACTTCAGGTGACCAGGTCTCCTGGAGCTCTGCTGCAGTGGAAAATGGGCTGGCCTTGGATTTTCGAGCCAACAAACAGTCCTCGCGAGCAGTTGTCTTGCGGGGTCTTCCTGACCTGGGCTTGTCAAAAACGTCTCCAGTCTCTTCAAATCTTTTTTTTTATCCTCTGAACTTGACGCTGAGACACATTGAAGGTGTTTGCCACATCAGCAGTGGATTTGGTCTTCAGCCTCTTGATAATCAACACTTTAGTCTCAGGGTGAATCTTAGGCATGTTTGCAGAGGTCTAGTTGCAGTTGATGTGAAGGTCTAGTGTACTGGGGTTCTTTTTATACACACCTGAGACCTAATTGATCCATTATTAGTCACAGGTGAAGCTAATATGACAAGGTGACAACACTTATGTCTTGCCAAAAATTGACTCAATGGGCTTTACCAAGCTGTGAATATTAGAATATTTTTTGTCAGTTTCGTTTTGCACTGAAACATTATTACAAAAGCTGATGGGATTAAAATGACCCATTTCTTGTAACAAAATCTTGATTAGAAATATATTTTAGCGGCACTTCAGGTCAATTTGTACACAAGCGACAAGACTTTTGTCAGGGACTGTATACCAATATACATATATGTACATATTTATCTTAGACAATTATATTATGTTTTCTGAATTAATGCATCAGAAGAGTGTATTTTAGAGTTCCAAACATTCTTTATGCATAAAGTAAAGCAATGCAGTAAAATATTTAAAGGTCTTTAGAAAAATAAACTAACCATGTTACACACCACTTTCCAGTTCCAAATATAACAAATAGGGCCTAATGATCAATGTGTATGTTGAACCCAAGGGGACCTGAAACAAGTAGCTTTGCAGAGGGTATAAAACTGAGCAAGGGCAAGCAAACTGAAATGTTGAGGCTGCAATAGATGTGATTATCTTGCAGATCTTACCCTGGCATACCCATCTACATTCCTGAAACATCTTATCAGAAGTAGTCTTCACAGGAGAGCTGCAACCAAAAAGCCATTCCTCCAATGTAAAAATAAAGCCAAACAACCAACCTATTCACAAAAACACAAAGACTGGGGTGCAGAAAAATGGCAACAGGTTTCCTGTGATGATGATGGTTTGCTCATGGTATGTGCATTGTTTGCTCATTCTCTACATTTTTGTATTATTTTTCCTCTGGGAACCCCATTTTCCCCAACATACCAAATGTGTACTTTTGGTCAATTGGAAACTCTAGAAATTTACTAGTTGTGAGTAAATACAGGTCTGTGTGTGAGCTTGAACTAGGAATTATTGTTTAGACAACTGATGGATGGGGGACATGAAATGCTAGATCATACCACTTTACTCATATACTGAATATTTATAGAACAACAACCCAGGAATGAGGATTATGAAAATGATTAAATGTGCCAATGAGGTAATTTGTTTACTTATATAAAGTGCTTCCACTTTAAAGAAAACTAGAATAAAGTTAGCTTGTTTACTGGAAATCATAACTATAAAAGGAGAGGAAAACACTAGAGACAATTAGAAAATGGAAGTACATTGTTGGCTGCTTCAAGTACCATGAAATTATTCCAAAGCACTCAACTGCACCTTGATTTTATGGAAGCATAAATTTGCAAGCCATCTGTTCAATTGTGTCCTTAGTGTTCTTAACAAAGCCCAGAGTGTCATATCTTACAAAATTTATTGGAGCATTAATCATATTCATTGTGGGTGATGGACCTCATCACATTAAAAAAAAATATTGATAAGGAAATATTGTAGATTTAATATATTGTACAATTCTTTTCAAAATAACTCAACTGACAAGATACTGTCATAAAGAAATCTAAATAGTTCATTCTTTAGCATTATGCTGAGCTGTATTTTTTACCACATGCAAG
This sequence comes from Polypterus bichir lapradei, assembly GCA_026402145.1. Classification (NCBI taxonomy): domain Eukaryota; kingdom Metazoa; phylum Chordata; class Cladistia; order Polypteriformes; family Polypteridae; genus Polypterus; species Polypterus bichir. The sequence goes on along the minus strand of JANRMT010062837.1, from coordinate 25,852,523 downwards.
GCACTTATGGTTAATATATGGTTAATACTGCGTGACTGGTTTTATTTGATGACTTTCTGTAAAAGGTGCAGCGCTACTATTTACCAGACTGAATTTTTATAGAGAGCAAGGGCAATGTCATTTTTGAGATACACAGATCGTTAAATCATCTTTAACAGTATATTTATGAACCTCTAAAAGTTTAGTGCATTATATACCTAGGTAATTGTTTAATGACTTTGAAGACTCATGTTTTTATGCGAGCATGTTACTGTTTTATTTATAATGTATGGAAGCATTAAGTATCAAATCCTTTTTATGAAAGGGGTAAACCATTTTCTAGATGGTTTCTTTTTTTTGAATAGATTCTTTTTTTTCTGGTCAACATGCTTGTAAATTTATTACATCTTAGTGCTTTGGCTAATTTATTTGCAAGATAAAATACCAGATCTGCAACTTTTTCATTTCATAGAGAGGTGACCAACTGATAATATTTGCACTATATGAGATAAAGACAAAAGTTCTCAAAGTTGGGATTCTTATATTGGATACAGAGGTACTGATGACAAGAAAATACTTCTAAAAAAGAGGCAGGAAAGTGAGTAAAGACATGAAAAAGATGTGATTCACAGCCAGAATAAATGCATATTTTAGGAAGAATGATGTGGAATGTTTTCATTTAACGAGCTGCTACTTTGTAGCATGTCTTTTGAAATGATAAATAATGGGGGATGTGTGCCTAATATCTGCTGTGGCTTCACCACAATAATCTAAATGTTTGCCAACCAACATAGCACAATATAGGGTGGTCCAGATCTAATTACGCAACTTTTGATGCAATGCAGGAAAACAATGCAAGACAAAAGAATTGTTTGAAATATCTTTTAATAAACGAAAATGGACTTACATTGACTTAATTCACTGATTTTCCATGTAATGTCCCACTTGTCCTCCATTCAGTTGTGAATTCTCTTTGTAATAAACTTAGTAAGTTATAGCGTAATGAAAATTACATAATTAGATCTGTACCACCCCGTATAATTACTGTTAAGTCAGGAATTATATTACTGAGGCATAGATGAACAGACTCCATGAATGTAGGAAAGGTAAAGCTAAGAATGCTGCTGTTCTTATTCAGATTGTGGCAAAAAATTGAAAAAAAAAAAAAAAAAACAAAAAAACATGACAGTGCAATCTGCTTTCTTCTACAAAATTGTATCTTCCCAGCTAACTCCAATGCTCTGCCCTCCATCTAAACCAAAATCTTTGAGAATATGTATTTCAAAAACAATGAAAAATAAAAGCCAGAAACACACTGAAATGGGAGACATGGCTGCTCATTGATCTATACTAATAAACGGCAAAGCCCTCACTCACTGACTGACTGACTGACTGACTGACTCATCACTAATTCTCCAACTTCCCGTGTAGTTAGAAGGCTGAAATTTGGCAGGCTTATTCCTTACAGCTTCTTTACAAAAGTTGGGCAGGTTTCATTTCGAAATTCTATGCATAATGGTCATAACTGGAAGTTATTTTTCTCCATTTACTGTAATGGAGATGAGCTTGAAACCCGTGTGGGCGGAGTTTCGTGTGACATCATCACGCCTTCCACGTAATCACGCAGTACATAGAAAACCAGGAAGAGGCCCAAAAAGCGCTGAAGAAAACATGCATTATATAATTGAGAAGGCAGCGAAACAATAAGAAGCGAGCGAGTGACATATACAACCATATTCATGAGTTCTGCTACTTCGGAAACAAAGCACGATGTAAACCTAAAGTTTAAATTAAGTTCATAGACAGGCTGCC
>JANRMT010062837.1:25820917-25835732 GCA_026402145.1 Polypterus bichir lapradei | reverse complement strand
AACAATTACATTAACAATCATGTTACGTTATTTTTAAAATTTTTCCTTTTCTTTTTCATACCTTTTTTAACACACTACTTCTCCGCTGCGAAGCGCGGGTATTCTGCTAGTCAGTTCTAAAATGTAGACATGTCAACACATCCATATTTTTCTATCAGCCAGTTCTTAGAATGGGAGAAATACACTAAACAATCATTTATTGTAAATTATTGACACCGCTGCATTTACATACAGTCATTGTAGATACATCATGAATCACCTTCATTCTTTGAATGCTTTCTCACTAAAAACACCCAAGCTACAAAATCCATTCTTAAACCTATCTAATCCAATTTAGGGCCACTGGGGTTTGAAAATATAAAAAGGTAAATACCTTTTTTTATATATAATCCAACTTAGTTATGTTATTTAAAAATAGAAATTATAATTATTTAAAGTAAAAGTACACTTTATTAGTGTACTAAGCATTCAAAGAGTTACATTTTTAGGATTATAATGAATTTGTTATACCATTTTAGTCACTTGCAAATCCCAAGCAAATTTTAATCCATGAGGATGATAATATCAGATTCTGTGAGGTGGCTTTCAAATACAGTAAAACACATCTTCACTTTAAACTTGATTAGCAAGCAATAGTGAACACTGCAGTATCAAAATGTAATAGCAATATCTATCCATCCATCTTCCAACCCGCTGAATCCGAACACAGGGGTCTGCTGGAGCCAATCCCAGCCAACACAGGGCACAAGGCAGGAACCAATCCCGGGCAGGGTGCCAACCCACCACAGGACACACACAAACACACACTAGGGCCAATTTAGAATCGCCAATTCACCTAACCTGCATGTCTTTGGACTGTGGGAGGAAACCGGAGCGCCCAGAGGAAACCCATGCAGACACGGGGCGAACATGCAAACTCCACGCAGGGAGGACCCAGGAAGTGAACCCGGGTCTCCTAACTGCGAGGCAGCAGTGCTACCACTGCGCCACCATGCCGCCCGTAATAACACTATGCTGATCCAAATGAATCAACAAACACTAATGATCTGTGTCAGAGCAATTTATTCCTGGGGAAGTGTAGAATGTGATTCCTGGTGTTTAATAAATTATAAACAATGCCCTGCCACTGCCCACTCATTCAGTCTCTGGGAAACCACCTATATATATATATATATATAGTGGCAAGCAGTTGGGGATGGCACCCAGCCGGGATGCCCAGAAGGACCGGAGGAGGGATTATGCCTCCTCCAGACCACAAGGGGGTGACCGCTCTGGTGGCTTTGGGGACCACCGGGAACTGAGCTTGGAAGCTAAACCCTATAGGGGCCCATGGTCACCGCCAGGGGGCGCCCCGATGCCTAGAGAGCACTGGTCCTCAGCACTTCTGCCACACCTGGAAGTGCTGTGGGGGAAGATGACCAGGGACACCCGGACTGCTTCCGGGTGCGCAGCCGGTACTTCCGCCACACTGGGGAGTGCCGGCAGAAGCTAATCAGGAGGTGCTTGGGAACACTGTGTGCTGTGCGGGACTGTGTGTTTCAGCAATAAATGTGTATGCTTTTATAAAGACGTGGTATCTGTCTGGTGGTTTTCGGGCATATCTCACAATATATTTGCCCTACCTATCGTTTGCTCTTGGCTGTCTCTAGCTCCATTTTATTGTTATCTCTACTGTCACCATTGCTTACCAAAATGTTTCCCTCTTTTACAGTCCTTGTTTAAATGCTTGACATGTTCCTGGTGCCAATACACATCAATTAAATGGTCACCCATGACATGCAACTGAGGTGTCCTGTGCGCTTGCAACAAATGTTTCCTCAGAACACAACTCCCATTCTAACCAACTCACACAGCTCTCACACCTCCACAGCAAGTGAGCTGTCCAAAACTAAAACAAATTACAAAAACGTCTTGCTTTTTTTTGGGCTTACTTGATATAAAAACATAACTTCAAAGACAATATTATAGCCTGGAATATTGCTTATGCTGCTTGCCCTGGTAAAAAAGGCTCATAGTTGCATTCTGAACTGCTTATGATTTTGTAGGGTTTTTGATGCTAACTTTGGTAAAATTTGTAATTTCTTCCTTAATGTTAATTTAGTAATTTTATATTATATCCTGATATGTTATTGTGTTAATTTACTCCTACAGTTGATTTTTTTCTTTGTGTGTTGTTAAACAATGTATATACAATAAAACTGTTGCAAAAGATTCTTAGAATTAATTTTAAATGCATCTATGTAAACTGTACAATTAAGTACCTATGGTTATCTCACATTTAATTTCCTTTCATTTAGATTAAGCGATTTTTACCTTTTACTTAGGATGACCAGCATGACATAACTGCAAACATAACACAGATAAAGACATACAACTTAAACACAAAACATGATGAAAAAGCATAAACAAATAAATACAGTATACAGTACATGTGTAGACACATACTGTATGCAGGGTGTTTTGCTCCAACTTCGGTCAGCAACATTCTGAAATGGTTCACTGCATTACAATCAACACTAAAGGTCTGGAAACAGGTCCATCACTTTTGATGACACATGGCAGAGTAAGAGCCACCATAAATATAAAAAAGAGAGAGACAGAGAATTTATTCAATTATATAAATTATTATATAAAAGAAACTGGGGAAAGGTTGATCTGGAATGGTGATACGGTTTGCAGGATGTGGTGGCACTTCTGCAAATGCAAAATCCAGTGCGGTGCAGTGTCAAGGCTACAGTGGATGACTCGATTTGGTTAAACACATTGAAAGAACTGGATATTTCTAATATGGCTCTAATATGTGTGGAAAGTTGAACCACTACACTGGCAGATTTTAATTCAATCTCCATTTCCTAAACTACAGTATATATGAAAAATATTAATCAGGCTAAATGATCAACACAGATTAATTGAATGTCAGAATCCCTGTGGGTTGTCTTACTAAGAAAGAATACCAGAGATTAAGTGATTAGAGCTTGCAACATGTTATTTCACATTTCAAACAACAGCAAATTGTTTAATCAAACAAGAAAAATAAACACAATGATAAAAAGACATAGTGATCATGTTGGAATTCAGAGTATCAAACACTGACTGGGAAAAACATTTTGAAAATGCATTAGAGGAATCTGAACTGGTGCTCATGACAGCTTTCTGGCTCTGTTTACCTCAGGTGTGATGCCTAGATGTTGTCTTTCACCACAATAAAGGCAGAATAAAAGATACAGAAATGATTGATCATTTGAGCATCAGTAGTCACAGCACAAGTTTGAACTCACAAATTTACAGCAACATTGATGATTTACAACAAGGAGAAGGACACATTTAGTTAAGACAGAAGGGAAAAAACCATTGCTACCATATATAAAGCATGGTGTCACATTAGAGACATTATATTCTTAAAACTAGTAAAATTAGAACACAAAATATATGGATGAACAACAACATTATTTAGAAAATAAAGTTAAAATATCACTCTATAAGAAAATTTATTATAGTAAAAAAAATTAGAGATAGAGGAGTAACAGAATCTACAAATAGAATTTAGACATTTTGAAGCTTAAGGCAGAAACTAAAAAATGTGTTTCCATTGAATATAAGACAAACAGTAAATACTCTTTCACTAAAAAAGAAGTAAAAATAATTTAAGATGCCTTAAGGCTGTACAAGGAAAATCAAACATGAGTAGTAAACACAAAATAACTATAGTACGTAAATATTTCATCCAAGTATTTGTGAAAGTAAAAAAGTGGAATGTCTTAGGTAAGAGTAAAAACAAGCTTTCAGTTTGGATGTTTTAATTTTTTTTTTTTTTTAACGTTTATTGAATTTATTTGAAAGCATGTAACATTCCATATAATCAAGTCAAACTTAACAAAACTAAATTGAATGTTTTAAAATTAAAAAGTCAGATGGGCTTCAGGTATTTTTGACAAACAAATCTTATTGGTCTGATCGAACTATATCATTACGGATTAAAGAAATTAAAAATGCTAAAATAAGAATATTTCCTGAAATCACTTCAAACAGGAAATGACCAGAATAACAACTTTAATTTTAAAGTGCAAGGAGGTGAAATTTTTGTAAGGCTCTCATCTGGTACTGTGGTGAAACGAAAAAAAAAAAAAATCAGGTCCACAGGAAATTTGAACATCACAGCCAATTGAATTTCTTAGTTAATGACATATTTATCTTTAAATTATGTTTTGTTAGCAAAAATAACCTGTCATAAGTGTAGATAAGTTCTGGATTGGTTCCAGGAAAAGAAGAGTGAAATGGCCCAACGGCTAGAGATATCTTGAATGTCAACACAGCTGCACAAGATGTTAAGCCACTGATAGACAGTATTATCCATATAATGATTACAAACATAATACCTTCTTGCTCGATTTAAACACCATGCTTGTCTCTGTAACCAAAATATTCTAGTATAGAGGAATCTTCTTTTATGTTTTGATCATGGATATTAAGATTTGAAAATTGCCTTTGGTCACAGGTTTTCATTCTGCAATGAAAAGGTTTATTTACAAATACAGATTATTTAAGGCAACTGCCAGGATGGATGGATGGATGGATGGATGGATGGATGGATGGATACTTTATTAATCCCAAGGGGAAATTCACATAATCCAACAGCAGTATCCTGGGTTTCACAACTCAGCAAGAAAAAAAAAAAAAAAAAAAGATTAGAGTGTTTGACACTCACAAAGAACAGAAACTATTTCCAGGGATCTAAAGGTATAATGGTAAATGTTAAGGTTCAAGACTATTCCATTAGAGAAGAACCAAACACAAACGACTTGCATGAGAAAGAAGTCACAATAAAGTTCCTTCTCTGAAAAATGGTAACAGAATGCAAACTTTGATTTGCAAAATTAAACCTAAACTTATCAGAAAACATCCTACACAAGATAGCTAAATTGGAGTAATCTGGTCATTAAGTAAATCAAATAAAGCACACATTTGTTTCAGCAACTTCATTAAAACATGGCCTGCTTTGTTACAGTATGGCAGAAAGAAAAGTGTTACTTTAAATGTCAACAGTGTCAAATACATAAGTATAGGGAGTGTATAACGGACCATTGTCGAGAAGGCGCAGATGGAAATGCAAAGGAGGTTGCATAGTCTGTAACTTTATTCTACACTCCACCTTAACAGTGGCAAAGGATACCCCAGGACACATGACATTTCTTCTGTTATGACTCTCTGAAACATGCTTCTTCAATCTGTTGACTATATACATAAACCTGCCACATGAAGCCTTTGTTCATTCTTATACTAGCTATAAAGGTGGACAGACCTGCCTGAAAAACTATTAAAGAAATGATGAGGCTATTGTGCCAAACTTCCTGTCGTTATTACCATATCTTTCTTTTGAAATTCAAGCAACCCTGAAATTAAATTGGAAATTATGACAAGACATCAAAATTTTATCTGCCTCATGCATTTTATATTAACAGTGCTGTTTTCAGCAGGATTCCTGGAACATGACAAACCAGATGGACATCAGATTATTTATCGATTCAATCCAACAGCTCAGTGACCAAGCTCCTCAGCTGCAACTAATATTGGGGAAAAAAGCAAATAAGGTACAATGGATGCTGTGCACCAAAATAAACATTTGGGTCCTCGCAGGTACTGATGCAACTTTGCAATTACTTTGATATTAAAGCTTTTCATCTAGTGTTTGAGCATACCACTGTACATCGCAGCACAAGTGGGCTCACATTTGTAAATAACACATTTCCTCTCTGGGGAGCTCAAAGGGCATACTGCGAACTGGGGAAGTGCTTATTCACTGAATATGAGAGTTATGAAGGAAAAAAATCTTAGTGTGGTACAGAGTTCCTCTGGAAGTGCAAGCCTAGAAGTGCTAGGATTGGAGGTTTGATTGCAACCAGCTCATAACAGAATATGAGTTTGACTTGTGGTGGAAAACAACATATCGGGTATTACACCCACCCTTGCCTACCACTTAACCCACAGACAAACAACCATAGGAATTCCAGTGAACAAATTGTAGGTCACCTTTTCTGTTACTTAATTAAAGCTTTGCCTGCAATTTTAGTTAAACTGGTAAGGTGACAAAAGTAGAAGGATAATCTAGTCAATATCATTGAATGATGCCACAACACCATGCAGTTTCATCCATCCATTATCCAACCCGCTATATCCTAACACAGGGTCATGGGGGTCTGCTGGAGCCAATCCCAGCCAACACAGGGCGCAAAGCAATTTAAACAAAAAAGTTAGCATGGAAAAATTATGTAAAATATTATAAAACTTTGCAGGTAGTCTGAGCACAGTGTAAATGTCTGTAAAGCAAGTCTGGTTGCATTCTGTAACTCTTTGTTTGACAAGCTTTGATGTCAGTTTTTACTTAATTGTCCTTCTCAAAACACACAAAACCTTTTACAGATGTAAGACATACTATGTAATTATAGGTAAAGACATTGAAGAGATGTTTTGAAGTAATACTACAATTTTATATGAGTGGTAGGTATACAGTATGTGCAAGACCTGTCATGAGTTAATCTGGCTTAAGTATAAAAGAGTAAAAACAATAAAAATGTACCTGTAACATGAGATCTGTGCCTTCACCATATTGAATCACCCACTTTTTATTCTAAATAAATGTATGACAGCTTTCTCTCAATTAAAAAATATTTAGGCATTGTTTTGTCAACTTAAGTAATAAAATGAAAATAGAACTTTATTAGTGTATTCCAAACCCAAGCAGACTTTGACCATTGAATGAAACCATGATCCCCAAAGCTTTAAAGTTAAAGTGTTAACCAATGGGTTGAATTGCAGCATATGAAGATCAGTGTTAAAATGAAAACATGTCTCAAAAACCACTGATTTACTATGCTAAAAATGTTTTTATCAGATTTCAGGGCTTCACAAATAAAACTATAAGACTGGAATAAATGAATAATTCTTTCTATTACAGTAGACCCCCGCAAAGTCGCGGTTCAGAGTTCACAGCCTAGGTCGTTCGCGGATTTTTCCTTATACCATAACTAACAATTGTTACCAGAAACAGCAAATATCCTCCGCAATTGTTTACGCTTTTTTCGTGGCAATACTGTACTGTACAGAGAATAGGAAGCAACCGTAGAGGAAATGCACCTGCACCTCTAGCACTGAGCCTAAGCACCAGAAGAAGTTTAAGACACTCCAGGAGAAGGTTGAACTACTGGATTTGCTCCAGGAACTAAAAAGTTATGCTGCAGTAGTGCGCCCTTATGGCATCAATGAAAGCACTGTACACTACATAAAGAAGAAAAAGGCAGCGATCAGGAGTACAATATCAGTAAGTTTCTGTAATAGTGCCAAAAAGGTAATGACCATAAGAAAGAAGAATATCATCAGGATGGAATTGGCCTTGGCATTGTGGATCACCGACTGCAGGAACAAGAACATCCCCTTGGACGGTAACATCATCCGTGAGAAAGCACGGAAATTGTACCAGCAGTTTACTACAGGAGACGATGTAGAAGGCACCGAAGAACCACTACCAGGACCATCAACAGCACCGAAGCCTGAAGATTTTCAAGACAGTAAGGGACGGTTTGATGGTTTTCAGAAACAATTTGATATTAAAAGTATTTCTCTTACATGGAGAGGCAGCATCTGCCGACAAAGAAGCCGCTGAGAAGTACCCCGAGACCTTTAGGCATATCATAGAGGAGAAGGGATACAAGCCTGAACAAGTTTTCAACATAGATCAGACTGGCTTGCTCTGGAAGAAGATGCCATCCAGAACTTACATCATGAAGGACGAGGCCAAAGCTCCATCCAGGGTTTAAGGCACAGAAGGACAGAGTGATATTTATTATGTGTGACAATGCTGCTGGTTACATGATGAAACCAGGCCTCATCTACAAATCAGCGAACCTTAGGGCCCTCAAAAACAAAAATAAAAACCTGCTGCCTGTCCACTGGATGCACAACCCTAAGGCCTGGATTACCAAAATCCTAACTTCAAACTGGTTTTACCAGTGCTTCATCCCTCAAGCCAAGGAATACATCCACGACTTGGGCATGGACTTCAAGGTTTTGCGCATTATGAATAATGCTGGTGGCCACCCTTTGGATTTGTATTATGAGGGAGTTCAACTCCACCTCCCTCATCCAATCTATGGTCCAAGGCGTGATTCGTGCCTTCACGGCTCTTTATACCCGGATTTCTCTCCAATACCTTGTGGATGCAATGGACATGGATGAGAATTTTACATTAAAGGTTTACTGGCATAACTTTACGATCAATATCATTCATTATTGGTGAGTACCCATACATTTTACTGTATTTTTATTAAATTAAATTTAATTTAATTATTATGCATTTACCCTACTTATAACAAAGAAAACGACGAGGCATACAAAAGAAATTGCACTTGCATGAATTACAGTATATATAGCAGTAACATCGGGATTTTACATTCTAGCACTGTGGGAGACATAGCAGTACAGTACTGTACAGTATATGGATTTACCTTTACATTCTTCTTTTTTATGTAATGTATTAAGCTGAGTTTGAAATGAAATGAAAGCGTTTTGGGGGCATATTTAGGGTTTAAACTATAAAAATAGGCATTTATAGGCATTTTTTTTAACCACATCCAAAATTTGCAGGTGCTCTAGAAACGTAACCCCGTGAATTTCAGGGTGTAGTGTATTTATATAATGATACAATAATTCAACACACTTGACGGTTACTAGAAAAAGAGGTTTACTGAAAATTTTCTTTAAAAAAGTATAGCAATCAGTACTGAGCAAAATAAATCATAACATTAAGATACAATGGCCTTTTAGTTAGTATATTCAAGTATCATTAAATACAGATGTTAAAAAGAAAGTTTTTAGAGGGTAATAAAACCTTAACTGTTCCTTCTGAGTAAGGTTGGTTAGCTGAAGGTTGGGAAAAACCATGCTTAGCAGATGGTTGCACAGAAAAAAAGAAAAAGCTTCTTTCTATTTTTTTTTTTGTTATTTCTATATGAATTAACTTATTTTAGTAGCTATCCTTACCTTACTAGTCTGTTAAACTTATAAATGCAGAAAGCTTTTATTTGAGTAATCCTAGCGTACCCATCAATATGGCTTTTTGTATACACTCCTTTAAATGAGCAATCTCTGAATTAATCCAGTCTGACTGAGACCATCACAAAACATAATCACAAACTGGACTTTGCACGATACCTTGGTGAGCTCAGTAAACTGTGCTGTTTTGCTGAAGGACAGATCTTCATATAAAAACATTTTTTTTGGTCTTATCCGTTAAAAGAGATGGATGTCTGAAGTGGAACTCCATTAACAGTGGTGTTCATTTTTCCCTTATTTGTATCATCCCGAGGTATCCTGTATTTACCCAACTCAAGGAGGTTCTATTACAGTATATGCAAGCATATATAAACACGAGCGGTAAGAACAGGGCTCAGAAAAAAAACGGAAAAGAAATCCAAAGCTACACCCAAGTTAAGACAGGCATCAAGTCCAAGGCCAACCTCAAGGTACGGCTTTACAGAGACTGACCTGGAGCAGACAGGTGAAAGCACAGATCTTCTGGGACCCCGGGCCACTGGATCGTCTCCGGTTGAGAGCGAATGTGCAAGTGATGCCGTTTCACAATAGCTTGTCGATTCCAGAAGATCCATTGAAACTGGAAATGGCCTTGCATTCCACGTTTTCATCTATTCCTTGCAAGCCGGGTACATCAGCTGTAACAGAGGTTGTTACTTCCCCTGCGGAGCACAAAGGCCAAAACGATCTGTCCAAACTGAAGGTAACGATCAGTGCAATGGCCACGGCCACCACTCAAGACATAAAGGAGCTCAAGAAAAATATAAAAGAGATATAAATGATATGCTCAAGACAAGCGAGAAGCTGCAGCAGGATATTAAAGACCTGGAGGTACGTGTAAATAATTGCTTTGAGGCAGTCTTTAAAGGTATGCTAGAAAAAAATTGATGAAAAAATTCAGGAAATTGTGTCTTAAGTTTGAGAAAAAACTGAGAGCACTTGGCGATAAGTTAGAAGACGTTAAGCAAACATTCATAACTCAAATTGAAAGAGCTGAACATCTGGCATCTACTGCTGATGGGAAAGCAGCGTCAGCAAATTCCGAATGCAAAAAAGTTGGAGACAGACTTGCTGCACTGGAAGATGGATGCAGAAGGAATAATATTAGTATCAAAGGTCTCCCAGAGAATTGTGAAAGTCCAAACCCAATGAAATTCGTAGCTGAGCTATTCCAGCTAAAATCACTTCAGTACATATGTACTTTGTGAACATGCCCATGTAAATCAAACAGAGAAAGCTCTGCAGTTTACTTGTGACTTTACACTGTAGGAAGATATGGTGGTAAACAATGCTATCTTTTGCCTTTACACCTGGTGCAGCTGCGTTGTTCTTATACAGTATGTGAGTGGACGTTTCTTGCGGGGAGGGCTTCTGTTCTCTTTCTCCGATGTAAAACCTTCATCCTCATCTGAGTTTACCTCTGTTATAGAACGTTTTTATTTGAAAACAGCAGTGTCGGATCATGGGGAGCATGAACACGACTGAAAGAATAAAAATGAATAAATAAATAAATAAATAAAAATCTTTACAAGTACCATACATTTACACCAGCTGTTACAGACTCAAATTAAATGTATGTTTTTATTGTATAATAGTAACAATAAGAGCAGCTCACTACTCAAAACATTCATTTTGGGACACAGCAAGGCTCAAATCCACGACCTGTTGATTATAAGGCAGTAGTTCTTACCACTGTACTACCAAAGCAGTCGTGACAACAAAGTACATTAACCCGATTTCTCTTTCTTCGGTTATAGTCTTGAATAAAAGCGCACTTGTTCTGTTATACATGTACCTATTGTGAAAGTGCTTATTTGATATTTGGACTTCAGTCTTCACACATTATGCACTGTGATGGATGGGCACTGTGTCCAATCTGTGTTAGGTTAGGCACATATATAGCTCCTTTTTATATCGCTTCATGTCAAAATTTTGTCGTTAGTACTAATACATGAAAAAAGTTTGTCTTTTAGGTATGTGTTCAACAGTTCTTGCATTTCCTGCCATCCTACACTTACATACATCTTTGTAGACACGGAGCACACATGAAATGCATGTGTTCCAAATAACGATATATTATTTACCCTAGACAGCGTCAGCTACCTCTCTCCCAGATAAACAAGGCTTGAGCTGGAAGAGCTTTTTGCCATTTCTGCAGCGTTGGGGGTTGGGAATAGCAGGCTGCTTGATGTGTCTGCTTATCAACACATTTACAACACAAAAGACGCTGACAGAGATGTGCAAATGGATTTAAGGTGGGCCGGGATTACGAGTTTTTTCGTAGGCTTTTGTAATTCTAGTGTTAACACTACAATTATCAGAGCCTATGAAAAAACCCATAGATCCAGCCCACCTTAAATCCGTTTGCACCTCTCTGCCAGCGTCCTTTGTCCTGTAAATGTGTCAATAAAGACAAGCAGCAAGCAGCCGGCTATTCCATCCCCTCACCGACTTAGAACGTGCACAAACTTCTCCCAGCTCACGCCTTGATTGATTATCTGGGAGTGAAGTGGAGTTTTAGAGTGGAAATAATAGATCGGGTGTGAATTAATGCTGGCACTGTTACTTAGAGTCAGATCAGGCGGGGCGGTAACAGCGGCAGCATAAATTCACACCCGATCTGACGCTGTTCGTTTTCAAATAATATTGCATTAGTGTGATGATGTTTTCACATATATTGTCTCTTTCTTTCAGGTGTGTAATAGAAACCACAGCATAGAGAGAAGTGTGAGCATTGCAACAGGTACACATGTTGTAAATGTAGGAAGGACAATCCTTGAGTGTGTGTGAACTATTAACATTTGAATCTGATGATTGCATATAGCGCTGAACTTACTGCTCTGTACTATTCTGCCCTCTGCATGTCTTGGAGTACAAAAGAAACAGCATACAGCAACATGTGGGGACTGACAAGATCGGGGGAAAAAAAAACACGTGGTCACTGATTACAAACCACAAGATGTTATGCGAATGAATATGAATAATATAAATAATGTATCTGTGCCACAAAGTTTTCCGAAATGTACTATACAGGTCATAAAACGAATAATTCCAAATATCATATGTCTATGTCTCTGGTTTTTTTTTTTGACATCATAGACCATAAGGTGCATACTAATTCATCGTGAGCAGGAACACTCAATAAAACTGAATAAAAAAAAAATCAAGTGATGGTGAGATACGAAGAAGGCAGATTCGCCAGCGTCTGTGTGTCAGCTTTTATCCCTCCAAAGGAGAGAATGTCCAGTTCCATTGTCTCAAAACATCACTCACATCTCCAGTTATTCCCAGTTTCAAATAAAAACTAACAGCGTCAGATCCCTGGGTGGGGGTAGTATGTATCGTGATTTAGAGAGAATAAAAGTGAAAAAAAACAGTAACTTTTACAAGTCCTATAAATGTACACCGTGTGTCAAGCAGCACAGGCAGTAAACAGCCTGCTACCCCACCCCCCCAACGATACCGCTCAAGTCGCACAGAAGATACTCAGAGCTCAAGTCTGTTAATCTGGGTTTGAGGTGCCTGAAATTGTAGAGGGTAAATAATATATCGTCATTTGGAATACATACATTTCATATGTGTTCCATGTCGACCTATGTTCCACAACGATCTATGTAAATGTAGGATGACAGGAAATGCAAGACAGGAATTGTTGAACACAAAACTAAAACAGAAACATTTTTCATGTTTTAGTAACAATTGACAAAATGTAGACATGAACTGTATAATGTGTGAAGACTCAAGTCCAAATATCAAATAAACACTTTCACAAAAGGTATAAGTACTGTATAACAAAACAAATGCACTTTTATTCAAGAATATTACTGAAGAAAAAGAAATCAGGTTAGGGTAAAATGCTGACACAACCTCTTGGGTGGTGCAGAGGTAAGAACTGTTGACTCACACTCAAGAGGTTGTGGTTTCAATTCCGGGCTCTTCCAAGATTTACCGTTCTGAGTAGTGAGCTGCTCTTATTGTTACTATTATAAAATAAAAACATACATTTGATTAATTTGAGTCTGTAACAGCCGGTGTATATTTATGGTACTTGTAAACATTATATGTTACTTATATAAAAGCCAGATCAAATGTTATTTATCTCTTTACTTTGATTTATTTACTTATCTTCCTACAGTGTAAAGTCACAAGTAGACAGCAGAGCTTCCTGTGTTTGATCGACATGGGCACACTGACAAAGTACATGTGCAATGCCCTCCTTATTCAGGAAAATATCCCGGTCATCTCGCTGGAGAAAGACTTTCCAAGACTAAGGTTGTAAAGCTTATGAACCGTTTCTGGACAAAGGGAGAACCATAACAACAGTTGCGTAAAGTGCGACAGGAGCTTCCACCTGCAGCTAAAGTCATTCGCATACTGAAGTAGTATTGTGCTTTGTGAACAGAAAATGGTAAGTTATCGTTCAGATAAAATACCCCTATTTTTTTCCTTTCGATGTTATATTGCAAAAAATCTTTTGTTTCTGTCCTTACATGACCATGAGTTTTGGGGGGAGAATGGCAGAAAAATCACTTTTACAAAAATAATTTAAGATTTATTTGATACTGTAGCATATCTCACTTTGAGTTTAGCGGGATTGTTACGTCCTTGTTAAGCAGTGGTATTCCACTAGCTGAAAGATTACACATTTCCAATATAGGAATGGCAAGAAGGGAAGACTTTGGCCCAGCATGGCAGATGAGGCAATAGGACCACCCAGAAGTGAACAATAGGCTGTTAGACACCACCTCCTGGCAGGAAGGACTGGACAGCAGGCAGATGGACACCACCTAGCTTAGGCAGACTGTCTGAAACAAACATATAAGTCAGTTTGGGAAGATGACAGTCACCTTAGCGTAGTTTGGATCATTTGGTGTCCCTGGCTTTTCTATGCACACTGATAGCGAGGGAATATTGGCCTACTCTGATAGTGAAGCAGGCTATACCACAGGCAGAAGGCTTCCTTCTGGCATCAAGGCGAAAGGCAGTATAGTGCTTTGTCCTGGGAATGTGGCGCAGAGCAAATGACAGACTACCTCCTGTTAGTATGCTTCTTGAACACTTTGGGATGACCATTGCTATCTTTGGACACTCTGAGGATCATCTGAATCTTTGGACACTTTTGGAGGATGCATTGGAACCTCTGACAAAGTTGGAAGTTTTTCTGTGCTCTCAGCAGACTTTGTAAGCTTGTTGGTGCTCTTGGCAAATCTTGAAGCAACATTTGGTGGCCCAGTGTTTATCACAGATTTGGGTATCTTATAACATGAGTAAAAACAAGTTGAAGAGATGAGATCGAAGACCTAGGGTTGGATGGACTGATAAGGGTGGCAAAAGTTAGAGGCAGCGATAGAGTTGAAGCAGTGGCAAAACACAGGAGACTTACCAAAAACCACAGCTTTGTTGGACTCAGCATCACCTCCATTTCCTGTTTTTATAATGGCAGAGGTGCTGATAGAAGGCTTCGCTTTCCATTGGGTATTAACGGCCTTTACCAAATATTTATCCAATTTATTCAATACTAGCAGAATACCCGCGCTTCGCAGCGGAGAAGTAGTGTGTTAAAGAAGTTATGAAAAAGAAAAGGAAATATTTTAAAAATAACGTAACATGATTGTTAATGTAATTGTTTTGTCATTGATATGAGTGTTCTCCAACTTCCCATGTAGGTAGAAGGCTGAAATTTAGCAGGCTCATTCCTTACAGCTTCCTTACAAAAGTTGGGCAGGTTTCA
>JANRMT010062837.1:25749198-25775917 GCA_026402145.1 Polypterus bichir lapradei | reverse complement strand
CTTCTTTAACACACTACTTCTCCGCTGCGAAGCGCGGGTATTCTGCTAGTGCAAATATAAGTCTCACAACAGCAAATGGGAAAAATCTTACCTGAAAAGTGTTTACTTACAAAGTCAACTTTAAGCAGTTTGTATAAATGAATGTATCCTGAATTGTCCCACTTTTCATTAATTCATGTCTGCATTGTATATCAAGCTTTTCATTATTTGTGTATTTCTATCTATTTTATAGTGACTTTCATTTCTAATTGTCCATCATTTATATAAAGCCTTTCATCATTTATTGTACCACGCCTTTCATATAACTGTATAACTTAGTATGTGTCCCAAGAGTCAATACTGTTGTAAACTGCGTTCTGAACTTTTCAAAGTAAGGAAGACAAACGTTTTGAGGTAAGGTAGGTCTGCTCACTAATCAAGGGGCTGGAGAATGACAAAATGTTGCATATTGATTAGTAACAGGCAAGTAATAGTTTCATTGTACTCTATATACAGGATGATAATGACCCTATAAACCTGTAATGTAGCACTGATATAATAATGGATGAGTTACATTTTTTTAGTATTGACTTTAAGCAGTATATATTTTAAGTTTCTGATCAGAAAATAGAAGTAAATGAATTTAGTATATGCAAATGTTTAGATGAATCAGATAGCTCCCCAAACCAATAACTTTTAAAAAGTACCCATTCCTGACACCATCTTATAACACTGAGGTACAACCCCCCGACCACAAAAGACGACATTTAGGCCCTATCTACTGTATAACTGTTAATATTAAGTTGAACTTTATTATGTGTTAGACATACTTTTATGTAATATCAATAGGTATTTATTTCACCACTGTATGCAGCTAATATTGTTTACAAAGAATATATAATTTAGGAATTACATATATTTCTAACAGTATACAATTACAATTACAAATTAAATGAAACTATTCCTTATCAACACTTTTTTTTTGATAAAATGTTTATATCGCACATTAAAATAAAAACTTTTTTCTAAGAAGATTTCAGCATGTAACATATATGTATATATGTATACATAATGTTTACTACCATGTCAACAATAGATAGATAGATAGATAGATAGATAGATAGATAGATAGATAGATAGATACTTTATTAATCCCAAGGGGAAATTCACATAATCCAACAGCAGTTTACTGATACAAAAAAAAATTAACGAGAAATAAAAATGCATATAAAAGCAAAAAATAACTCTGAATAATGTTAGCGTTTACTCCCCCAGGTGGAATTGAAGAGTCGCATAGTGTGGGGGAGGAACGATCTCCTCAGTCCGTCAGTGGAGCAAGACAGTGACAGCAGTCTGTCGCTGAAGCTGCTCCTCTGCCTGGAGATGACACTGTTTAGTGGATGCAGTGGATTCTTCATGATTTTTTTTTTTTTATTAATTTTATTGCACTCCATACAAAGCAATCAAGTTTTTACAAAAAGAAAAATAGAGTCACGAACAAATCGATCCCCACCCTTGAGAGAGAGAGAGAGCAAGCCAAACGGCATAAAAATTTTACAGCTTTTAAAACATACCTAAATTAATAAATTCTCTATGCTTCATGAACTTATTTTTAAAATATTACTGATTAGATCCTGCCATGTTTTGAAAAAGGTCTGTACGGATCCTCTAACTGAGTATTTGATTTTTTCCAATTTCAAATAATATAACACATCGGTTTCCCACTGACTTAAAAGAGGAGAGTTTGGGTTCTTCCAGTTTATCAGAATAAGTCTGCGTGCCAAAAGTGTAGTGAATGCAATCACAATTTGTTTGTCTTTCTCCACTTTAAGCCCCTCTGGAAGAACCCCAAACACAGCTGTTAATGGTTTAGGAGGGATTGTGAGTCCAAGGCTATCTGAAAGGTAATTAAAAATTTTTGTCCAGAATAATGTTAATTTGTTGCAGTTCCAGAACATTTGACCTAGTGAGGCTGGGACTTGGTTGCAACGTTCACAGGTTGGATCATGCCCTGGAAACATTTTGGAGAGTTTTAGTCGAGACAGATGTGCTCGATATATAATTTTGAGCTGTATAATTGTATGCTTTGCGTATATGGAGCTCGAGTGAATTCTCTGCATTGCTGCTTTCCACTCCTTTTCTGATATATTAATTGAGAGATCTTTTTCCCAGTGTCCTCTTGGATCTTTGAAAGGGAGGGATTGTAAAATGATTTTATATACTGTAGAGATGGAGTCTAAGTCCTTGAGATTGAGCAATATTTTTTCCAGCATGGATGAGGGTAGAAGATGAGGAAAATCTGGAAGGTTCTGTTTAACAAAGTTCCTGATTTGAAGATAGTGAAAGAAATGTGTAGCTGGAATGTTAAATTTGGAATGTAATTGTTCATAGGAAGCAAAGACGTTGTCTATATAAAGATCTCTAAGCAAGTTAATTCCAAATTTTTTCCAGATATTAAAAACTGCATGTGTTTGTGAAGGTTGAAAGAGGTGGTATTCTTGCAGAGGTGCCACAGATAGAAGCTTCTCCGTCTTAGAATGCTTTCTACATTGGTTCCAGATTCTAAGTGAGTGGAGCACAATTGAGTTATTTGTATATTGCCGATAGCATGTGTTTATTGGAGCACAGAGCAAGGAATACAAAGAAGTACTGCAGGATTTTACTTCTATTGCGGTCCAAGCCTGTGTATGTTCTTCTATTTGTGTCCAGGTTCTTATCGCCTGTATATTTGCTGCCCAGTAATAAAACTGGAAGTTAGGTAGAGCCATGCCGCCTTCTTCCTTTTGTCTTTGTAAGGTCGCTCTTTTGATGCGTGGATGTTTTGAATTCCAAATAAATGAGGTTATTGTTGAATCTAATTGCCTAAAGAATGATTTATTAATGTATATTGGGATGTTTTGAAATAAAAAAAAGGAGTTTAGGAAGAATATTCATCTTAACAGTGTTAATTCTTCCAGCTAGTGTGAGATGAAGGGTTGACCATCTATGCAAGTCTTGTTTAATTTTTTCCATGCAGACAGCGAAATTTTGTTGACAAAGAGCTTTATGTTTACTTGTGATGTTTACCCCGAGGTATTTAAACTGTTCTGCAATGATAAAAGGTAGGGTATCTAAACCAATATTATATGCTTGAGAATTCACTGGAAAGAGTACACTTTTATTCAGATTAATTCTGAGACCAGAGATCTTTTGAAATTCTGTGAGTGCTGCTAAGACTGCAGGCACAGAATTTTCTGGGTCTGATATATACAGTACCATGTCATCTGCATATACTGTAGATCCCGGAATACAAGCCAACCCGGTATATTAGCCGATCCCCTTCTCTACCTACTAAATTACATGTATTTGCCGATGACCGGTATTTAAGCCGACCCCCTTCTCCAAGCAAAATTTTCTAAATTTCCTTAAAAGTGTCTCTTCGGGTATATTTATAATGTTTATCGGTGAGAATTTGAGACTGCCAGCATTTTTGATGGAAACCAGGAAGTGATTGCTGAGAAGTTTGGTAAAATGGAACCTTTGTGTTGAAACTATATACGCAAATACAGCATCGGCGGGTGGATTTCCGGAGACTTGTTATAAATTTGATTAACTTAAATACTCAATACAGTGGACCCTTGACTTACGAACTTAATTAGTTCGCAAAGGCTAACCCATAATGCGTTCTGAACCTCCCACTGCAACACTTACTTAACCTTTTCATAATAAAAAAACCACCAATAATTTTTCTAATGTACTAACCAAAAAGTTATAAAAAGTGCCTAGCCTACTTCGATTAGGCTAGGAGCATGGCGGCGCGCATGGTCGCAGAGGATCAAGGCTCTCCTTTTCAGTGCACTTTTTTGTTGTTTTTGTACTTTTTTTTTGTCCTTGTTTGTGCACGATCGGTTCGGCGAACATCCGCTACACCATTCAGAACCTTATAGACATCGGTGTCCAGAGCCAGACATCTGTTTTGAGTGTTTTTCATCACACGCACAACATCCCAGACAACATAGCGAGACCAGCGGGCTCTCCGTGGTTTGTTGTCGGGTCTAGGAGACGACACAGATGGAGGAGGGAAAGAAAGCAGAAGCGGGGCCGCAAATACGGCGTTATGCTAAGGCTAAAAAACCACCATCCAAGCCCTATACAGAACTTTTTTCTGCACTGAAGGAGCTGCTTTTAATCTCATTGTAGATGCGTATAGTGACAGTAAAAGGCATTCTATTCTAGAAACAATTTCATACTATACTCACCATTTAATTTGACATCTTTGGGCTGCAGGAAGGGAGGAGGAGGAGATATTTCCACACAATGTCCATCTTCGTTTCGAAATTACATCCACAAACACATGTATCTGGGCTCCGACTGACGCTACTAACGCTTTCGGTTGTTTGTTTACAAACGCGCAAGCAGATACACGTGACCGCATCCATTTCGTAAAGCAAGATGTGGATCGTAAATCAAAATAAAAAATTCTATTTTAAACTTCCCGATAAATTATTATAAATTTTATTAATAAAATCAACAACTAAAACACTTTTTTGAATAAATTCTTTATTTAATTTAAAAGTACCGGCATGCAAAGTTACTTCTTCATCTGAAAGATGGCTCTGTGGTTTCGTCATTATTTACTTCCGTATTCATCGGCAAAACCGGCATTGCGCTGGAAATCTTGAATCTGAAATGATACTCGTTGTATAAACCGACCCCCAAACTCCAAGCCAGAAATCTAGGACGAAATTCTCGGCTTGTATTCCGGGATCTACGGTAATGAGATTTTCTGTTCCAGTCCTTCTCTGCTAATCCACTTTATCTGATCAGTATTTCGACAATGTATTGCCAGTGGTTCAATAGCAATCGCAAACAGAAGCGGTGACAAGGGGCATCCTTGTCTAGTGCCACGTTCTAGTTTAAAGTAGTCTGAGCATATGTTGTTGATGCAAACTGAAGCTTCTGGGTTAGTATAAAGTAATTTAATCCATGCACAAATGTTTGGGCCAAACCCAAACTTCTCCAATGTAGTAAAAAGGTATTTCCATTCAATCATGTTGAATGCTTTTTCTGCATCCAATGATAATAATATTTCTGGGGTGTTTGATTTAGTTGGTGAGTATATTACATTAAACAGGCGTCAAAGATTTGAAGATAAGTGCCGGCCCCTAATAAATCCAGTTTGGTCTTGTGATATTACCGAGGGGAGCATTTTCTCCATCCTTCTGGCTAAGATTTTAGAGAGTATTTTAACGTCGTTATTCAGAAGTGAAATTGGTCTGTATGATGCACATTGTAATAAGTCCTTATTTTGTTTTGGAAAGACAGTGATTAGAGCTTGGCGAAAGGTTTGTGGAAGAGATTGGTTATCTCTGGCTTCTGTAAATGTTGCTAATAGTAGGGGAGCTAGCTGAGCGGAGAATTTCTTGTAAAATTTTGCAGGGTAGCCATCAGGGCCTGCTGCTTTCCCACCTTGGAGTGACTTTATAGCATCTAGTAATTCTGATAACGCCAGAGGTTTATCAAGTTCCTCCGCACTAAAAGCGTCTATTTGTGGTATCTGTAATGTATCTAGAAATGATTGTGTATTGTCTTCTTTAAACTCAGTAGTATATAGGGATTTATAGTAGTCTCTGAAAGTGTGCATTATATTTTTGTGTTCGACGATTCTTCATGATTGACAGGAGTTTGCTTAGTGCCCGTCTCTCTGCCACAGATGTTAAACTGTCCAGCTTTATTCCTACAATAGAGCCTGCCTTCCTAACAAGTTTGTCCAGGCGTGAGACGTCCTTCTTCTTTATGCTGCCTCCGCACCACCGCGTAGAAAAGGGCACTCGCCACAACCGCCTGGTAGAACATCTGCAGCATCTTATTCCAACCTTCTAAGGAAGTATAGTCTGCTCTGACCTTTCTTACACAGAGCACCAGAATTGGCAGACCAGTCCAATTTGTCATCCAGCTGCACTCCCAGGTGTTTATAGGTCTGCACCCTCTGCACACAGTCTCCTCTGATGATCATGGGGTCAATGAGGGGCCTGGGCCTCCTAAAATCCACCACCAGTTCCTTGGTCTTGCTGGTGTTTAGGTGTAAGTGGTTTGAGTCGCACCATTTAATAAAGTCTTTGATTAGCTTCCTGTACTCCTCCTCCTGCCCACTCCTGATGCAGCCTACAATAGCAGTGTCATCAGAGAACTTTTGCACGTGGCAGGACTCCGAATCATACTGTAAGTCTGATGTATATAGGCTGAACAGGACCAGAGAAAGTACAGTCCCCTGCGGTGCACCTGTGTTGCTGACCACAATGTCAGACCTGCAGTTCCCAAGACGCACATACTGAGGTCTGTCTGTAAGATAGTCCACGATCCATGCCACGAGGTGTGAATCTACTCCCATCTCAGTCAGCTTGTTCCTATGGAGCAGAGGTTGGATGGTGTTGAAGGCGCTAGAGAAGTCCAAAAACATAATTCTTACACCACCACTGCCTCTGTCCAGGTGGGAGAGGGATCGGTGTAGCATATAGATGATGGCATCCTCCGCTTCCACCTTCTCCTGGTGTGCGAACTGCAGAGGGTCAAGGGCGTGGTGGACCTGTGGCTTCAGGTGGTGAAGCAGCAGCCGCTCCATGGTCTTCATCACATGTGACGTCAAAGCAACAGGCCGGAAGTCATTCAGCTTACTAGGATGTGATACCTTTGGGACTGGGGTGATACAAGATGTTTTCCAAAGCCTCGGGACTCTCCCCTGTTCCAGGCTTAGGTTGAAGATGCGCTGTAGAGGATGCACTATAGACCTTGCATGTAATAAAATAAGCATTTATTTTATGTTGTAATGTCTGGAAACATAAAAACATCTTTAGGTTTAATATTTAAATTTTCCATTGTTGTATTCTGTATTTGGAAATTTTAATTGATTACATTACAAAATGTTCCTAAAGAAATAAGAACCATCACTGTCTCTAACTATCCTGCATTGTTCTTTATTAACTCGCATTTATTAGCCTGACTTGCTCGTTTACTTATTTAGCTGGCAGTTTAAAATTAAAATCATAAGTACAGTATAATTAATATTCTATTACTTTCTCTGTTCCTTCTCTGACATACTGCCATGATAACTGGGTTATCTATTCCAGATATGTTCCAAATGAAAAATAAAATAATTATTACAAGTGTGTGTAAATATAAAACAATGTTGCACTTATATGTATATCTTTTAGTCTTTCTTTTGTTGGTATTGTATTATTTTCACTTTTCTGATTGTGTACATGATAAACTTTTATTTTTTTTCATTTTATTCATCACATAGAGATGATATATTTTACTTAAACACTTTTCATCATCACTGGATATTCTCTACATGTAATCTTCATTCTCCTATTTAATTCATATGTTGACTGAAATTACTAGATGAAAAAGATAGCAGCAAATCATTTCAAAGTTGTGCCTCTTGTATTAAAGCATACATGTACCAAAATATGCTGATAATTATGTAGTATTGAGTAAAAGTTGTGATTTTCTTTCAAAAGCAGCAGTTTGCCAGGAATTATGTTAATTGGACAGTGTTCAACATTATCTGCATTAAAAGTACGTTTAGCATAGAAAAGCATCATTAGTCAACTATCTGTGTGCTATTATATGTTCACTTTCCAGTCAAATGGTTTAACACCCACACATCAAACTTTCTGGTGTGCTTAAAAGTCAAATTATGTTTTATTTGGTTTCCTATATTCTTACACAACAAAAGATTCTATACATAAATGCACTTTTGATACATTTTTATTTAAATGCAGGTATTAAAATGGATGTCCCCAAGATATAATCGACTCTATTGAAAAAAATATAAAGTGGTTTCAAGCAATGCCTTAAAGCAATATGATTAATGTACCATTACAAGATGATATATATGCTTATAGATTGCAGTTTAAATTGCAGGCTCCGCTTTAAGACTTATGGTTTGTCTGAGATCCCTGAACATTTTATTTCAAGATCACAGAGGGATAAAGACTCCTCTTTTCATCTTCATGAAGATTTGATGAAAAAGCAGAATAACCGCAGACACTGAGCTGAAATTAAGTGCAAAGAACAAAATATATCATTTGTCACTGAACCTTATGAAAAGACTTTCTAGAGTAGGCTTTTTACAATAAAGCTCTAATGTATCATTTTATGCCATCGGTGCTCACTGGCTTTGGTTTTATTACTACTTTCAAAATGCAATGGTTTTATTGATATTATTATATATGCAAATTGGTGTTATAAAAGTTATGTCTTTAAAAATGAAGAAAAACACTGTAGTGAGTACATTATATTAAACATAGTGAGGATGATTTTTATCATTCAGTTTAGTAATTTTTTAGTAATTATTTTAGTACCAATTTGGTCATTTAAAATAAAATGTCAAGGACATTGCATAGCAATGTATAGCTATTGACCTGTAAAATATAATGACTGAAATTCAAATGGGAACAACAGCATATATAAAAGTTTATCTCAGGAAAGATACACATGTGCATCCATATTACTTGAATTCAACTGACATACCAAATAAGTACTGAAATCTACATAAAACAGTCTTGATCACTTAGTCATCGCATGTATAATTTAAGTTTAGCAGTTTAGTCTGTTCTTATGTAGTGTCTTACTGCACATATTGACAAGTATGACAGAACAACATTAAATCACAAGACACCATGAAAATTATCCACAGAAATCTGTACAAATATATCTTTAAATAAATGCTATGCTACCATACCATTTTAAAAGAGTTTTGCTTTCCAAAATTAATCAGAAGAGCTGACGCCTTAACATTCTTCCAAGACTGCTTTAATAGGGAGAAAAATGGCAGCTGTAAATTCACAGCATGACTCATGTGGCCATGTCCCTTGATGTCATGATGTTGCATGCCCAGAAATAAAGTGAGATTTCCAGGCAATGAAAACAGCTAGATAATAAAAGATAAAAATACATAAAATATTGCACAAATGATGTCAATCAGAGCAGTTGTTAGCCACTGCATAATCAATATATCTTGCAACAGGAAAGAGCCCATGTAGCTGCTCTGCACATTCAACAAAACTCATATGAAAAACTGAATAAAAAAATGAAAGGGAAGTACACAGGGAGAACATAAAATACAAATAAAGAGAGGTAAAACATCTAACTGCTGCTCCAATGAGCCTGACTAAAGATGTCCTAAGCACCTGCCGAGAGGTGAATTGGTTCTTACTAGTCTAGTACCAAAACAGCTTGCCTTTTCATCTTGTTTCTTTCTGTCTTAATTAGATGTTGGCCTCTCTACTTCCCACCAGATGAGCATCTGTCACATTATCCTCTCAACACTGCACATAAAACTACCTTTGGCATGGAGGCAACATTAATTTACTTTGAGGGTTACGTCCAGCTAAGTTCCATAATTCCATATTTCTGCGGTGAGAGGCAGCATTCAAATTACTCCAACAGTACTAGGATAAAATTTCCATTTTTGGGTGCTGGTATTTCTGCACCTCTGAGCTTTCCATTAGCCTTAAAAGGCCAGGTCACCTTGGCAGTACCCCAACTGCGTGCACTACATTGTGACACTCTAGGTTGGCTTCACCGTCACTGGTAGCTTGAACTCAGATCAGTCGGTAATGAAACATAGGATGAGCCAGGCAAATTAGGATACACACATTCAATAAGAGGTAGGTGAAAAGTGCTTTAATGTTTTATGTCACCAAGAAGATCAAACAAGGGTGCAAACAGTGCAGGGCTCTTCATAATGAATATATATGGTAAGTAAGCCATAAAAATGAGGTAAATTGTGGAGATTAAAACAATCAATCGATAATCCCATTAGAATGAGGTTAAACTTCAGAGACAGACATGAGAACCAGACATGCAACTCTCTAAAATCCCGGCATCTCCTCTGCTTGTTCCAGGTGCAGTCAACCTTTTGATCCCATGTTCGAGTTACCACTGCCAGTCCCTTGCCATCTACATGACACCACACTGAGCCTCACTCATGTCTCCCTCTGCCAGTACTTCGGCATATTAAGGGAGACACAGCACAACAGCGCTTCTCCTACTCCCCTGCATTGCTTAGTGGCAGCGTCTCTTCTCCTGCCCCATTCTCAAGCACAGGCCTGCCACTCACTGCTTCTGAGTTATACACCCTACTGCCTCTTCTTTTTTCTCTCTTCTAACCTCTGTTCTCTTTTCTCTTTTTCTCTGGCTCTTTACTCAGGCTCCCTTTACTACTAGTGAGTGCAAGCACTCCACTTAACGAGTCACGGAGCATCAATGAGAAACAGTTTAGTTAACTTCATGGGCATGCAACAAACAATCAACTTGCTGCCCCCACTGAACTCCAAGTAATCACTCAGCGGACTGTCACACCAATAAACCCTGGCATTTTTTAATTATTTATTTAAAATGGCACAATTGCAATGGGCAGCGCTATACCACATACCTCCCCCCACAAACCACCAGATGCAAGGGAAGGCTACACACTCTCCAACCAACTCGGTACAACTGGCGGTCAAGGTCTGTGCAAGCTAACACCAGTAAAAAAAAAAAAAAAAAACAAAACAATCTCCTAAAATACAAACTTATACAACACTTATACAAACCCATGTCCCCTAGTAAAAACAGGGTATTGAGATTAATAAGAACAAACACAGTCAATATATAGTGTGAGATATGGCCGGCCATTCATCCCGGCCAATACCCCCAGGCCGCCAGATGGAGCCCTCCTTGCAGCATAGAGGTGCCCCGAATGCCAGCAGGGAATTATGGACAGTGGGATTATAATGTACAGCCCTGCGGGATACCAAGGGGGCTGCCAAGAGTCGCTGCAGGGAGGCCCAGGAATTTATATTTCCCGTATAGCCCGGAAGTATTTCCAAGTCACGGGAACGGAAGAAATGATATACTTCCGGGCTGAAGAAAAAGAGAAGTTTTTACCTGACCCGGAAGTGTTGGATAATCACATGGACTGCGGGCTCAGAAACACTTCCGGGTCAAGGACTATAAAGGACTGTGGGAGATCCCAGACAGACAAGCTGAGTTGGGAGGCAGGGTGGCTAAGCATCTGGGAGACTGGAAGATTGTTTATTTGATTATTAGTTATTGTTATTGAGTATAGTGGAGTGGTGGTGCTTTGCGCACTTTATTATTATAATAAATATTCATCTTTGGACTTTTACCTGGTATCTGACGTGTGGTCTGAGGGTACAAGGGAGCGAGAGAGCCCTAATCTGTCACAATAGTCATTAAAAGTTCATTATTTAAACAAGTCCTTCCAGTCCTCTGGCTTGGGTGCTCGGGTTTCGTAAAATCAGTCAGGCAAGTAATTCTCTTGCTGTATATCCATCCATCATCGCCCCTCACTGCTACTGAACAACCCTAGTAGAAGTGGGAATTTAAGGTACATTCTGTTGGAAGATATGTATGGACATGGATATGTGTGCATGGGTAACCTGTGCAGGTGGGTAAGCTTATGGTGTCCTGGATAATGGACTGTTTGGCAGACTGCAGTTTGTGCAACTGAAGGACTGTGTTTCTGATATACATGTGAACAACACTGAAGCAGCAAAAGGAACAGTCCTGTCTTGTTTTCTCTTCACCCTGAACACCTTAGACTATAAATATAACACCATGTCATGTCACTTGCTGAATTTCTCAAATGATTCTGCACTTATGAGTTGTATTGATAATGGAGATGAGACAGAGTATAGGAGTCATGTGGAGAACTTTGTTTCTTGGTGCTTAAAGAATTTTCTGCAACTTAATATCAGCAACTGGTTATTAACTTTTGCTGCAGCAAAGAGCATATATTTGTGGTCACAAATTAGGTATTGAATGTAGAGGTGGTGCACTCCTGCAAGTACTCAGGCATCCACATCAATTATAAGTTGGACCTGTCTTGGAACACAGAGGAACTAAATAAGAAAAGGGAAGAGCATTTTTTTTTATTCTTGGGAGACAGTGTTCCATTAAAGTGGGTAGTGACATTATTCACATCTTGTATAAGTCTGTGCAAATTTCTACACTGTGGTTTTCTGGGGTGGTAACATCACTTCAAAAGAGGCCTATTGAATCAACAATCTAATTAAAAACAGCAGGCTCAGTTATGGAATGGACTGCGGACAGCCTGGAGGTACAGTAGCAGCAAAGAAGAGAATTAAAACAAAATCGAGTCCCATTAAGAACAATGCTGCATGTTCTCTCTCTAACACACTAACAATGAGTTCTTCAAGCCAACAATTTATTCAGCAAAAGTGTGTCAATAAATGTTACTGTGGCTCCATTATACCAACAGCAATACACCTGCACAATACTTCACTGTGACTGTCAAGTCTGAAGTTTTCGTTCTTTTTAATTTATTTTTTTTTTTAATAGTCATGCTAATGTGTGTTCTGACAGTAGTGTGTGTATAAATATTGTCACACATATACAAATAAGAGGAAGCTGAGTGGACCGAAAGAAGTTTATTTCACGCCAGGCCAGGGTGTGGCGGGGTGTGCTAAAATTTGCTCTGGCTTCTCTGCAGACCAAATATGGGAAAACCTGCATGATTTCTCTTCAAAGGCATCACTTCCTGTTCTGGCTCTCCGAAAGACGTCACTTCTGGTTCCGGCGTCCAAGATGAGATCACTTGGTCTACAAAGACGACATTTTGTCTTTAGAAATCAGTTCATACTGAGAACTTGAACTGTGCACATCAGTGCAACCAGTAAAAAAACTTTTTGCAGCCAGGGATAATATATGGTGGCCAAAGCTGATTTATTTCACAGTATTTATGTATATATTTATAAATATGTATGTATTTATTTATTTAACTTCAATAAAAATGCATATTTCCCCCCGGGACAAATTAAGTTCTATTTATCTATTGTGAAAAAATTGGACAGACACAGAAAGAGGTTTGGGGGCAGCCGCCTATATACTTGAATTAGGCTGCCAAAGATGAAGGTTTGGTTCTATGAACAATAGGTCTCAACAGACTTCAGTCCAACAAACAGAACAAAAATGAAAGGCAAACATGGTGGTTTTAAAGCCGGACAGGCAGTGTCATTATTGGGGCTGGACAAGGAAGTGTCGTTATTGGGACCAGAACTGGAAGTGACGTCATTGGGGCCGGAACCGAATGTAATGTCCTCAGGGTTGGAAACAGATGTGACGTCTTCGAGTCCAGGCAAAATATCCCGTGGTTGGTCTGCTGACGAAAAAGACCCTCTGGTCTGGCACGGAATTATCCCTTTGTGAGCACTTTAGCTACCTCCCATGCTCACGTGTATGACACTATTTCCAATCAAATGCAATCATGATGCTGCCAACCTTCAATGACTGGTAGAGCAGCCTCGCACCTGTTGCATCCAGACACTTCCACCTGCATTTGATGAATCCTATGGTGCACTCCACAACTAAGCGTGCAAGGGCTTACACAGCATTGTAGCACCCCTCCTCTGCACTGTGGGGTTTGGAGAAAGATGTAATGCAGCAATGTCTAAGCGGGTATTCATTATCACCGTGTACATGCAATGACATGACTGCTGTTACAATGAACAGTATAGGCCATATGAAAAACTGAGGGTCCAGCTAGGTACTGTACCTTACCAACAAGTCAGACACCAGGTTCAGAGTGTCATCTGATCAATGCTACTTTGCTTAAAAATAAAAAAAATCATGGGCTGATCCAGGCCAGCCCAGCCAAAACATTTGTCACCTGACAATGACAATCTTCCACCTCAGTCTTACTACACTAATCAGTGTAACTCTTTAATGACCCGTTTTAACACTAGGGTTGAAATATCCAACAGCAGTTGACTTCTTTAGGAAACTCTGCACATCAAAAATCTTATGACCCCTTCTCTTCTTTCTAGTTTTAAACTCCCAATTATGGAGGAAATATCTGGTATAATTAGAGAATCTAAGCCCCCTACTTGTCACTCGTGGTTAAATCCTGTTTGCCTGTTTTCCTCTTTAATATCTAACTTCATCCCTTATCTCAGGTCTTGTTCCTTTTTCTCTAAAAAATCTGTGATAACTCCATTTACATTTACTTATTTGGATGATGCCTTTATCCAAGTAGATTTACAACATTTATGATACAATTGGTTACATTTCTTTTGGTTTTCCAATTGGAGCACAGGCAGGTAATTCACAAGAAATCTGGTTCAATACCCTACAACCTAAATAATTACAGTCCAATAATTTACCTCTCCTTTCAAAAACACTTGAGAAAAGTGTTGCTGTGCAGATTCACTCTTAACTTACTGAAAAACATTTTTCTGAAGTATTTCAGCCTGGTTTTCGTCTGTTCCACAGTAAAGAGACAGCCCTGGTTACAATCACCAATGACCTGCTGATGGCAGCTGACTCTGGGGCGGTTTACCATACTTATGTTTCTTGATCTGAACACTGCCTTTGACACAATCTCTCATAATATTTTCCTATAGAGATTAGAATCCATTGGTTTCATTGGCATTCCACATGCCTGGTTTAAATCATATCTCTCGGATCGTACATAATTTGTACAGTTAAAAAATTTCAGATCACATGTTTGACCAGTTGTTAGTGGTGTTACCCAGGGCTCTGCCTTAGATCCCTTTCTATTTATTATTTATTGTTTGCCTCTTGGTCACATTTTAGGAAATCTGGTATTTATTTCCACGGTTATCTGATGTCTGCTAAGCTTAATAACACTCTTCCACCTTCTTCCCTCACTGACTGCTTGCAGGAAGGTAAATCATGGCTGTCTGCTAACTTTCTCAAATTAAATAGTGATAAAAGAGAGGTTCTTCTAGCAGGAACAAAAACTGTTTTGGCCAAATGTGACAGTATTTCCCTGACTACCGATAATTCTCTATTCTCTTCTTCCTCTCAGGTTTAGAGTATAGGTTGCATTTTTGATAGTACCTTAAAATATGGGGCACATATTAATAATATCACTTGGTCAGCATATTTTCATCTACATAATATTAGTTGTTTATGCCCATCTCTTACAACTAGCAGCATTGCTATTCTTGTACATGCTCTGGTAATATCTTGTATTAATTATTGTAATTCTGTCCTCTTTGGTCTTCCTTACAAACTCCTCCACAAACTTTAACTGGTTCAGAATTCTGCATCTCATTTCATTATCAGAGCCTCTTTCTTACTCTTGTCCTTCAGCAACTTCACTGGCTCAGAGTTAAATACCATCTTGAGTTTAAGATTCTGCTTTTTACTTTCATGGCCGTCCATAATCTGGCACCTCCATATCTCTCTGGTCTTCTTCATATTTCCATTCCTTCCCGTATTCTAAGATCCTCCTCATCTGTTAATCTTTTTATACCTTCTGCTTGCCTGACTACCATGGGAGTTTAGGGTTTTCAATCGAGCGGCCCCTTGCTTTTGGAACTTTCTCCCACAAGACATTTGTAACATTGACTCTCTTTCTACCTTTAAATTTGGCCTTTAAACATACCTTTTTAAGTTTGCTTACTCTGTTTGATGTATTTGATTTCAATGTTGTATTAACACTGGTTTTATTCTAACTGTAGTATTTTATTACTGTTCAAATAAATGAAAGGAACACTTTGAAAACACATCAGATTTCAATGGGAAAAAAAAAAAATCACGCTGGATATCTATACTGATATGTACTGGGTAATGTGTTAGGAATGAAAAGATGTGACATCATTTGAAGGAAATGAAAATTATCAACCTACAGAAGGCTAAATTCAAAGACACCCCGAAAATCAAAGCGAAAAAAATCATACTCAGTAGTTTGAATGACCCCCATGTGCTTATATGCATGCCTGACAACATCGGGGCATGCTCCCAATGAGACGACGGATAGTGTCCTGGGTGTTCTCCTCCCAGATTTGGACCATGGCATCACTGAGCTTCTGGACAGTCTGAGGTGCAACCTGCCAGTGTCAGATGGACCAAAACAAAATGTCCCAGAGGTGTTCTATTGGAGTTAGGTCAGGCGAGCGTGGGGACCAGTCAATGGTATCAATTCCTTCATCCTGCAGAAACTGCCTTCATACCCTCGCCACATGAGGCAGGGCATGTTGTGCACCAGGACGAACCCAGGACCCACTGCACCAGCATAGAGTCTGACAATGGGTCCAAGGATTTCATCTGGATACCTAATGGCAGTCAAGGTGCCGTTGTCTAGCCTGTAGAGGTCTGTGCATCCCTCCATGGATATGCCTCCCCAGACCATCACTGACCCACCACCAAACCGGTCATACAGAACGATGCGACAGGCAGCATAACATTCTCCACAGCTTCTCCAGAACCTTTCATGTCTGTTACGTGTGCTCAGGCTCTTATCTGTGAAAAGCACAGGGCACCAGTGGTGGACCTGCCAATTCTGGTATTCTATATCAAATGCCAATCGAGCTCCACTGTGCCAGGCAGTTAGCACAGGGTCCACTAGAGAACGTCAAGGCCCTCAGGCCACCCTGATGAAGTCTGTTTCTGATTGTTTGGTCAGAGATATTCACACCAGTGGCCTGCTGGAGCTCATTTTGTAGGGATACAAACTGTCACTTTAAAATACTTTTTCAAGAAGAACACAGGACTAGAATGGTTCTTCTTAACACAGACAACCACACAGAAATTAAGTTACCAACTAGTGTGGTAGAGAAAGGTACCTTAGGGACATTCAAAACTCAACTCAATTTTATTTGGGGGAAATTAGGTAAATAGGATTGACGAGCTTGTTTGGCTGAAATGTTTTTTTTTTTTTGTCAAAATTGTTCTAATCATACTGTGAAATTCTACAGTGCATCACAGTTTGAATACAATTTAAAAGCAGAAACAGGTAACATTATAGCCCTTTTCATTGAAGGCAAGTAGGGCACCCATTGCCCCCCATCTCTGCAGAGAGCACTGTTATATAAAAATTAAATAAGCAGTAAACTCACCCTAATAATTTAATCTATTGTTAAAATGTTTAAGGGAAAACTAAACTTATTTATTATACTCAAAATTCAATTTACCTTGACATGCTCAAAGCAATTTCTGATCTAGAAGCATACTTCCAGGTTGCTTGGGCAGATTTTTTGATCAAACAGTATTCTTTGCATATCTTTGCTTATGTATGTGCAGAATGAACTTTTCAGATCTGCCTTGTG
This sequence comes from Polypterus bichir lapradei, assembly GCA_026402145.1. Taxonomy (NCBI): domain Eukaryota; kingdom Metazoa; phylum Chordata; class Cladistia; order Polypteriformes; family Polypteridae; genus Polypterus; species Polypterus bichir. The sequence continues at coordinate 25,758,854 of JANRMT010062837.1, read as the reverse complement.
GCTTGAAGGCAACAGACCTTTTACACAATGCATTGGTGTATTTTTTGCAGGACAATTTAATGAGTGCATGAACTAGTACATCTTGCTATATCAGGAACAATGTAATTTACCATATTGCAGATTAAACACAAATTGTAAATTTATGAATATTCACATGCATGTCTGTTTTCAGGGTTGAGTTTTTACTGTTAATAGTGAGATCTTCTTTTGGCTGCTCCCATTAAGGGTTACCACTATGGATCATCTTCTTCCATATCTTTCTGTCCTCTGCATCTTGTTCTGTTACACCCATCACCTACATGTCCTCTCTCACCACATCCATAAACATTCTCTTAGGCCTTCTTCTTAAAAGTATGAAAACATGGACATTTCTGGGTGATTCCAAACTTTTAGTACCTGTTTCATTACCTTTTTTTCTCCCAATGCTTCTTCCTCCCCGGTGTGTGTTTTGGTTAACAAAACAGACATTTTACAAATATTTTGTCATTTCACCATGATGTTCCAATCAAAATATATATTTTTGATAAATTTGAGAATAGTAATTTTTTTATGTAGTGTAATACCAACAGAACATATCTAATGCAAGGTTATTTGAAGGTCTCACATGGGGCACCCATGCCAGTACATTTAAAAAATTAAATGTAGCTTTAATTATTCATTTAATTATTTACAAGTAAAATAATCAATAAAATAAAGATAGAAAGTACATTCTACTCCAGAGCATCTTGTCTTTAAAATATAATCCATGTATCCTACCAGACTAAATTACATCTTTTTTAGTTTCATGTTTTTTGTATGATGTCATTCATAGCATTATTGAAAAAAAAAATTTGACTTCCTTATCCTATTCACTGTATTTTTGAACAGTAAAGTCCAAACTCTCATAAATATTAATTTAAAATTCTATTCAGGTACAGCATAAAAAGGTGCTTAACTTTTGGTGATACAAATTTACTGACTACTGCATATGCAGAACAATGAGAAAAGTAATTTTCTTCAATTTGAATTTTATCAGGATCATTTACTTGTTTGAAGGATGTACGGGAATGAATAAGAGATCACAATCTTCAGCCTTTTTTACTCCTTCTAAGATTTATGGCACCCACATTCAAGGACACTTGAAACTACCACTGAATGCTAAATACTGCAGCTTTTTTTTTCTTTGTTCAATTTATTTTAAAATCAGTTTATTGGATAGGGACATGCTTTATGAAAAATATAAAAACTCTAGAAAATTCCTGATGGTGACTCATCCTTTAGCAAAATGTACATAGAATACTAATTTAACAATCATTCCAGTTTTATTTGCCATGTTAAAGAAGCACACTAAGTTTCACTTTATGAAAATTAAGAGAATTATACAAATAGGTTTACCAAAAATCATAGCATATAGAAATACAATATATTTAAAAGTGTACAGTAGTGCAATAATGTATAGTATGTATACGAGTCAAAAAATCTGAGTATTTTAGATGTTAATTACATACATTACTTACTAGAAACAATTGTTCTTGTTTTTTAGTTGAGGTTCTATCTGTAATACTGAAGCAGTTGAACAGTTTGCGTCCAGAATGATAGGAAACTAATATGGCATTGATATATGGTAGTAGATATGCATTAATTTACATACCAACACATTTTATATATAAATATGTATATTTATAAAAACTGCTCAAAAAATTAAAGGAACACTTTGAAAACATCAGATCTCAATGGGAAAAAAAATCATGCTGGATATCTCTTCTGATATGTACTGGTTAATGTGTTAGCAATGAAAGGATGCCACATCGTTTGATGGAAATGAAAATTATCAACCTACAGAGGGTGAATTTAAAGACACCCTGAAAATAAAAGCAAAAAAATGATGCGGCAGGCTAGTCCATTTTGCCAAAATTTCATTGCAGCAACACAAAATCATACTCAGTAGTTTGTATGGCCCCCATGTGTCTGTACGCATGCCTGACAATGTTGGGACATCCTAATGAGACAACGGATGGTGTCCTTGGGGATCTCCTCCCAGATCTGGACCAGGGCATCACTGAGCTCCTAGACAGTCTAAGGTGCAACCTGGCGGCATCGGATGGACCAAAACATAAAGTCCCAGAGAAGTTCTATTGGATTTAGGTAAGGTGAGTGTAGAGGCTAGTCAATGGTATCAATTCCTTCATCCTCCAGGAACTGCCTGCATTTTCTCACCACGAGGCCGGGTATTGTCATGCACCAGGAGGAACCCAGGACCAACTGCACCAGCATAAGGTCTGACAGTGAGTCCAAGGATTTCATCCTGATACCTAATGGCAGTCAAGGTGCTGTTGTCTAGCCTGTAGAGGTTTGTGCATCCCTCCATGGATATGCCTCCCCAGACCATCACTGACCCACCACCAAACTGGTCATGCTGAACAATGTTACAGGCAGCATAACGTTCTCCACGGCTTCTCCAGACCCTTTCATGTCTGTCACATGTGCTCAGGGTGAATCTGCCCTTATCTGTGGAAAGCACAGGCCACCAGTGTTGGACCTGCCAATTCTGGTATTTTATGGCAAATGCCAATCGAGCTCCACGGTTCCGGGCAGTGAGCACAGGGTCACTAGGGGACATTGGGCCCTCAGGCCACCCTGATGAAGTCTTGTTCTGATTGTTTGGTCAGAGACATTCACACCAGTGCCCTGCTGGATGTCATTTTGTAGAGCTCTGGCAGTGCTCATCCTGTTCCTCCTTGCTCAAAAGAGCAGATACCAGTTCTGCTGATGGGTTAAGAACCTTCTATGGCCCTGTCCAGCTCTCTTAGAGTAACTGCCTGTCTGCTGAAATCTTCTACATGCCCTTCAGACCATGCTGGGAGACACAGCAAACCTTCTGGCAATGACATGTATTGATGTGCAATCCTGGAGAAGCTGGACTACCTTGTAGCGGTCAGAAGCCGCTAAGATTCACACCGTCGTGCGTGACGGTGATTTATTTATTTTAAATCGAGGATTACCAGGGACAACCCCAGCCTTGGCACGACACACACACACACACACACACACACACACACACACACCAAAGAAAAACATGCTGGGAATTTAAACGATAAAAGTATAATGAAATTAAGTTAACTAAATGAAAACAACAATACCACCCCTGATCCCTTAGACGATATTACATTTAACAGATAAACACGGCAAACACGCAGTAAAGTCCATGGATGAAATGAGCAGCGGAGAAGTTAAGTCCAGCGATTTGCATGAAGAGAGGGAAATGGAAAAACACAGTCCTAACGGTAATTGCTTAAGTATGATGACAGATGAATGGTTCAGGAGCGCTCCTTCTTCCGGGAAAGCCAATGAATCCAGACACCGTCCTCAGTAAACAGTAGACAGGTAGACAAATGATTCCAGACCCCAACAAACAATACAATCCAGGACACGAAGATGTATGACAGAAAAACGGCAGGTAATCCAACAGATAAATACAAGCACCAAACAAAACAAACAAACTTTCTTTTCCTCTTCGACCTCTGCCCTCCTTTTAAACCCCTCTGGCCACCTTTGACCCCAACAGCCCCTGAAAGGACTGCTGGGAGATGCAGTTCTAACTAATGGTAGCACTGCTACAATCCCCCACCCCCCCAGGCCGTGGTATACGGCCGAACCAAGGCTTGAAGTTAGCGATGTCAACAGTGTCTACTTTCTTAGTCCCCGACAATCCCCACTCCACTGCATAAGTTACTGGTCCTTTCTTTTGGACAATAGTTGCCGGCCCGAGCCACTTCGGAGCCAGTTTAGCTGTGAATTTATCGGAGGCTTTGGAGAGGGGATGAGTCCTGATCCAGACTCTCTCCCCAACTGAGAATTACACAGGCTTATGTCTCCGGTTGTACGATTGAGATTGTCTGGACTGGGACCTCACCATCCTCTCCTTTACCCGTTTTGTGATTAGTTGTAGAGTTTGCAAATGATCATGTATTGAGGTGTCTGGATTGGGTGGTTTGTGATCAATTATCCTCTCTAGTGGACCATTTAGCTGTCTGCCTAAAGCTAACAATGCAGGGGTCTCACCCGTAACCTCGTGCACCGCCGTGTTCAATGCAAACCGCAGCTCAGGCAGCCACTTTGTCCAATCCTGATGATGGTCTCCGACGAAGGATGCAATCATTGTCTTCAGGGTCCGGTTCACCCGCTCAGTGCGATTAGATTGGGGATGGTACGCTGTTGTCTTCAGGTGAACCACCCCCATTGCTTCCAAAATTCTTCGGCCTCTGAGCTGGTAAACTGCGGGCCCCGGTCTGAGATGATGTTCTTCGGCACCCCCCCCCATCGGGTAAAGATCTCATCCTTCAGGGTGGAACATATCTTCTTGGCTGTAGCATTAGCCATAGGGAATAGCTCCACCCATCGGGTAAAATAGTCCACAACCACCATCAGGTAGGTCTTCCGGTCCTGACTAGTGGGTAATGGTCCCATTAGGTCCACACCTAGGCTCTCCCCCGGGGTAGTGATGGTTACTGGCTGGAGCTGTCCTGAGGGGAGACCAGGTGGGGTTTTGTATTGCTGACAGGTGGTACAAGTCTGGACATGGGACCAGACGTCTTTGCGTATCGTCGGCCACCATGCCACCTCCAAGATTTTAAACAGTGTCTTAGTACGTCCAAGGTGACCACCGATCAGGCTGTCATGGTAATACTGTAGGAACTTGGGCACGTATATCTCGGGCACTACCAACTGATAATGGTAACCCCGGTCTTTTGTTGGAACACAGCGTTAGAGTGCCCCTTGAAGTTCCCTATAATGTATGCGGTCAGGCCTCCCCCCTAAGCCCTCTCTCAACCCCTGACATACAGGACTGGCTGCTTGAGATTGAACGATTTCTTGCATGTTCAGGGGAAGATCAGGCCAAGGGTTAGAGACCAATACCGCACATACCATAGGTGCGGGCTCGTGCACCCGGGATAAGGCATCGGGCACCACATTAGCACAACCCTTCCGATAGCACACCCTGAACGTGAACTGTTGGAGGCGCAAAACCCACCTTGTTAGCCTAGACGAGGTCTTCGGGCAATTGAATGCCCAGGTCAGAGCCCTATGGTCGGTGTAGACTTCAAAGGATGTCCCCTCCAGGAAGTGATGCCACTTTTCAACGGCCCACACGACAGCGAGGCATTCCTTCTCGGTGGTGGAATAATTATACTCTGCGCCCTTCAGTGACCGTGAAGCATAGGCCACCAACAACAACAACAACAACATTTATTTATATAGCACATATTCATACAAACAGTAGCTCAAAGTGCTTTACATAATAAACCACTCTCTCTTCTCCTCGACTAGTTTGAGCAAGAACGGCGCCAAGCCCGAGGTCACTTGCATCTGTGTGGACCTGAAAGGTTAATGAGGGATCAGGCTGTGCCAGGACTGGAGATGATATCAATGCCTGTTTGAGTTTTTCAAAGGAGTCCTGGCATGTTGGTGACCACTCCCAGGGGAATCCCTTCCTCAGCAGCTGGAACAAAGGGGCAGCGATGTCGGCAAACCCATGCACAAATTTGTGGAACCACCCAGCCATCCCCAGGAAGCGCTGGAGACTTTACCTCCTGGGGCGCTGGGTAGTCCAAGATGGACTTAATTTTCTTTGGGTCTACCCGGACCCCGTCTGCCAACACCACATGGTCGAGGAAGTTCAGATGGTCCTGTAGAAATCTACACATCTTGGTGTTTAGTGTTATATGAGCCTTCTGCAGTTGCTGGAAGATGTGGTCTAGGTCCTTCAGATGTTGTGAGACAGATGGGGAGAATACAATGATGTCATCAATGTACACAAAACAGGTCTTTCCAATGAGTCCCCGGAGGACCTGCTCCATTAGCCGTTGGAATGATGCCCCAGCGTTTTTAAGTCCAAAGGGCATCACCCGAAACTGGAACAACCCCTCCGGGGTGATGACGGCTGTCTTCTCCATGCTACTCTTCCCCATCCTCACCTGCCAATACCCAGACTTCAGATCTAGGGAGCTGAAGACCACTGCCCCATGCAAAGACTCCAAGATGTCATGTATGAGGGGCATGGGGTAAGCATCATCCAAGGTCTTCTTGTTCAGCTCCCGATAGTCCACACAGAATCGGTAGGTCCCGTTGGCCTTCTGAACAAGCACCACAGGGCTAGCCCATGGCGAGGTGGAAGGCTCAATGACCCCATCCGCCAACATCTGGTCGACCCACTCCTTGATTATTCCTCTTTTCAGAGGTGACACTCTGTAAGCTCTGTGCCAAACAGGGACAGGGTCGATTGTGTGAATGTGGTGACACATCACCTCAGTCCGACCCAATTTGTCCGTCCACACAGAGTGCCACCTCCTAAGCAGCAGCTGAACGAGCTCCGGCTGTTCAAGAATAGCCTTCTCTACTGGGCTGGGCTCGTCCACCAACTTCGCGAGATAATAACACAAGTTAGGCCAAACCAGATTACCTTGAGCCTTCGTCCCAAACCGATGGACTCCACCCCCCGGTAACTCATACTCCAGCCGCGACAGATGGATGGTAAGACCTACCGACACAAGAGAGTCCATTCCCAGTAACAAGGGCATTGACAGGTGGTCATCTTCCAGGATGTAAACTTCTGTCTCCGAGTGTGTCTCATGTAAGCAGAACCTCATAGGAACCCTGCCCTTTGCCCCGTGCGCCCTTCCATCCGCAAGAAAGAATTTTACTTTTGCACTTTCCCTTAACTGCTCATGAGGCACTTTAAGCTTTTCCCACAAGCTGTACTTCATAAGGGTATAAGTGCTCCCTGTATCTACGACCGCCTCTCCAGTGACACCCCGCACTTGTACGGGCACCACGAAGAGGGGCAAGGTGGCTTGCACCAGGGTGAGATCGGCCCGGGGATCCACTGGGGCTTTCCCTCGTGGTTTCGGACAGGGGACATCTGGAGACGTGGGACCTTTTCAAGACCCACTAAGCCCGATAGCCGCCCAATCCTTTTCCACTCGGGACCCCACCTTCACCAACTCATCGACCGATTTCACGACCCCCTCAGAGTAGCGGCCACCCGAGGGTCACATGCATCAAGGACACGTCGCAATATCTCTTCCTCACGCATGTCAGATCGCCACTTCAGACACAACGCACGGAATTCAAAGACAAAGTCCCGGAGGCTCTGCGATGGTTTTTGTACAAAGGTCTGGAGCTTTTCTTCCAACAGCGCCTGGTATTCGTCAGAGAGGAACGCATTCAGGAAACCAGCGCGAAACTCCGCCCAGGTGTTGTACTTGTGCCGCTCAGCAAACCACCAAGAGCGTGCCGGCCCGCTGAATGCCGTGTTCAGGAATCCCCGCAGCTCGGCTCCACTCAGAGGATGCAACTCCACGAACATGTCGACCTCCTCTACAAAGTCGACAATGCCCATGGGTGCACACTGAGGGGCCAGCTTTGGAAACTCCATTCGCGGCACCGCAACGGACAAGGACGACTGTCCCCAGTCGTTCCTCACTCCCGTTACAGGAGTCGACTGCCCCAGTGGCTGCGTGACGGCACGCCAGCTCTCTTGCACCCGCCTCCTGATCTCCTCTCTCATATTGGCTTCCAGGCGCTGCACACACTTCGCGAAGGACTGTTCCAGACGCTGCACCCTCACAACCGCTTCTCCGGAAACTCGGGCGGCCGTGGCATCGTTAAGGTCATGGACAGTTTCATCACGATTCAGAAAACTGCGGGCGATGTCATCAACCCGCGTCTCTAGCTGTTCTAGGCGCCGCGTCAGGTCTTGCAGAAGCTGTCCCTCGCCGATCTCGGGCTGCTCCGGACTGGAGACACACAGGGTATCCAGCAGGCTCAACTCCTCCACGAGAGGGGCTCTGACCGTAACATGACGCCGCCTAGGCTGCGGACGCACATCAACCAGCGGCTCACTTAGTTCAAGCTCCTCGCCCTGCACTGCGCTTTCAACAGACATGCTTCTGAAAGGGTGTTAGTGAAGTCGCACTAGAAGGGGACGTAAATAACCCTGGCTCCTACCCGGCTCGCCAAAATCTGTAGCGGTCAGAAGCCGCTAAGATTCACACCGTCGTGCGTGACGGTGATTTATTTATTTTAATCGAGGATTACCAGGAAAAAAACCCAGCCTTGGCACGACACACACTACAGAAACAACAAAGAAAAACACGCTGGGAATTTAAACGATAAAATTATAATGAAATTAAGTTAACTAAATGAAAATAATATCCGTTCGACGATATTACATTTAACAGATAAACACGACAAACACGCAGTAAAGTCCATGGATGAAATGAGCAGCGGAGAAGTTAAGTCTAGCGTTTTGCATGAAGAGAGGGAAATGGAAAAACACAGTCCTACCGGTAATTGCTTAAGTATGATGACAGATGAATGGTTCAGGAGCGCTCCTTCTTCCGGGAAAGCCAATGAATCCAGACACCGTCCTCAGTAAACAGTAGACAGGTAGACAAATGATTCCAGACCCCAACAAACAATACAATCCAGGACACGAAGATGTATGGCAGAAAAACGGCAGGTAATCCAACAGATAAATACAAGCACCAAACAAAACAAACAAACTTTCTTTTCCTCTTCGACCACTGCCCTCCTTTTAAACCCCTCTGGCCACCTTTGACCCCAACAGCCCCTGAAAGGACTGCTGGGAGATGCAGTTCTAACTAATGGTAGCACTGCTACAACCTGTGCAACCTCTGTAGGGTCCAGGTATTACCTCATGCTACCAGTAGTGACACTGACCGTAGCCAAATACAAAACTAATGGAAAAAAAAGCCAGAAAAGATGACGAGGGAAAAATGTCAGTGGCCTCCACCTGTTAAACCAGTCCTGATTTGGGGGTTCGTCTCATTGTTGCCACTCTACTGCACCTGTTGTTAATTTCATTAACACCAAAGCAGCTGAAACTGATTAACAACCCCCTCTGCTACTGAACTGACCAGATCAATATCCCAGACGTTTCACTGACTTAATGATATACTCTGATTAAAAAGTGTTCCTTTAATTTTTTTGAGTAGTATATATGTGTGAGTCTGTATGAATGTGTAAATATATATAAATATATATAAATTCACACATTCATACAGACACACACACACACTCACTGGCCACTTTATTATTGTTCAACTGCTTATTAATGTAAATATCTAATTAGCCAATCACATTACAGCAACTAAATGCATGTAGGTATGCAGACATTGTCAACACAAACTGCTGAAGTTCAAACTGGGCATTAAAACTGGCACATCAGAAGAAAAGCGATTTAAGTGACTTTGAACATGGCATGGTTGTTTGTGCCAGACAGACTGGTCTGAGTATTTCAGAAACTGCTGAACTTACTGGGATTTTCACACGCAACCATCTCTCTGGTTTACAGGGAATGGTCTGAAAAAGGGAAAATATTCAGTGAGCAGCAGTTATCTGGGTAAAGATACTTTGCTAATGTAAAATGTAATGTAAAATACTAAATTCAAACTAGCACTAACCATACCTGTTTATTGCTGCTGATCATCCCTTTACAACCACAGTGTATCCATCTACAGATGGCTACTTCCAGCTGGATAATGTGCCATGTCACAAAAATATATCACCTCAAACTGGTTTCTTGATTGTGACAATGAATTTAGATAGATAGATAGATAGATAGATAGATAGATAGATAGATAGATAGATAGATA